>CM056385.1:40123471-40469050 GCA_029718625.1 Synaphobranchus kaupii | reverse complement strand
CTTAAAGTATTCTACTGTACATACTGTAAAGTGAAGCCATATATTTGTAGAAAAAAAATATTTGTATAAACTTCCAGGTAGATGCTATTGTCCAATGTGTCAGGCTTGGGTCATTATAGTTGCAGGTGAGACTGGGTGGGGGTTGCTTCTTAAATGGACAAGTTACATGACAATGGTGGCACTTAGAAACTCCGTATCTGACATAGATGCCATGTATCATTTACTAATAAAGCTAGAACATGGAGTTTGTTTTTTCCACTCATAGTTTGGTTGCAAGAGCAATGAATGTCTTGGCCACTAGTGGGTCTGCGTGAAGGGGTTAATTAAGAGTGTATGAGGCATGTGGACTAGTCCCCCAGCGAACTGATACATGTAAGTTTGTGTTGAAATATATGCACTCATTATACTGCAACTGCCAAATCTCCTTACAATGCAGTAATGGAACGAAGAGACACTTGTTTTCCTGGTATAATTCAGACAAGCAGCCCATAAGGACAGAACTCATCATCATCATTAGCTTTTTGCTTATGAGCAGAGGTTATCACTGAGATTTGTGTTTCAGCTCTAATTAATACAGCAAATTCCTTAACTTCCTTCATCATACCAGTGAGGGATTCAGCTGTATAGTGCATTTTACCTGGAAGCAAGAAGCACTTCTGGTAAGTAGGTCAGTTTTTAAAGTTCCCATGTGGCTGTGAAATGAGTGGTGAATAACATTAGGCAACAGGGAGAGGCAGAATTAAGGAGATTGCGCATCGCCTGGGCCATCCCCAGTGCAGCTATTATGAGCTGTGCTCCGCTGCGCTGCACTCACTGCTGGTGAGGGTTGTCTGGGGCGAATTCTGATGCTGGCTTTCACTTGATCTCATTGAGAAAAAATATTAAGAACTGAGCACAACTCCCCACTTTCCTATTTTAATCATCCATTTTTTTCCATATGGCCACGCGTAGACGGAGGAAGGCAACGACAAAAACTGTCTTGTCTTCTGATGGCAAAACTATTAATAGAGCAAATTCTAACATTGTCTCTAAGTCAACCTGGCAGTTTGTCTTGTCAAATATGTGACTGACATCCAAGCCAAGAAGAACCAAGCATATTGTTTTGTCTATGTATCGTAATATTAATCTATAGGGACAGCTTCTTGATTGCATCTTCCCTCTTGACTGACACATCCAATTAGCTAATTAGTCACACCCTTGTATGGTTGTATGCCCCATGATTGGCTACTTGTCAGGATAGATGAGGAGACAAGGGCAACACAGTCCACTGACAGGATGAGCAGGTAGTTGTTTAATTAACTCTGTGTCCCCATATTAAAGCATGAGGAAGGTGTTTTGCCCGTCTTCTCATAGGGGCAAGACCACCACAGCCAGAGTGAGGATGACAGTATACATTTGGAAAACAATGAGGAGGAACTGAATCCCATCGAAATGTCAAGGGGTTTTTAATTAGCCCAAATATGTAAATCCCCCAGAAAGCAGAAAGGTGCTCCCCTTGTCATTTTCCCTCATTAAATGTACCACTACTGACACGCCATCACCCTCAGCTTCCTCATTTGTCCTACAGAGTCACATATCATTACCCAGCTCACCGTGACTCAACAAGTACAATTCTCCACCATGGCATCAGAAATGGGCAGCACCCCCCCAGGTTGTGGTGTGAGGCGGGGGCAGCGTGGGATGCTGGAGGTTATTGTTGATTGTGTGTGCTCCGCAAATTTTCGAGTGTTAGAATTCCCCGTTGTTTTATCCCGCCGGTTAATTTGATTTGTTGACATGTTGCTAGGAAAATGGCTGAGTTGGCAGAGATGTTCCAGCAGAATGGCGGAGTACGGTGGAGTTATCAATAGAACAAGCCAAATTTGCCCCGTATGAGAGAAGGCCCCTCCAGTGACTGTGGTCACAACTTGACCTTTACTGCACTCTCCCAAATGCCAGCCTCCGAGGTGCTATATAAGAGGTGAGATATTTCAAAAGGGTTGGCAAAACTAATTCTCCATGTTTATTTTAGACAAATTTATATGCTTTATAAAGGACAATAAAAGTCATTTTATGACAGGGTTTGGATAGGTTTTTGGACCAATAGTATCTATCCCCTACTGATGAAAAGATGTATGAAAATTATGCAAAAGTCAGTTTCATAAGTCAAAACAGTGATTTGTAGTTAAATATATATATAGTTTTACCTGTTTTACATTTATAGTTCTTAGTATTTCATTGCAGATTAAAGAACTTTGTTTCTGTGCATTAGTGCCATTTTATTTTTTACCAAGATTATGAAAATAAACTAATCTAGTATTATAAATGGTACAACTATTTCATATAAACCATTTTCCGTTTTTTTATTACCGTTTCTTCTGCGATGCTTACACCTGGAGTTAAAAAGCCTTAAATAGAACACTACCTAAATAGGTGAGAATTGGCCAAATTTGGCATCTGCACGAAGCGGTTAAGGAGCTGAATATTTACCATGCTAATACATTGCATTTGATACAAAGCTAACCGGACCATTCCATAAACCTGAAATGCTCTCATATTTAACTTTCTAAATCTCTAATTTCATAAAAGTAAGGGGGCTGCCCTACTGAACCAGTTGTAAAGAGATGTGCCTCTCCTGCCCCCCTTGCAAGTACAAAAACAAATAGAAATAAAACCATAAATCAATATTTGGCACCTTAATGTAAAGAAGAGCCACTATGCGGTGCCTAGGGGGTTAGAAATACCCTTTCCCTTAATGGATGGGTACCTCTCAGTTTTTGTTTTACTCATACTGACTTCTGATCTAAATCAGACTACTGTATATCCAATGTGGATTTGTAGTTAATGCTAAGCCCGCAGAAATAAGACAATGGGGGATGTCACAGAGATCCTTATTAGCCCTGATTAAGGACCATACTTAATCACAGACCTGGGCAATAGAGGGTCTGTAAAATACCCTCAACACAGACTTTATAATTAATCTAATGATTACAGCTGAGTACTCACAAATTGAAACTGTGAGGGAAGGGTCTGTGTGCATTGCACCTAAGACTAATTCAAAGCCCAGTTTGAAAATGCTACTTAAAGAAAATAAAACACACTGGATATATTACTACAGTTTCTTTACTGTATATATAAGCCTATGCTTTCAGCGCAAAGTCCAGTTTCAGGGGAAAAAACATTGGCTGGAAGCAACATTTGTCCTTTACAATTAAAAGCAATACTCACTACTGCACTACTGCAGTTTTGTAAAGAGCCTTCCTGCTCTTCCTGCAAATGTTTGATTCGCTCAGAGCAGGGCGGAAGTAGCTGACCTTACATCGAGACTGAGAGAGAGAGAGAGAGAGACAGAGAGAGATTTTTGAGATTACAAGAACAGCTTGTTGTTGCAGTGGAGCTTGCATCGCTGTGTCCACACTGACTGCACTGTGACCCCAGGCTGGGAGCCAGGTGGACTCCCACAGATGCAGTTATAGGTGCCTCCTCCAGGTTCTTACAGCCAATGAGCTCTAAGCTCCTGTGCAGGTCACAGGAGGTGCTAATATATCGTTGGAACACTCACTGGAAACCATAAATTCTCACAACTACCTTCCATTACAGTAACTATCAGCACGAGAGCCCCTCAAAAGGCTATACAACAAAGAAGTCTCTCATAGGAGGACACAACAGCGTCAGAATGAGCAGGCTGACCAATCAGCAGGTGCTGCTCATGCAGGGCTTTCCATCTGTTCCTTTATTTCCGGAGGCAGTATACTAGGAGTTCAAACGGGAACAGAGACAGAGAATGCAATTTATCAGCTGGAAATGCCTGCGGGTCACAAACCGCCTGTCGCAATTCTCTTTGTGAACCCGGCCTTTTGTTTGAGGTTCCTGAGGCTGGATTTGCTCGGGAGTGGGAAGTGCAGTCTGGTCCGCCGTCAAAGAGCAGGGAGGTGGCTTTAAGGACAACAGTGGCAGAGTCCAACCCCCTGGAACCACATTGGCCACTAACTCCCCAGACCGGCCTTTTGTTTCTTTGCCTTTCCGTTCATGTCATCCCTCCTCTCAAGCGTAAGGGCATTTAAAGTGCATATAGTCCAATAGGGACCATATGTACTCTGTGAGAGTTGGTTTAACACTGAACATTTTACTGTGCAGGGTACTGGGCCCAGGTACAGGCTACTGACAGTGAGCGGGGGCTGCACATAACACCCTTGTCCAGAATGACATTTATCTGAATGGCTGCAACACTGGCTACGGTTACATGCAGCCTAATAATCCATTAATAGGACTAATTGACGCCACTCCGATTGAAATTCCTTCATGTAAACGCCTCTATCGGCGTAGAGTAAGCCGACTACCGACAAACCGTGTTTGATAATCCATTCAATAGGAGAATATTAGCTTCTAATAGCTAACACACTTAATCGGGTCATTCTACCTCTGTAATTAGTTGAAGTTGACTGCGCATGCTTGCGCTCCACATTAATCCTATACGAAAGGTGGTGGTCAAATGGTTTCTGTATTTAAATACAGAATAATAATTATTTTTGCTAAAACAATAGCTGAGAAAATGCCGAAAGCGGTGAAAAAGACGAATAAACAAAACAGGACATTTGAGCAGACCTGAGGTGTGTTTTGATCACAAATTTTAAAAAGAATAAAGGTTTACATGGTGCAAGTCAAAAGATAGTTTAATCTGATTGTGACATAAACAGAGACCCATATTACCTCCGTTGCATATAAACAGTTACAACATCAGCATACTTCAATCGGGTCGAACGAATAATTTGTAACCGTAACCATAGCCACTGAGATTGATGTTACAGGACTGGCTTTTTGCAGCTGGCTCAATAGAGACATCTCTCATAATCTGGGTCTATGTGGGGTCCTGCGAATGGACAGAACTGGCTACCGAAACAAAACCAAGCCTCTTGTTTCCCCCTGTGTGCAAACCCCAACAAAATGTCCAATGTCCCCGTTGAAACCTGTTCCATATTTCTGACAATGCAGTGGATATTAATCTACAACTGGAAGGCAGTTTTTTAAATTGTTATGAATAGCACGTCATAGATTCGCTGCACTCCTGGTTAATAAATACATGTATACTGTCTGTTTACAGATTTATTTGGCTAAATTGCACACTCACTAGGACAGCAGGGCATCACTGACACAAAGCATGTAGAAAATGATTCAATGTCATGTTTCAAAGCAGTACCTTACTAGAAACCTCTACACACACAGAATTAGTTAGAAGTTATCACACAGCAGGAACAATTGATTTCTTTACCTGTAATCTTACTCTGCGGAGAGAGTAAACAAAGAGAGAGAAGAGGACTTATTTTCCTCTATAGGGACAAAAGGGGCTCTAAGCAATTCATAACTGCCTGCTTTCCTATGCCCCCCACCACCAAGAACCGTTGATTCCTTTAAAAAAAAAAAAAATATTACATTGCATTTCACTACAATCACCAAGCAGAATGCATATACATGCAAACCCCAGCCCTCCACAAGCTCTTGCAGCTAAAGCCGAAATCTCCACGTGTCAGAGCAGCACACAGCAAGGACCACGGAGCTGCACGGGAGGGGAAAATGAGGGAGGATTCTACCAAGTGTCACCTCAGATGTGTGGCGTTTTTAGGGGAAGCACCGCAGCTAGCCTTTAAAAAACGGGGCCTCAGGTGGTGTTGCAAGTACCCACCATCGCCCCATTTTTGGCGTTAGATCAGCACGTTATCAATGTAGCAGGCGATTGAGCGGATCGTACGGATCGTCTCCCTCACGACAACCGGCGAGCTCCGCCCCGCACCGGTGCACAAATCACAGAGGAAGAACAAGTGCAAGCGATGACAAATCAGCCTGATGCCAGCACTGACTACAGGCGCAGTTTCCCCACGCTGAGTAACCAGCAGAGCTTAACCATCTTTGTGTGAGTGTAAATATGCCTGCTTGTGGTTGCCTGCTCTCCCAAAGGACCAACTTTTTTACAAAACTATCTCTCAAATACTGTATATCAGCAGCACTAAAAAAGCCATTACTTTTGTTTCCAGGAAGCGACATAATGATGAGACTAAGGAAGGCTCGTCAGGCTGTTCATGTAACACATTCAGAAAATCCTCAGATTAGCAGCTCTGTGTTTCAAATGAAACTACATTAGCATATAGCTATACTGTATAAGTAGTCTTTGGGGATTGTATCTGTCCAAGGCCTCAGCATTGACCTCCTATCAAAATGTGTCAGACTGGTAACATGGGAACAGGCAGCCAGTGAATAATGAGCAGGCTTTAATATTATTTTTTTGGGTTAGCACTATCCCAAAGAATTAGATCTAATGCTTTCCCATCATTAATTAACTTGTACAAAATGTGACACACATAGAAAAAAATGACAGGCACACACACACAGGTTCTTATGAGGCTATTCTGAGTTAGTCAAAAATAAGAGGCATATATACTACATGGCCAAAAGTATATGGGACAGCTGCTCATCCAACATCCCATTCCAAAATCATGGGTATTAATATTGAGTTGGTCCCCCATTTGCTGCTATAACAGCCTCCACTCTCCTGGGGAGGCTTTCCACTAGATGCTGGAACATTGCTGTGTGGAATTGTTTCCATTCAGTCAGAAGAGCATTAGTGAGGTTGGGCACTGATGTGGGGGCTATTAGGCCTGGCTCGCAGTCGGCTTTCCAATTGATCCCAATGGTGTTTGATGAGGTTGAGGTCAGGGCTCTGTGCAGGCTAGTCAAGTTCTTCCATACCGATCGCGACAAACCATTTCTGTTTGTGCACAGGGGCATTCCCATATGGAAATGTAATATACTGCAGTATATTTTAAATAGATTGTGAAGATAATTTTTGATATATTTACAATATACTGCAGCATATTCTTTTTTCCATAGGGGGTTGTCATTCTGAAACAGGAAAGGCGCCTTCCCAAAAACTGCTGGAACAAAGTTGGAAACCCAGAATCGTCTAGAATGTCATTGCAATGCTGTTGTGTTAAAGGGATTAGTTCGGAATTTTGGGCATAATGTCTCAATTACGACTTACCCATGATGTAGTTTGATTGATGGAAACTATTTTCAACTAATTCCATGCCTGTCCCTCCTTTTGGACATACACACGTTGCTAATGCTAGCGCAACTCTATGGCAACCGGTAGCATCCACTACCAAACGCACTTAAACACTCCACAGTGCACCCAAAGCAAATAAAATACGACGACAGTCTATCGGGGGTTATTTTGAGTGTTTATACCATCATTTTTTAAGTCAAACGATCGTTGAATCCTTTACTTTGTGCTGACCAAATATTCTCGGTGGAAGTACGGCGGCGGAGCGAACGTGGGCATTGCAAACTTGTTACTCTTCTTTGTTGTCGTAGTTGACCAGTGCCAGCACTACATTCGTAGGTAACGTAAATTATCGCTCCCCCCGATAGACTGTTGTCGTATTTTATTTGCTTTGGGTGCACTGTGGAGTGTTTAAGTGCGTTTGGTAGTGGATGCTACCGGTTGCCATAGAGTTGCGCTAGCATTAGCAACGTGTGTATGTCCAAAAGAAGGGACAGCATGGAATTAGCTGAAAATGGTTTTCCATCAATCAACTACATCATGGGTAAGTCGTAATTGAGACATTATGTCCAAAATTCTGAACTATCCCTTTAAGATTTGCCTTCACTGGAACTAAGGAGCCTAGCCTGAACCATGAAAAACAGACCCTGACTAAGGGGTGTCCACATACTTTTGGCAATGTAGTGTATGTTAGTTTGTTTAATTTTCTATGGTAACTAAGTCATACAACACAGTGCTAGTCACTTTTTAAACATATGGTTAAGCATGTGGATTTTTCTTTTCCTGAAGCTGGGTCTCGGGTTCATTTAAGGCAAAGTGTGACTAAGGTCAAAATTAGTGAGTAAACATATGATATGTTTTTTAAATAAAGCATTTTAAATTTAAAAAAAAGAAATCCAGCGAAAATCACCAGCTGGTGTCGAAGCCCTTTTAAAATAAAACCTGGACAGCCTTTTTTCTTGGGCAAAAAATGGAAGAAATTGCAGGTTACTTCATGGCTGAGACCCAATTACAGAGTCAGCACAATACCTCTGAACAGAAGGGGCAGTCCACGAGTCCAGCAGTCTTCCACAGGCAGGTTATTAATGACACGTTGGACAGCTCTGTTCATGCAGAACGTGTGTTCACACACGGGCCCCTCCGAGATACACTTCCAGGAGCCCAAAATAGCTCTTCAGAAAAGCCTGCGATTTTCTCACCAGACATGGCGGTTTCCTCGCTTCATCCACCAGCGCGGAACACAAAGAGCTGAGCGCATGATTGGTGGGGCGGGGATGCCGCAGAGGACGACTACGGTCAAGGTCAAGGGCTGCCAGACACGGGTCACACATTTCATGATCTGTTCCATTTGAAAATATCCATTCAATATATAGGTCAGTGTCTCTCACTATTCTACCCTCTCACAAGCTCCCAGTCTCACTAATCTACCCTCTCACAAGCTCTCAGTCTCACTATTCTACCTCTCACAAGCTCTCAGTCTCACTATTCTACCCTCTCACAAGCTCAGTCTCACTATTCTACACTCACAAGCTCTCAGTCTCACTATTCTACCCCTCTCACAAGCTCCCAGTCTCACTATTCTACACTCACAAGGTCTCAGTCTCACTATTCTACCCTCTCACAAGCTCTCAGTCTCAATATTCTACCCTCTCACAAGCTCCCAGTCTCACTATTCTACACTCACAAGCTCCCAGTCTCACTATTCTACCCTCTCACAAGCTCTCAGTTTCACTATTCTACCCTCTCACAAGCTCCCAGTCTCACTATTCTACACTCACATGCTCCCAGTCTCACTATTCTGCCCTCTCACAAGCTCTCAGTCTCACTATTCTACACTCACAAGCTCTCAGTCTCACTATTCTACCCCTCTCACAAGCTCTCAGTCTCACTATTCTACACTCACAAGCTCTCAGTCTCACTATTCTACCCTCACAAGCTCTCAGTCTCACTATTCTACCCTCTCACAAGCTCTCAGTCTCACTATTCTACACTCACATGCTCCCAGTCTCACTATTCTACACTCACATGCTCCCAGTCTCACTATTCTGCCCTCTCACAAGCTCTCAGTCTCACTATTCTACACTCACAAGCTCTCAGTCTCACTATTCTACCCTCTCACAAGCTCTCAGTCTCACTATTCTACACTCACAAGCTCTCAGTCTCACTATTCTACCCTCACAAGCTCTCAGTCTCACTATTCTACCCTCTCACAAGCTCTCAGTCTCACTATTCTACACTCACAAGCTCTCAGTCTCACTATTTCTACCTCTCACAAGCTCTCAGTCTCACTATTCTACCCTCTCACAAGCTCATAGTCCTCACTATTCTACCCTCTCACAAGCTCTCAGTCTCACTATTCTGCCCTCTCACAAGCTCCCAGTTTCTCGTTTCCTTTTTTCTGCCTTTGTTGCCATTTATATGGGATAAACAGATGCTGGCATCAAAGTCAGTTAAAACAGTACATGGCTTTTACCTATAGAAATGACCATGTCATTGGGCTGGATGTGAAATTTTGTGTAATTCAGTTTCCACTGTTCACTGCCCCCATCCAGGACGTCAGCGTTCAGTCTTCAAACCAAAAGGTAACACGCTTAGCGCCCCCTCCTTTGTTCCTCTCTCGCTCTCTCTCTCTCTGACGATCCCTCTCTCCCAGCCGCTTTCTCCCCACATTGCTTCGGCTTCCCCTGTTTCTCCTCTTCCATTGTCTCACCGCGCAGCGCAGCTCAATTCTCTCATCAGACCCCAAAACGCCCACAACCAAAAGGAGCCTCCCCGATGGCCCTGACTGACGGTGATTAAATACGAGCAGGGGGAGGCTCCAGCCCAGCTACGATGGCAGACAAAGATGGATTTCTGTTGTCAAAACCAACAGCAGTGAGGAAGGCACACTCTCTGCAGAGGGCAGTGTGAAAGAGAGCTGCAGGACCACCAGAGCACAGGGACATTAATGAAATCCAGGGTCCTCGGTTCACATTAGGGGACCGGATCAATGCTCCTGATCATTAACGGGATCCTGCCCCATGATTTCATTAAACCACTAAATGAAGGATTTATTAGCTCCTAAAAGCCATCTGCTGACAGTAATGTTGTTACGGGTGAACCTGCATAGGCTCCTCGTGTCTGACGCCAGTTTTGGAGGCTAGCCAAACCGATTACCGTTATCTGTTTTTCATTGTTTGAAATTCCACGGCCAACTGAAAGGTGAATGAATGACACTACGCAATTTAAACAAACGTACCCTGCAGGCTGGCCTGCGAGCATCCATTCATGCCTTCTGGACAGCGTTATCAAGACCAAGCAATCCGCCTAACCACATCATCAGCTGATAAAATTTCACCCCTGCATCTGGTGTTAAGTTGATGACATAGATAAAAAATTAAATAGTGTGGAATTCTGGTACTATCATCAAACCTGGTCTAGTAAAATTCATACTGAAATTTTTCAAAAAGTAACATTGGAAGCTCCCAGGTGGTTACATTACATTACAAGCATTTAGCAGACACTCTTATCCAGAGCGACTTACAGAAATTCTTATTACATTTATCCATTTATACAGCTGGATATATACTGAAGCAATTCAGGTTAAGTACCTTGCTCAAGGGTACAACGGCAGTGTCCTACCTGGGAATCGAACCTGCAACCTTTCGGTTACAAGTCCAGTTCCTTAACCATTATACTACACTGCCGCCGTGGTCACATGGTTCAGTTGGTAAAGGAATTGCAGACTGGGTCCTAAAGCCTAGCAATCGGTAATATGAGACTGGAAGGCTGCAGTGATGGGGACACGTTTTTTGTCCTGCTCAAACCGGGAAGGGTTCCCCTGTATACCGCACAAGAACCAGTTACAAGGTGATGTCACAGAGAAGTGTGGTTGTCCCCTGAACACTACTATAGCATAGTATGAAAAATAGTCACTGTCTCAGTCATGGGTAATAGCAGTGCTGCGCATGTCATTCAGTTGCAACACAAATGGGCCTGGCATTTTCAAAATTAGAGAAAAATGCTTAAATATTGGTCAATACCAATGACCCATGTTTAAAAACATAAAAGAAAGCAAACGTCTGACCAAAATAATCAGCTTTCTGGTCTGACGCTATTATAAGGACAAAATAGGCACTTTCAGCCATTCAAGCCTGAACGCTTGATATGACAAGTTATTACCACATTAGGGCAATGGCAGTTGCAGATGTAGCTGTGGTACTGTACACCCATTATTCTGCATCACAGAATGCAGGAGGACCATGTCGACCTGTGCTTGTGAGGGTGGATCGTATGGGCGAGTGGGAGAAATGTAAATGGGCCGAGACATTATTTGAAATGGAGAATTCAATAACGTGCAAATCAAGAAGGGGATCAAGATGGCTCAACCATAAAAAAAAAAAAAGAAAGGCGTACCGCTTCACCTCACAAAGCCTGCTGGTGTGTCTGGGGGTGTGTGTGTGTGTGGGGGTGAGGCGAAGCCCCTTATTTCAACTGAGTAGAGAGAAGCGTGGCTGATCAATTTAAATTGTGACCTTCCAGCTCCTTCTGCAGAATGACACAAAGAAGACCCAAGCTTCCTGTCGCCTCAGCATAATAACACACACACTTCTTTCCCCACCTCTGCTGCAAAGATGCCTTCTCAAGAGCACAACCAGCATCTGGTGTGCATCTAAAAAAAGAGTATGAAGTCTGGCTTTGTGGCTCAGGTGCCACCCTATGATTTATTTACCCTTCATTCCCAAAGCAAACGGCTCCTTATCACTGTTACGCAAGCTTGTGTTTCCAGGCGCTGACAAACACAATGTTTAAGCGCAGGGTTGTGAGTGAGGTGTATGTAACAACACAGAGATCCAGCGCTAGTTTTAATTCACAAATTTAAAGTTGCGTAAAGATCCCTCTCTGGCTGAAATGAGCTAAATGAAAGCAACTTCCGACCAGTGCAAAAAACGCATTAGGGGCTGAGTAATTAGGGCATTGGCAACTGTTCACACAGGTGCTCAGAATCTAGGCTTGTTTGCTGGGAAATTTATTTAACTTGGACAGAGCAGCATCCGTTTCAGAAGCAACTCAGATGCTGACATATTATCGTCTTACATTGTTCAAGAGGCGGCAGGCGGCAGTGAAATGGCCCTGAAAGCATTATTGAGTTTTAAGAATAGATGGCGTCTCTGGCATTGTACCCACTTGGCCGAGGACTGCTGTTCAGGCCATGTAGACAGGACTTTAAACAGCCCTGTGGCTCCTAGAGGGGTTGCCATGGAGATAAAGAGCGGAACAGGACGAGGGGAACTGAGAAACGGATCGGTGCGTACACAGAGGAGCCGCGCACATTTTGTTTGTAATTTCTGGTTTGGGTCATTATGTGCACAGTGCGCACAGAAACACGCGCGGACGCAGAAAATGTGTCACAAACTCACGTGTGTGAGCACAAAAAACGCAAGCGCACACGTGCCCGAGCGTGTCCCCGTTTCCCAAAAGCATCTTAGAGTTAAGATCTTCTTAGAGTGTTTCGTGTTTGTGCTTGATTAAATTTATGATTAAAATGATTCAAATTTACTGACGTTACATAAAAAAAGATAATAAAAATAGAGGTAGAAAGACAAAAAACAAATAGTGAAAAACATTACTCGAAGATCGTTTTGGGAAATGGGAGCCAGGTTGTGTTATATTGTAAAAGGTAATGTGGCTGGTGAAATGGCTGGTAATTTTTAGAATCCACAAGCCACTCTGGCCAGTGGGTCAAAAGGTGAATTTCATACCCTAAGCACAGCCATCCAAAAGACAAAGAAAGCGCAGCGGAGCCACGGTTTCTGGAACATGGCCGCGCTGCCATGCTGTTCAAACTCTTTCCCTCTCACCTCTCGTGTACCATCCCCAAACCTGAGCACAGGGGCACTGTGGGAACACCTGGCATCTTATTCACTGACCTCAAACCAAACCCCGGGTCGCTGTTCTACACCTGGCCATTACAATGCCACTGTATGGAGCACCACCTCAATGCTCACCAAACAAAGAAAGAGAGAGAGAGAGAGAGAGACCTCTGAACTACAGCCGCAATGGAGTACCGACCTGAATCCCATTGGCTTTGAGGGGAAGGGGGAGGGGCTTTGGAGGCTTTCTTCCAGAACAACTTGCATTTAAAATTAATTGAAAATATGAATGGATGTCAACAAATGTTGAGTTTTTTGCATTTATGTTGAATTGGAATTTTTCAAATATGTTCATTCTGACGTGTTTTTCACGTGATTACATTTTTCTCAACTAGAATTAGGAACTAGGAAAAAAGGAACCGAGGAAAAAAAGACAACGCAGTATCTTTCTTTGCATCCAATTATGTTTCGACATTCGAGCTGTTGTTCTTATGACAGACGACAAGCTGCTTCCGCTACCCACTGCTTCCGCTACCCCTTACGTATTTCCCAGCTAAAACCCTGAGGTACGATCATCTCCGCACTCCGGGAAACCCACAATGCTAATTCTTATCAAGGGGTAATTAATCAAAACTCTGTGCTTGGCTGACATTTACAGTTGCTGCTGATCTTTTCATAAACGGAATTTTAAAAAAAGGACCGACCACTTTAGTCTGTCTAGTTTCAAAAACTACAGGAGGCATTTGCGCACCATCTCGGATTTGAAGCTATACAGCGGCATCCTAAAAAACGTTTTCCATTTTAAATCGATTTTAAATGAATACAACAGAAGAAGCAAGGGGCACGCCTGAATGGCACTCATTGGAGATTATGGGTTTAATTCATAAACTTTGGATCAGATCGGCTATCTAAAGTGAGTCCACGGCTGGCACGATTCTTCAGTTTCACTACCGTGACGCATGCATCCTGATTTTTCAGTCAGCTGTCTATATTTTTTCCTGCTGAATGTCTTTGTCCAGCATTTTATTTATCATAGTACAGGCTCCAGCGTGTGCTTACGACTGCCATGGCTCTCACCTCCCCCACTGCAAACGTGTCCCGTTTTATGGCTGGGCTCCCTCCGGAGGATAAAACACACACACCACGCATGCACACACACACACACACACAGACACACACACACACTACTCTTGAATGTCATAAATAAAACAGTGCTCCTTCCCTTTATCTACAATTACAGCAGCGGCCACATGCACACTTCTAATCTACTGACACAGTATGTGTGTGTGTGTGTGTGTGTGTGTGTGTGTGTGTGTGTGTGTGGATGTGGATGTGTGCATGTGTGAGTGTCTGTGTGTATGTGGATGTGCGGGTGTGTGCATGTGTGAGTGTGAACATGTGCATGCTTGTTTATGAGTGTGTGCGTTTGCCGTAGCATATTATAAGCGAAAAAGAGCCTGTTCTGTTCCATGAGCCAGAAAATCACTTTTAATAGACATTTACAAATTTAATTTAATTTATGGCCAGAGCTGAATTCATTATGCTAATTAAATAATAATAAAAAAAACATCCAGCGTTTCACCTTTGGTCTCCAGCAGTGCACACCATGGATGGCACAGCGCACAGAAGCCAGTGTCACGGAGATGTTAATGAGCTTTATTGTGGTTTATAATCACTGCGCTGCCCAGTCTCCGCTGCCACTATATTTCTTTTAAAATGAGAAAAACACCCAATGGCTACAGCACACGCAGTGCATGGTATAGTCGATAACCACGTGATTCCTTCCCCAGACAGGATAAATTCAGTGTTATCTCACGTACAGAAATAAACCAGCAACAACACAAACCCCCTCCTTCCCCTCCACTCGCCCACAGCGGGCATCTCGCCCCCAACCCCCCCCCCCCCCCCCTTTCCCGTTCGTCTCTGTTTTCTCTCCTCAATTAGCCGAGCTGGCAGGCTGCCAGCGCTACCCAACGTACGTCACTCCGTGATGCTCTGATTGGGCAGAGCCCTGTCCCCAGTGACACACAGGTGTACTGCAGTATCGCTCCATAAATCCAGGGTTAGAAAAAGAACCGTGAATGCAGGCTTCCCTGGATGCCTGCATGAAGAAACGTGGCCACACAGAAACTCGCAACTCAAGTAAGTAAAGCCATTTAATACATTTTGAGAGATTGTCTCTGATATTTCTAACAGAACCTGGGTCTTCAGTGGCGGAGGAGATGAAGCGTTCGGTGCTGAACAGCCACAAAAAACGCGTCGGCATCTGCTTTTCCCTGTCTGTCTGAGAGTTCACATTTACGCCTGGCCCGGAACTGTCGGATCACACGGCTTGAAAATGTCATAACATTAGTATGGCGGCGAGCAATTAAATGACTATTGCTACTGTAAAGGTTATCTCAACAATGTGCGGGGAAGAAAAAGTGCGGAAAAGAGCACGGAGGAATGCTATGGAGAACAGCAATGCTCAGGAAGAGCTCTCCAGCCTCAACCACATTGAGCGTGGATAAGATATGGCCAAACGCAGGCCTGTACTGGGGTGGCTTAACCTGGAACAAACCTGCACTTCCTGCCCTAGAGTTGGCGGCAGCCAGCGGATAACTCGGCCCATGTGGCGCAGCCTGGTTGGCTTGAGTTGAAACGCAGAAGGCAGAGCGGTGTAAACTGCACACTACGCTGTAAGAAAAAACTCCGCAGAGGAGTACTGGGGGGGGGAGGGGATCCATGAAAGGCAGAAGCTGATTGGCAGAGAAGCGGGCGACCCTGAACAAGTGCCGTCTCAGCACCTGCAGTGCGGTCGGGAGATCGGGCGGTCAGAGGCCGCGCGCGGGCAAGCTCCCGTGTCTGCGTCTCTGACCCCCCCCCCCCACAGCGAGGCCCTGTCCTCTCGGCTCGCTTCCCGAAAACCGCCTTTGTGAAAACACTCTTGCATACCAATTTGCGAAATAAAATTAAAAGAAAACCTCTGTCACCGGAAAAGTGAAAAGCAGAATG
This sequence comes from Synaphobranchus kaupii, assembly GCA_029718625.1. Taxonomy (NCBI): domain Eukaryota; kingdom Metazoa; phylum Chordata; class Actinopteri; order Anguilliformes; family Synaphobranchidae; genus Synaphobranchus; species Synaphobranchus kaupii. The sequence goes on along the minus strand of CM056385.1, from coordinate 40,453,171 downwards.
CGTTGAAAAGAACAAGTAAGAGCACCTCGTCCCGCGGATGCCCTGTGACGTGCCCCCCCCCCCCCCGCGCGTTTTCCATCGGGCTTTGTCTCCGCACTTCACCTGCAGAATGAACGCGCCGTGCTCCAGTCAATCCCCACATTACCCAGAATACCCACCCTATTCCCAGCTGAATCAGATACTGCTGCCAGTCAATAAAGCTCAGGCTAGAACAACGCGGGGGGAAAGGGAGATTGAAGATATTCCACAGAGATACTTTACTTAGTCTGACGAGAAGTGGGGCTAACAGAATCAATCTCATTAATTCTTCTACACACAGGAAAAAGGTGTGTGCGTGTGTGGCGGGGGGGGGCGTACTATTTAACTGTATTTTCTACACCATCTGGCTAGAGGTAAGACTCCCATCACCTGGCACCATGCTATTTCAGCATATTGTGAAGGTCGTCTACATAATGGCTGAAGCATAGTGTTCTTTCCCCCATTACCGTACTGCTGAGAAACTGAAGACAGTCACATACCACACAGTCAAGATGAACTGTTAATGTAAGCAGGTAAGGAGTCAGAGCTGCCTGTAATGATATTCTAAACCCAAACTCTAAACGAATCCCACCTGCTGAGGCATAAGGGCAATATGGCTGCCTCGCCGCCTGCCGCCAAATGTAATCAATCATATTACACGCAAATCCATTCATTACACCCCATGTGCAATAATGCATACATCCCAAAATGCATTCCACTCAGCGAGGTACCATGAAGACAAAAGTAGTTTGGCTCTAAAAACGTGTCACTCGCCATTGTTTCTGCCAGGTGGATAGATGTATTGGCATCACAAGGGCTGACGCAGAATATTTTAGCGACGAGAGCTTTTATTTTCAGCGATGAGAACACTAATAAAGTGGTACTGAGCATGGCTAAGAGAGATCCAACATTCATAGAAAATTCCAGAATCTATGACTTTTGGTCACTTGTACAACCCACTGACTTAAATGAATTAAATTGCAGATCATTTCTAGTTGCCCTGTATTTTTCTTTAATAGTATACAGCTCTGAGAGAGTAGCTTTTCTGAAACTGCCAACCCGATACAAAGAGCTTGGTGAAATAATTAGCTTTAATGTAACAGAGATATTTTCATGTGACTTATTAAGTACCATACTTATGAAAAACTTGTATTAGGCCCAAGCCTTTATAAATTCCATATACTGTAACATCTGAATCGCTATCGATGTTGACCGCAGGTGGCGGTTCATGGGATGTAAAATTGCGTATTGATCCGTAATATAAAACAGATCTGCATCTGAGTCAGCAAATGCAATGCTCATATTCATGACAGCTGTAAGTTGCAGCTGAGAAAATACGTTTTAAAGTTTAACTTTGTGATGCCTGAAAAGGCAGAATCTTTAAAAATGCAGCATATAAAAACAATATTATGCTTTTATTAATATTTAAGCAGAAGTAGGTCCAATATTTATTACTGGAGATTACAGCTTGCTCTTCTTAGTGAGGAACTCCCTGTGGTAATTGCAGCACAGGTCACCCTTGAGTTTCACTGGGAGGACGCCCTCCACTGGACTTCTTTACCTGGGTAAAGGTGACAGGTGTGACACAGGACCAGGGGAACTCCACCAGGGCACTGTGCACCTCAGATTAGAGAGGAAAGCAAGTGAACAGACCCTGGTCCAGTAGTACAGGATCTGTTCATCTTTTGAGCAGACCAACACAAACAGCTATCAGAACCAGAGGTGGAAAGTCCAGGTTCAGAAAGTAAAAATCCTCCCCAGTATTTTGTTCCAATCACCTGGATTTGCTATTGCTCAGCCAGGAGGTAGAACTGATTAGTGAAATCAGCTGGCTGAGTTCATGGGTGGAAGAAAAACATGGCAGGACTTTTACTTTCTGACCCCTGGATTTTACACCTCTGATCAGAACATTCTCTCTAATTCTCATGAGTCACAATGAATGTTCAACATCACTCACAGTTAACAGAGGAATGTACATTGTACGCCTCAGAAGTCTGGTAGGAAAATAAAGCTTGATAGATATGCAGATTGTTCCATTTTATATACCTACGACTGAGAAGCACTGACTCCAAAGTCTGAGCATGTTGCTACAAACCCTACAAAGCCCTGCACAGATAACGTGTTTAAAGGGAAGCTAGAGTATTTGAACATGTAAGACTACACCTTTTCAAGGTTCACCATTTCCTTCCAGACTCTTCCCACAGCCAAGCAAGGCATTCAAGAATTCAACACACAGAGGCACGCCAAACAAATGAAAGCTGCAGTAATAAATGTGGACAGCAGGGGGTGCTCTGCTCCGCTGACTGTTCATGGGCGCGTCTCCCACAAAGAGTAGCATTCCACACAATGGGGAATGTCACCTCCAAGAGTCGGAACAAGGACGCTCAGCTTGACAGTGAGGAGCCTGACCAGGTAAAAACAGACCAAAGCATTCACTGAAGTACTACTGGTGATTCTCTCTGTCAAGAAAGGCAGGTGAACAAACTTCACACTTAGCAGAAGACATGGCCTGAGGTGCACATGGTGATTACGATTATGTTACTCATATTTTTTTCTACATACAACTTTCTTTTCCTCATAACCCAGCAGGTATGTGCACTTCAGTGGAATGGCCAAAAATAAATCTTACTTGTATTTAAAATTGAATACAAGATCAACCAATGCCTTTTATGTCACCTTTGTCACTCAATGCTCCATAATGCAAACACACACACACACACACACACACACACACACACAAAAACTGTCCTCTGCTGTACTATGAAACATGCTGTCAGAACGCATGGGGCAAAGGGCTGTTGTTTAATTGTGTTTATTACAGTGAGGAACACAATTTAAAAAAATTGATAACAAACCCCCCTGACCAGACAGACAGAGAGACACATGGACAAACAGGCTCCACGGCGGGTCCTCACAAAGGCAGCGGTCCACCTGCCCCAGCCCTGGCAGCCATACACACACACACGCACACGCACACACACACGCACACACGCGTGCGCTGAGAAAATGACACTTACCCTGCCCGAGAGTCGGCGCAGCAGCCCAGCCTGACTCCGGTCGCTGTGACACTGTCGTTTCCCTCCCCTTTGTTTTCATTGCACATCTTTTTCTGTGTTTCGCAGCCCCCCCCAAACCCCTCCCGAGCCGCCTCGGCCCCATCAAGCTCGCGTGCGCTAAATCCGGGGAAGGAACACTTTAACCCCTCCACCCCCGCGCTGCCTCCCCGCACGCTTCTACCTCCCGCTCACACGCGCTCCCTACAGCCATACAGCCTCCCTTCCCTCCAAAAACATCCTCTCTGTCAGTGTCGCTAATCGAGGGCCATGGGCCAGAAGACGCCTGCATAACCTCCGAGAGGGTTTGTGTGTGTGTGTGTGTGTGTGTGTGTGTGTGAGTGTGTTTGTGTATATGTGCGTGTGCGGTGCATGTACGCGGGTCTCTGCCTGTACATTTTGTGTGTCCCAGGTGACTTCACACCCTCTCGTGCCCCCATCTACAAACTGGCACATTAATTAGCACTGCAATCACTTCACAGTGCAGAGCTCCCCTCCAAACTGCGATCTTCATGAAAAATTAAACAATGAATAAAAATGTAGCACTGGCCACACCCCCCCCCTCCCCCCCGCCCGCCCACCCACCTCTCTACCATCACCTTGATTGCTTTGTCGTATCAAAGAGCACCTGGGCCTCCTCTCTTATTTTCTTTGGGCACATAACATTTAAACATTCAAACTGCTGAACAGCTAAAGGTGATCGGCTTCATTCCTAAACTGCCGCACAAATATGCATACAATATTTATCCTTACTTCAATTCGGCTCCTCCTTTTTTTCTTCCCCATCCCAGTAAGCTCTCTCTCCTCCACAACCCCTCCCTCCTGACTCCCTCCATCTGCCCCCTTACACACTCTCTTTCTCTTTGTCCCTTTGTCTCTCTCTCTCTCAGTTGTGTAAATCAAGGTACACTGGTCCACTACTGCATTGTGTTGGCTCACATAACACCTTCCATTTTAAGACATCATGCAGGACCTTTTCAGAGGTAACTACATACAGTACATCAGATAAGTTCACAATATTTTTCCTATATTGAAGTAAAAAGGCTGAGGGGAAATGTCTCTCTCTGTCTCTAAAATGGCAACAGAGAAAGCTATTTGTAATCTGAATTGACATTGGGGTTCCGGTGTTAAAGTGATTTTGGAATAAAAATGTGTATGCGTATGTTTTGCAATTTGTGCTTTTGTATTTGTCGGTTTGTAAACTAGTGTATTTTTTAATTGACGAATAACAGAGTCTCCAGTGTACACGGAAATGTATGTATGCCATTTCCACGTCATAGAGGAACAAATGGATGCTTCCCACCTCTTACAGATCTTTTATAGGTTAAATTCTCCATCAGTCATTTTTCAAGGCTTTGTGTTGTCTTGATCAATACATGATCAATCTGATCATTATACAGGCCCCTATGGAGCAAAGCAGTGTATTATTCTACATCCTAGCTGCACATATTAAACTCCATGAAGAATGACACCGCAGACTTTCTTATACAACTCTTATACAAGACAGACTTAAATATTATATTTTGATGTGCGTGTTAAATAGAGTGTCACTGTTTGGAAATATGGAATGGTCCCTGACAGTTCGTCACCGGACCATTTTTATGACTTCTCTTGTCAAAGTCTTGTTAAAATTAGTCCGCGTGCAAATTGTCCGCACACCAAATAACTAAATTGAGAAAAAAAAGCAGAAAATGTTGGATGACTCTAAACCTACTTCTTGTTTAGAGTCATCCATATTGTTGTACATCTTCTGCTACCTTCCCTGCTCCCACCTGAGCGCAGGCAGTTATAGAGTGTCAAGGGTGTGGAAGATGGGGGTGGGGTCCAGTTTCAGCCAATAGTTGTGCAGCTATATGGGCCATTCTACAAAAGTCATGCAAATTGCTGTCCCTCTCTGATAAAAGTAAGAAATTTACCAATAAAATCTTTCAATGCTATATAATTCATTAGATCATGTTATGTTTTAATATAATCCAAGATATAAATTGCAGTAATAATAGTTACATTTATCCAAAATCAACACTTATACTCTTGGGAGTATACATTCCTATTGGGAGATGGCTGTCCCCACTATCAACCCTTAAACTGGTGCATTAAAAAATAATTCCCAAAATATTTTTGCCAATTATTTGACTTGTCTCATTCAATAAAGCCTGTGAATTTTTATCAAATATAAGTTAAAATAATGCAATCTATTTTGTAATAAATTTTATAATTCAAAAAATCTATCGAAAAAATGTCCCCGTCACAACCGGAACGTACACTGTTTGAGTCTGTGCAGTGAACCTGCTTGTAGCCACACACCCCTTTTTTTAACCAGGAAATTAGACAGTCTTCATATGAATCAAGGCCACATGGTGAGTAGCTAGGTTTTAGCATTTTGATATAATTGTCCTTCAAAGTATGAAAATTAGTCTCTGGTTTTTTGAGACGTCACACCCAAACACCCAAGTTTTCATATTAGAGAAGAAAAGTTGATTTCATAACTGTAGATTTGATTAAAAGCAAGGTGCATCTGCACAGAGAAGTGGTTGCTAACCATGTGCTTGCTAAATCTTTTGTTTTGTGGCCGAAATGAGCCAAAACCATCGTCACTACCGAAACAAATGGTATTGTTTGACAGGCCTGTTTCGGTTGGTGACACTTGTCCGTAAATTCTTATTAAAGACAATAAATAGTGAGACAATCAATGCACATGTACAAACCTCAATTCCAAAAAAGTTGAGACAGTGTATAAAATGTAAATAAAAACAGAAAGCAATGATTTGCAAGTCCTTTTTGTATTCAGTTGAAAACAGTACAAAGACAAGATATTTCATGTTTTAACTAATCAACTTTATTCTACATTTCATTCTCTATTCAGCTCATTCTACATTTGATGCCTGCAACACCTCCCAAAAGATTTGGGACAGGGGCATGTTTACCTTTGTGTTACATCACCTGTCCTTTTAACAACACTCAGTAATCTTTTGGGAACTACAACAATAATTGTTGTAGTTTTGAAAGCAGAATTGTTTCCCATTCTTGCTTAATATGAGACTTCAGCTGCTCACCAGTCCGGGGTCTCCATTGTCATATTTTGGGCTTCATAATGCGCCACATGTTTTCAATGGGAGACAGGTCTGGACTGCAGGCAGGCCAGTCTAGCACCCGCACTCTCTGATGACGAAGCCATCAATTATTTCCAAAAACAATTTGAAAGGTGGACTCGTTAGACCACAGCACACGTTTCCACTTTGCGCCAGTCCATCTCAGATGAGCCCAGAGAAGTCGGCGGCATTTCTGGATGTTGATATATGGCTTACGCTTTGGGTAGTAGAGTCTTAACTTGCATTTGTATATGCAGCGACAAATTGTGTTTACTGACAATGGTTTTCTGAAGTATTCCCGAGCCCATGTGGTTATATTCATTACAGGAGCATGCCGTTTTTAATGTAGTGCAGTCTGAAGGATCGAAGGCCACGGGCATTCAATATTGGTTTAGGGCCTTGCCCGTTTTCTCCAGATTCTCTGAATCTTTTACTAATATTATGGACTGTAGATGGTGAAATCCCTAAATTCCTTGCAATCGTGTGTTGAGAAACGTTGTTCTTAAACTGTTGGACTATTCGCTCATGCAGTTTTTCACGAAGTGGCAAACCCATCCTTGCTCGTAAATGCCAGAGCCTTCGTGGATGCTCCTTTTATACCCAGTCATGAGAGCATGACCTGTCACCTATTCACTTATTTACCTGTGGAATGTTCCAAACAGGTGTTTTTTTGAACATTCCACAACCTTCCCAGTCTTTTTTATACCCCTGTCCCAACTTTTTTGGAACGTGTTGCAGGCATCAAATTCGGAATTAGCATATATTTACAAAAATGTTGCTAAGGTAAAACATTAAATATCTTTTAAATATCGTTTTCATTTAAATATATAGACAAAAGAATTTACAAATCACTGCTTTCTGCTTTTATTTGCATTTTACGTACTGTCCCAACTTTGAAATTTGAAATCAGGTTTCAGTAAGAGATGTCACAACCGCAACAATGTGGTCACAACCGAAACACCTGCTGTTTTGTTAAAATTTTGAATAATATGAATAATCAATCAAATATCCAAGATATTGTGCTGGTGAGGGTATATATAATCTCATAAATAAGAATATCAAATTCATGTGATCAAATCAGTCCATTTTATAGTAGGGCCCGACCGATATATCGGAGCACCGATATTATCGGCAGATATTGGCCTGTCACAGATATATCTGTATCGGGAAAAAAATCCACGATAAGCACCGATAAAATATGTAAAAACAAAATTATAATTTTTAAACACTTAAACACAATTTTACTAAATTTCCCCAGTAGAGGGCGCCGTTCGCTGATTAACCATATACCTCCACTCCACATTATGGTCTCACCCTCTCGACTCCGTGATTGAACGCGGATCATCGATACAACTACACATTCATGGCTGCTGCGTCAAACGTGGATTGAGGTAAATTATTGTTTGTGAGAAAAACACAACTGTAACGTAAATTAACAACTAGCAAAGACATTTCATTTTGTTGGACAATAAATGTCAACGTTACACAGCCAAGACTAACGTTACCTTACTTGCCGCTTTAGTCGCCAAATGACTGAGGCTAACTACATTTCTTAACTAACATTTAGCTAGCTTGCTAGCTAATAATTTGGCTAGGTTCCCAGAGTAAACACATTTGCAAGTGATGTTAGAAGAACTTGTTGCGGCCACGTTGAGTTCTATAAACAGTGAAATCAATTCAAGAGTGTTGAATGTAGCTAGAGTCCCATTAATGATTCCAAGTGCATATCTTTAGCATATTCTGGAGTCAATTGCTCAATCTTCATACTCAATCTACCTATCGATAGGTAGCTAGCTAGCTAGCTAGTTTAGCTTCCCCAATCCCAGTCAGTAAGGTCTGTCAAGCGAGCTAGCTAGCTAACTAGCTTGAACTTCTGACCATGCTATTTCGTGTACCCATTTTATTGGTCTTTTCATGGACTGTTATTTTTCTTTTCTCTTTTGAAAATGTAAAACTAGCAAAAAGAATGTCACTCTCAGGAGAAAATGCAGAGAAGCTGTGCTTCCTGCACTGCAACCTGCTTCTGTTAAATTGGCAGTATTGAAGTTGACCGTTAACCTCAAGAGCCTGTGACCAGTGTGTGAAATGAAGAAATGTACACCTACTTTGTTCCAAAAGAACATGCATAATATTTAAGTTCATTTTTATTTTATTTTAAGGTCAGGTGACATACTATTTTTCTAATGCAGAACATACTTACTGTTTTCTGTTTGAGAACGTTTGAACCAAAGAGACAGTGGCCAGTGTGTAATAAGAATATACCTTGTTATAAAAGTATGCATATATTATTTCAATTAGTTTTACTTTACTTTCAAAAGTTAGGTGACATACTATTGTTCTAATGTAGAACATACTTATTGTTTTCTGTTTGAGAACATTTGAACCAGAGACTGGCCAGTGTGTAATAATAAAGATTAAAGAATGTTACATTGTTATAAAAGAATATGTATATATTTCAATTAGTTTTACTTTACTTTCAAAGGTTAGGTGACATACTATGTTCTATGTATGATGTTATATAATGTTAAATTAATAGTTTATTGTTTGTAAGTAAAACAAATCCTGCCTCCAGTGCAATTCTTTAATAATTGCTCTTTAAGACCCAAATGTGACTGATGATTTCTGGGATATGTCTGATTTACATTATAAAAATATATATACTGTATATCGGCAGATTTATCGGAAATCGGGAAATTTTAACCCCTCTTTATCGACATCGGTATCGGACCTAAAATCCCATATCGGTCGGGCCCTATTTTATAGAGAACATTTGTACGGAGTTTTCACTAAATTTAATTAATCCAATGTTTTATTTGATTTAAAAATTCAGGGTAACTGATTCAAATTCAACAGCAGTCAAGATTTCTTTTCAAAAATGTCATTTTCAAAGGGGTGAATTAAACTTATCAATTGAGTATATAATTTTATTTCAAAAGCAGGTTTTACACCATGTTTCGGTTGTGACATATTTAGGAGCAGTCAGTAAATTCATCCTTATTCTGAAAAAAATTACATGTGATTGCACTGTACATCAAGTATATTTATGTATCTCAGATAAAGTGTAACACATATATTATAAGAGAATTTTGCAAAGAGAATACAAATTTACACTTTTCTCCAACCCTCAGTTTGCACGACTTCTATAGAATGGCCCATATAGAGACCCCACTGGTTTCAATGTGCTCTCTCATTCCATCACCAATATAAGGCTCTTGCTCTCTTTCTCTCTCTCTCATTACTGGAGTCCTGTGGGCACACATACGCCTCACTAACTTGTCTTTGTACCATGTCAGGTCTGCATCTGTCACTGATTCCTCAGCACAGTGATATAAAGGGCTGTTTGAAAGGCAAATTACTGCTTCAGACTAATGCACCTCTCTGAGGCTCACACACACACATACACACACGAACAGCATACACACGCATACACACACACACACAACACGTAGCACACACACACACACACACACAAGTACAGCACACACATGCACATACGCATACACACACAAAGAGGGTGCAATGAGGATCAGCAGTCAGGGGTGTGTCACTCCGCTGAGCCATTCCACTACACAAAGAACAATGATGTCGCTGCCATGTGCTCCACCCACAAGAACCTAGGAAGGCATTTATAATGTGGCAGACCCCGTTGCCAATTCACTGCACGCTGTGAACATGCATGTGATTGCAGCGCCATATCATATTCAAACAGCACTGGATAACATCTCATCAAAAAAAAAATGAATTAATTGAAAATGTAGCCAAACAAGTCCACGTTAAGGGCAGACAAAAAATACAGAGATGTATCAAAGGGCTTCTCTGCACGGTGCCGTACAGATGCACAGCCGCTTAGCTCAAAACAAAGGGCGGGGCAGCAGGATGACCAAAGACCAATCATTTCCTTTACACGCCGACGCCTAACGCTTGTGGACAAACAGACACAGTAAACTGTGCTCATTCACCAGTCTTTCATTAATGCATTCATTTCATTGTCTTTTGCTAATCTTGTATTTATATGCATGAGGAAATTAACGTGATATACTTTAATATATCTTTTTAAACGAATGAACTGGGCTTTCAGATGGCTTGGCCCATAAATGGCACTCACCTGCCCTATAATCACAGGTTCAAACCTTGATTAAGCCCTTAATTGAAAATGCACTAGAGCGCATCCCAATGGTGGGATGTGACTGGTGGGATGTGACTGGCCCAATGGTGGGATGTGACTGGCCTCTTCCTTCACGGGGTTCCACGGGTTGCCACTGCGCTAGTTTCTCCCAACATCACGTCAGCCGTCCACAGGCTGCCAATTCCCATCAGCGAGATATCGACTAACTCCCCCATCGCGCTGCACACCCTGCAGGGAGTAAATCAGTCACTGACTCAAGTGCAAATGTAAAGGGAGGAATGCGCAGGCTACAACCGGAGACCACTTTGGGCATAGGTGCAGGCGACACCGCGCCTACTCTGTTGCGCAGGGGCACAACTGGCGATTCTATTTTGGGGTCGGAAAAAAAATAAATAACAGGAGAAGATTGTGTAATATGGTAGGTGAATTTAGCGAGTGTGTTAACACACGGCTGCTGGCTGTCTCCCGCTCTCAGTGCTGTTTTCTCACCTTGTCCCGCTGTCCTGATATGTCCCTAACATCTAATCCCAGAATCCCTCGGTCAATCTGCTGCACAGAATATAATGCACATCTGATTTCAGGTTTTCTGTGGCACAGCACATAGAACTGCGTATTTGGACTCACGCTCCTCGGATGCCTGTATGGCAGTGTGACAGTAGGAAACGATCGGAGGCAGACAGTGGAAAAGATTCTGCTAAGAATTCATCTAGAATTACTTGAGCTTTTGCAGAAGGTGCTTATAATTTCTGGGGAAGAAACACTGGTCCTCACAAACCACTATGAGCACACCAGAGGCACACACACATACACAGGCACAGACCCACACACACAGATCTGAAAGCAGAGGGTCCATGCACGATAGGAGCATGAAATTTAATATCACTGTAGCTGGTCGATACTCCTGCTCAGCCTCTCCTTCCAATCTGGATTTCAATTACTATCGCCCTGACATACAGCATTGTGCAACATTGTAGACTGCTTGTGATTTTGAATGTCACCCCCCCTAAATATTTATTAAAAGTCCAATAGACCAAACAAATTTTCTAATTTTCCATATAGAGTACTTTTTAAAATGTCCCTGCTGCTGTAAACTCCCATGCATTTTTCCCGCTCAAACATGATACATTTTTCCAGACCTTTTGGCAAAAATCCACCAATATGGCAACCCTCCTGACCCAGCACTGTCAGTGGATTAAAACGGTAAGCTTTATATCCAATTACCTTACAGCTAAGTGTATTAACCAGTCATTGTAGGAGAATAGACTCATTGGCTTGCAGATTGAAGAGGGGGGAAAACCTTACTGTATTGGCCTGCTCTTTACAAAGGGCCACTCGTATTTAGGATTGATTTGCCGCTGACCGGCACCATCCTGGAAATTCTGACAAGCTCATTATAATGCGGTCCAATTGTCACTGAGCTGTTGATTAATTTGAGCACTGTTCTGTTGGCACACAGAGGGAGGGCTGTCACTGGGATGACACAAGAGAGCAGGAGAAGCAGGGGAGAACTGCAGGGCGCCAGCGGACGTGTTCGGAACTATATGAGCTCCTCAATGGCATTGAATGTAAAGAAGATGTATGCTGGCTCAACCTTGGACATCTCCAGGCACTGGGAGGGCATGCGCCTTTTGCAGAATGGCATGTGCACTCCTGCGTGTTTCTCCCAAATGTTTTCATACGCTGCCGACAAAATGTTCCCAAGTACAAATGGCAGGGAGCTTCAGAGGGACTCCCAGAGAAAATGGCCTTGACATTTGAGGTGAAGTACTGCTGGACTTCAGAAGCAATGGCGGCTCATATATCGCCCAAGTCCAAAAGAGAGAGAAGGGAGGGGGGGTGAAAGCTTATCGAGGTTAGTTCTGAATAGATCTCTCACAGTTCTCTCACAACTCCCACGCCAATCAACTGCTTTTAAAAACATGCCCAAGCACATCTAAGATATACTGTTGACCTAAAAAAAATGGAGGAATGTACTCCAGAAATGTAATACATGCAAAAATGTAGGACACATAATGGGCGTGGGCTTGTGAATTTGCCATTCCGAATCCCATCTGTGAGGAGGAACAGCTGAATGGAAGATGGGGGGGGGGGGGGGGGGTAGAATGATGTGAATTATAATACACAGTATGGCTAGCCCATATTCTGCCTCAGAAACTAAGGCACCCATTTTATTTTGCACAGGGGAAAATGTGCTTTTCCCATCTTTTCATAAAAGAGAATGTTGATGTCTTCAATTCAATTTATTTTGTATAGCGCTTTTTACAGAGAACTTTCGCAAAGACGCTGTACAGAGAAACAGAAGAAGAATTGGGCAAAAACCAGGCTGAACCCCCGAACAGCAAACAAAGTAAAAACTCCCCAGTGGAAAGAAAACACTTAAATCGTGGCGAGAAAAAACTCCCCGATGGGAAGAAATCTCAGAAGGAACCTGGCTAGAGAGGGGGAGCCCATCCTCAGCTGGCCGGCCCGGTTTAAGCTAAAGGTAGTCTGAGTACAGTCTGAGTACACTAGCTGGTCTTCTGGCTCTGCCTCAGCTTCTCACTCACAAGCAGCCGGATTCTCCCAGCGGTCTCTCTTAATGTGTTTTCTGAGGTGAGGGTTTCCCTCCTCACTGCCATTGGAAGGGACTGAACAATCCCCCGGGGACAACCACTCCAATCACATCTCCACCTCTCCTCCCAGGCATGCTAGACAACATAAACGTGGGCCTTGGTGGGGGCTGGGGGACGGCGTCTGCTCTACGCTACGCTACGCTGGGCGAGACTATGAGGAAAGAAACGCATGAGGTGTGGGGGAGGGGAGGGGGGGTAAAGAGGCGTAGGCCAGCTTAAAGACGGGAGGGGGGGGGGGGGGGGCAAACGAGGTCAAAGGGAGAATGCTTGTGAATAATTAAAAGGTTCACGTGTATGTGTGTGATGGAGGCAGATAGGGATGAGTGATTATTGGCTCTCCAGGGGAATAATGAAACAATCTCTCCCATATAAAAAAAGCACATCATATACTTGTAGTGTAGTAAAGGCAGTATCCTCTGGGCCTGTGAGTATTACACAGTGGCGGGAAAATCATATTTCAACACAGCATGAAAGCATCAAGGTCGTTCCAGAGGACGGCGATGAGAGAAGCGGGTGGACTGTGGGCTGTCACTATCTAACCACCCTGGGAATATCACACGGGTACTCAGTCATCGCAGGAAAACTATTCTATTTCTCTCTCTTTCTCTCTCTCTTTCTTCTAGAGACAAGGAAGGGCATTGTTAATAATGTCTGGGCAAGTATAACTTTAGGACCACCATCTCAAACATACAAGCCAACACAAACATGCACAAATGCATGCTTACAAACACTCACATGCCTGCCCACACACACTCTCACACACTCTCACACACGCGCAGTCGCACGCACGCCTGCTACTCATCCAGAACGATGAAAAAGGCAACAAAAAATGTATACCCTGAATGCTGCTGGGTGACTCGTTCAGTTAAGGCACCACCCTGTGGGGCATAGATGAGCCCCATTGTCTGTAATTGAATCCGAACCGTGCCAGTGCAGACTGTGGCTGGTATCTTCATAGGGCGACGCACAATGGCCGTTTACGTTGGAAAGGGGAAGGGGGGGGGGGTTCAGTCAGTTAGGGGTCCGCGTTTCATCACTCTATAGTGACTCCCGCTGGTCAATCTGGTGCCCTACATATGAAAACTGCATATGAAAGATCTTCCTCTGACTCCACTCTCCACAAGCTGTAGGAGCTGTGGTTGCAGATAATTGGACATTCCAAATTAGGGGGAAAATTGGGGGAATTGGATATGTTCAGCCCCACGTTGGGTGCCAAGTTAATTTATTTTTAAATAGATACAAATTGATACCTTTGTATCAAATTGATGTCAGATTAATCCAGCCTCCAACTGGTCCGCACATGCTGGTCAAACCGAGAAAACCAAAGAGTTAAATTCAACTGCCAAAGGCAGATAAAAATAAAAATAGGACTAGACATCAGGGGAAATGTCATATTTCACTGCACAGTTGAATGTACTAGACAGAGGAGCTCTAAAAACATTTACTTTGCTCATCTTTCCTCTACCTTAGTAAGGGAAAGCTGAGATCATATTTCCCCTAGCTCCGCGCAAAGTTTCAACCAAAGCACGCCAGTATTCTAAGGCGCACTGAGTTGACAAACACCAGAATACTGCTGTGCTTTGGTTTTTTCGAATGTACATTTTTGGCGCTTTGAGTGCCACAAACTTTGGACCCGTTGAGGTCCGTTCTCAGGATGATATCACGGTGAGCTGCAGCAGATATCTACAAAACTAGTGAGTTCTCAGTGAAACTACTGGATGAATAGATAGCACTCCGGGTATGTAGGAACATATCAAAATAAATTTTTTTAAAACCACTGGCAACATTTAGGTTGCAATGAAAGAATCGTTCGTCAGAAACGGCAGAAGGAAGATGAGGAGGCAGGTGTCGATGTGGTAGGCGAGCTGAGAACTTCATAATTATTAAAGTGTTTATTTCATTGTTATAATACTGCCTAATTACTGTTACCATCCATATAGAACGATGTATGTTGCTAAAAATGTTTTCATTTTATCTTCGCTTGAAACATTTTGCTTGCTGCGCTGCCTCAAGCGTGTTTCCTGCCCTCATCAGAGGTGAGTCAGCCAATCACAGATCTTACACATGGTCAGCCCATTTATAGTCATGGTCAGCAAAATATCTTTTAGTTTCAAATACAAGTTGTTGCATTTACAGTATATACATTCCAAGAAAAAACTCCCGCAAAGGCTACACCTGCGTTTCCTCGCTGAAGCATCCTCCTTCCTCGCTCCTGGCTCCTCCGAGGAGTATTTAGCAGTTTGGAATGTCCTTATATCTATATCTCTTCTTCTAGCCATGGGAGCCAAAATAATGGGCAACCGCACCTGCCCAGCATTTTCATACACAACCCTGAGCTTGCAAGTAATTACTTAATTAACACAGGAAGCACACCCGTGTGGAAGCTCCTGCTTTCAGTCTACTTAGTATCCCTCCTTCACTCAAGTGTTTCCTTTATTTTGGCAGTTACCTGTAAGTGTTAAGGTGGCTTAAGAGATGCCATTTACTGTGTTCAATGTAACAACATCCATTGGCATTCTCCCCAGCGTCATTAAACACTGCACTAGTTAAAGTGTCCATGCAATTTCTTATTTTACAATATTGCTGCATTTAAAGGAGGGGTGGGTCACAGAAAATATATTTGTGGCTTGTACTTGTACTGTTACTCCCTTGAGCTCTATGATACAAATCCATCCATATCAATGGGCTATTGTACGTGTAGTAGAGCTGCATGCATTACTACAGAAACAGGCATCTGCCAGTAGTACACACACCTTTGGCGTGTGGTCTTATTTATATTTTTTGGCCTGCCCTGTTCACTGTTCATCCCATTCAGGCGTACAGAGTGGATCAGTCCCCTCCTTTAACTGTATGAGAGTGAACGTTGACAAATAAATGGGTGGAGGGACTTACCAAGTAATGACAAGAAAAACGCGAGCACTCAACCTTTCCTTTTTACTACCCGATTGGTCAGATTTACAGCTCTAGACCAGTCTACTCTTCCTCCTCCTCTCTCTCCACTTTAATAACTTTCCATTTTAACAGGAGAATTTTTTTCATTTCGGGAGAGAAATGTCCTTCCACTGGGGTCTCCTCCAGCATGTTCACATTGCTTTCTAAGATCTAGTAAACAGGGTAGATTAATAGCAGTGCCAGGAGTAGGGTTGAAAGGGGCGGAAAATATCCGGTAAATTTCCAATTTTTATTGCAAAAGTTAGCCTATAACATGGAACTTAAATTTAGTTGGAAAATACACATAAAATGCAATTCCAACTTGCAACATGCTTTGGTCAAAACAACCCAATTTAATGCAAATTCAGTTGAATTTCAACACTGCACTGTGCATTCTTCCATCACATGCATAAATAATTCCCAGCATCCTGCACACTACAGCAAGGCTATAGAGTACACAAATGACTATGTCACACTGGTTTTGGAAGTAACTTCCCCATTCATTTAGACCATAGACATGAACTAAAACTTACTTTTAAACTATTTCTAATGATTATGTCTACCATCAATTGATACCATCAATTTCCATAATTCATTGGACAGTGACACATTTTTTGTTATTTTCATCCATATCGGATGAACCGTTTAGAAATTATAGAACCTTTTGTACATCCCCCCCATTTACCATGGCTGTAAGTTATCAAGGGTCTGAGGTATCACCATCACTCTGTGTCAAACCATCACTCTGCTGCCAGATATGCAGTAGATATGGATGGATCACTTTGACAAATGACAAATTTTCCTATTGAACTAAGTCAGGAGAAGAAACCCTTCAAGTTATCTATCCATATCTACCGCATATCTGGCAGCAGAGTGATGGTTTAAGGCTTGTTTGATACGTCAGACCCTGGATGACTTACAGCCATTTAGCCAACCATGTGTTCCATACTGTTCCAGTGTAATATACAGCTAAATCTAGTCCCACCCCCCAATTCCCATAAAGATCCATTCAAATGCAGAGAGGTTGTAGTATCGCTTGTAAGAGTACCAGAAAATAAGATATCAAGAGTCTTTTGATATTGTTGGGTCACAGACATCAGGAAGTCATGGCATGCAAAGAATGCGACAAAATATTAAAAATGATTACTTTTTTCTACATGATCTTAAACTGTCCAATATTTTTTGATGCCCGAAAATTGGGGGGAACATGTACAAAAGGTTCTATAATTTCTAAATTGTTCATCCGATATGGATGAAAATACCCTCAAATTAAAGCTGACAGTCTGCACTTCAACCTCATTATAATTGTATCCTTTCAAACTCAAACTGCTAGAGTAGGCTACAAAACCAAAATAACAACAAATGTGTCACTGTCCAATGAATTATGGTGCTCACAGTATTATAATTGGCTACTCTAACAGGGATAATATGTAGTCCACCATTGGAAAAAAAAAAAAAGGAACTTGCTTTTAGAGTGCTTGCATGTCTTAGTAGGTTATATGCTCTGCAGTTTATCATAGAAACAAAATCTATGCCAATTGTACTATGATTAGGCTGTCCAGGTACACTTGATTCCTGTCATCTTATCATTTGAACAGCTAATGCGTCAGATACTTGCGGACTACATGACGTTTCTTGCTAGAAGAAATGTACAAAATAATTTTCTGAGTTCTCCTTGGGGTGAAAACCATTTATGATCATCTATTTTCTACTATATAATTATTGTCGTTAATTATAATAAATGTAGCCCGCTAGAAGCATATACAAATTTAACAAACGTAATAATAAAGGCATATTTGCATGCAGATAGAAACATTTTATATTCACGTGACATATCACATATAAATAACATTTGCAGTTGTATTCGAAGTAATAATGCATTTGTTGCGTCTTAGAAATATTATGTGAGACATTGCAGGACCGGAAAATTAACGAGAGACAGTGGATGAATCCCATCAGTAGCAACGATGTAAGAGGCTCTGTTGCCACATGCCTTACTTACCGGAGAATAGTTACAGCACTTAAGATCTATCTAGCGATGAACCTCGTCCAATTCATAGCTCGTTTAAAGATAGCACTCAAAACGGCCTACATATGACAAACATTTGTAGATCTATTTTATTGTTTTATTTTTCAAAATAAAACAAAGTTAACATCAAAAATATTACTATTACAAAATAACACATAAACAAAACATTCGTATTTGAACAATAAAAAATAAATCCGAAAATTATTATGAAGTAAATAATATTCGCAAAGAACCATTTGTCTACAGCTAACAAATAGCCTACTTCTAATTTTATGACCGACGCGCGCCCAACATTAACCATGATTTAAATGTGATCACCTGGGAACGAGCCGTTTTGGGTACTTTCCCGCGCACAGTCGCTAGATGCAATTACACAAAGCAGAAACACATTTCCTTGATAGCCTATAGATTCCTCTGTTCCACACCAACGCTTACCTAACAAAAACTGTTCTTACCTTTTTATTTGACACCATACGTCATTGTGAAAAAAAACTGCGCATCTATTTTCCCAACATGTTTACTACAGTATTCTTCTCCGGCACACTGATAGGAAATATATAGGAGCAGAGCGAGGTAGGTGAGCAGCCCCAAGACGATAGGGAAGCGCTCTACCTTCTGCCTTTCCCCCTATTCCATGAAGATGCTTCATAAATTTCCCAAAGGAGCACGTTTTAATATCACGAATATCAAGCCTGCCCCCTGTTGGCCACGTCTCTAAAATGTCAGACAGAAAAGGGAGTAGGCCTATTTGGAGGTGAGCCAGTGTCAGTCAAATTAGAATCATTATTTCACGATTGATGTAATTATTCAATAAGTAAACAGGATGGTTGTATTAAATGGTAACTTTTTAAAATGGCAACTAAAATGTTGCTGTGCACGTATTACCACCAATAGTAAGCCAATAATTTGATACCCGAGAACAGCAGTTATTGGCATGATATAATCCATTTTGAGAGTGAATTACAATTAATTGTGAATTTCTTAATTGTACATTTAACTACATAATCATCTTGCCGGATTAGAATTTAATTCCTAGGTGGTTATAGCAGACTGTTGTTTGTATAACTGTAGACGAGAATCTTGCTGGATTTTTACATTAAATTACCGGCATTTACATGCGCTCTTATCCAGAGCAACTTACCGTGAAGCCTGAAATGCAACGACCACAGATCAAAGTGCACTAATTCCCTAGAGGGGGAAAGTGTAGTCCCAAGAAACACACCATGTGCAAACGCGCAAACTCGATTGACAACTTGTCAACTACTCTATTATAAATTAAGCTAAGTTATTCAAACAAGAGCACAATTACCCTAGTGGAGTTTAACGTTATGCAAAAGACAACAGGCTTTGAAAACAGAAAAAAGGTTTAACCTTATCAGGTGTTAGGGTGAGGTATAAAAAAAACAGTAGAGGGATAGAGAAGCCGAGGTGCAATCTGAACAGGTGGATCTTTAGTTTGCGTCGCTGTTTGCTGTGCTGACCACATCGCACAATTTAAGAGAAAAAAAGGCTACTGCAACACTGCCATCTATTGTATGTTAATAGTAACATAATTACTGGTTGCCATTTGCAGTTGGTTTTATGCCAATTGGGAAAAGAAAAAGTAAAAATCCAATTAGAATTAGAATAAATAAGTATTCCAGTATTCCAAAACACACACTTATCAATCAGGGTGTGGTGCAAAGTCTGTGTTATGTATTTTTAAAATATCATACATTTACATGCATTTTGTTACGACCCCGGAAGTGGACTGGACCCAAATGCACGACTCATAGACAGGAATGCCAAAACTCAATATTTATTTATGATCAGGGTAGTCCTGAGCATGGGGAGAAAGGCAAAAGGTGGTTAGAGTTCCAAGCCGGAACTGGGTGAGCAGACAGACAACAGAGCGCGTTAGGTCAATAAATTATGCTTCGACCAAACTCCTGAAGCATAGGGAGAACATTAATTACAGACAGTCCAGGTATGATGATGCGGGGAGCAGGGAAAGCCAGGGAAGGTTATGGAGACAGACAACCGGGTTTGGTGGAGCAGGGGATGAGCGGGAGCAGGAGCGGTAGAGCAGGACAGTGGAGCGGAGTCCAGAGGCCGGAGCGACAGCACATCAGCAGCACCGCAACACTGGCAGAACGCGGGCACCACCGCAGGGTGGAATAGCAGAAGCCCAAGCTGCATGCACACGTCAGGTGGGAGGCAGGGAAACCGCAACACAGGCAGGGATTACGGACGACTGCAGGCTGGCAGACTGAAGCAGACAAAGTTAGTATAGCGAGACCCAACAGTGAACAGCGGGTAGTGCTGTTCCAGACAGAGCAGACTTTGACTTAGGCAGAATTGCAGGGCGAGTAAACGCCGGCACAGAACAAGACTTTAAAGCAGCGTCTAGACAGGGAACCAGACAGGACCAGAGGTTTCAGACAAAGAGCATTAACGAACTGGCACAGGACAGAAAACACCGGGTGACTAAATGCAAACATTAATTGGAATCAATTAGGAACCGCGTGCGAATGTATGCGAGAGTGATTGAACAGAGCGGAGAGTGTGGAATGCATGCGAAACGGGGGAATGGGATAGGCTGAGAAAGGAGCAGTGAAACAGAGTGATACAAACGGGAAAACACGCCCAACCTGCAGCAAGGGGGAAAACGGACAATGGAGAGACAAACACGAAACAGGGGGAGAGGGAATTTTTTCAAATTTTTGTGCAAAGGACATTTTTAAACTCTGACATAAGGAAAATAGTGTTCTAGTTGTGCCTGGCTTTTTGGATGGAAGAAAATGTAATTGAAACAAACAAAAAAGAGTTGCAGCAAGTCCCCTCCCTGTTATGTACCACACTGGAAGGAGAACGAAACACAAGACATTCCACGCTAAGTTTAACAAAATTGCTATTAGTTCTCCCTGAAATGCATTCTACTGGTTTTGAAGTCCAGTATAATTGAGGTGTTTGCAAATGAGTTAAGAAAGTTTTCCCTCATGCTTCAAAGTAGAAAATTCTACATACAGTCATGTATATGAAAAAATACCAGTGAAATCAGAAATCTTGGAAAGAATTGTTTATTTACAGCAGCAATTACACATAACACCTTTCTGATATTTACATTGTAGAGAAATGAGAACACTTTGGAGTAATACATTGCTCCATATATTATTGCTTCATAGGTTAAATAAATTAGTCGTAACAATGTCATTCTTTAAATTCGTTTTTGAATTAATGATAATAAAAGGGTGTAGACCTGAACCTATGAGTATATTATAACAAAATTAATTTATTGTATATATATATATATATATATATATATATATATATATATATATATATATATATATACATATACAGTGCTGCTAGAAAGTTTGTGAACCCTTTAGAATTTTCTGTATATCTGCATAAATTCGATCTAAAATGAGATCAAATCTCAGTCCTAAAAATTGATAAAGTGAACCCGGCTCAACAAAAAACATGAAAAACATTATTTTACAATTTATTTATTGAGCAAAATTATCCAACATTAAATGCTTTGTTGGAAAAAGTATGTGAACCCTTGGATCATACGTATTTTTAAAGTATCTTATTTAATATTTGGTCGCATATCCTTTGCAAGCTGTTACTTCCTGAAGTCTGTGACCCATCAATGTCAAAAGACTCTCAATATCTTATTTTCAGGTACTGTTACAAGCGATACTATATAACCTCTCTGCATTTGAATGGATCTCTATGGGAATTGATCAGAATTGAAAAAAACAAAATCTGAATTGGGCAAGACATATGATAGTCAAAGTCACTCCTAACAATGTTGCTTTTATGAATTATGAAAAAAAACAAGTAACATGATATATTCTCCTTGGGTACTAGTTAAATATTTCTGTTTCCATCAAAGAGTAAAAAACTACAACCTGCCGAACTGAATAAGCCAGTTGTGTCACAGTCAGTGACATTGTCATTTGTGCAGCCAATGCACTTTGTAAACAGGATGCCTAAATGCTTTGGCAGGTGTGTGTATTTCAAGAGCAGGAAAAGCAGAGCTCGCATTTCTTCTTGGTAAAAAAAAGGCCTAATTGTAACATGTAAATTCAGGCACGTGAATGTAAATATACCACGGTGAGTTGTACAGGGGTACAATCCTAACTTTCCTGCGAATTAGATGATGCTCACGTTACATGGGTGCACGTGTCACACATCAACGTTATTTTACACTATCTTACACTTATCACTGTCTATGTCTTTTTTTTTGTTGTTGCTGGTGGCTACATCTGAAGTTCCCTATCCGGAAAAAAAAAAGTTATTCTATTCTAGTCTATCATCTTACACTAGTGCAAAAGGATGACGGTGAAAGCCTTCAGGGAACTGGCGCATCCCAGGTTTGTGTAAGAAATGCAGCTACTTTTTACAATCCTCTCAAACAGACACAATACTATTTTTACATGTAACATTCAGTACGTGACCAAGTACCAAGTCAAGAATCAGCAAACGGTTACCTACAGTTTTAATGCTATACACTAGGGGCGCCAAACTCCAGTCCTCGAGGAGCGCGGTGTCTCTCGTTTTTTTTTTTTTTTTTTTTTTTTGTGTGATTTCCTTTCATTCAGCAGCCAGTTAAGGCCTTGAGAATAAGGCCTGTGGACTCTTTAGCCAATCAACGGCTTAAATGAATCACTGGTGCTGAAGCAGACCAAAGGCCAGCAGACACTTCGGCCCTCCAGGACTGGATTCTGACACCTGCGCTCTACACCAGTGGTTCTCAAACTCGGTCCCGGGGCCCACTGTGTATGCTGGTTTTCATTCCATCCACAATTGCAATCCCAGAATTTGTTCATTTTTCTTGTTTAGAGGTAACTAAATTACTTATCTAATTAGGCCTATTTAATTACATAAAAAGAGGCAACAAAACTATTTAACTGATAAAATTAAAGATTGAGGTGAATCAATAGGCTCCTAACTGGGGAAAATGTGGACACGTGGCCAGTAAAACTAACCATTTGGTAGATAATTAAGAATTCAAAGATACAGCAAATAATAACAAACCTGCATTGTGTTAATACGTTTAAGGAAAAAATTATGAAAGAACTTAAACTCAGTGTTCTGACAATGTGGCTTACGAGGGTAATTATGAAACATAAAAATAACCTAATTAAGAAAGCAGCTTAAAATCTGGGATTGCACCTGGTGGGAACAAAAACCAGTATACACAGAGGTCAGAGCCACTGCTCTACACAGACCATTCACCAGCACTAACAGTCCCAAGACATTTAACAAGTAACTGCTTTTTAAAAAAAATAAAAATGCACGTTTGTAATTTACAAATAATTTACCACAAGGAAAATATACACAGTTTTATTTACAGAAAATGTCTTGTGCATATAGAAAGGTAAATTTATACACAAATAATTATTTCATGTTTTTCAAAAAAAAAAAAAAAATTCAATAATTAAACATTAAAAAACAAACTTCGCTCTCCAGGCTTGACCAATAACATTTTTGATACCACTAGCATGACGCTGAATATTTAACAGAAGAATCTTTGTTTGGGAAGTAAATTACCTTGATTTTCAATCACCTAAAGAACAAGTCCACAATAACATCTACAACAATGTGGAAAAGACATAGCACTACACCTGTTTGAACCACAATCCGTACGTGACGAATACACTTGAAAGTAATTGAAGATCCTGGTGCTGAAAGTACTGAAGTCACATTTTTAAACAATTCAAGTTGAGCATAGAAACATGTTGTATTTGTTTAGCTAAGTCCACCCTATAAATATTGTTAACAGAAAAGGTGCCTAAGCAATGCATAAAAACAGCAAAACTTTTAATGACTGATTTCATGGATCAATGATATTTTCGGATTTGATTTTCTCAAAATAGACATTTTGTGACCAGTACTTTTAGCACCAGGGTCTTAAATTTTGAACATAGTTTCAATGTCATGTCTTGTGTCTTGTTGTGCACCAGTAACCCCCTTGCACAACCCGCACATGTAACTTCCTCTGGCTCAATGTCTGCGTGAACTCAACTAATAGACTGCACAGCAACGAGAGGCAATGGTTGGCATCGTGTTTTTGGGGAAGTACATGGTTCTCTGTGCTCTCCCGAACTCCCGAGGAGGTTGTAATGACGAGCTTAGCTTGTGAATATAACCGGGCATTCCACATTTGGAGACAGAAGGATTTAAAAAAAGAAAAAAGTTACATAATTTTTTCCAAAAAGAGCAACAAAGAAACACTTAAGCCAAGAAGATGACATCAATCGCTGTGGCTTTACTGAGTGACAGAATCCAGCACTGTTCTCAATATGTTGTATGACCTCAGATACCCCCCCCGAGAACAGGGGCTCTCTTTGGATTAATCCACCAGGTGGCCCATTATTGGACGATTATCACAGAAAAATAGGGTTTCTGGGGGGTCACTCTTTCAACATTTTTCAAGCTGAGTTGGCAAAGCTTTTTAGAAGTTCTCTCAGTTCTGTTAAAAAAAATATCCTCATATCCTCATCCTCATGAAGGATTACAGTTGACGATGAAAAAGTGGTGACCCACTTTCATATATTTACTTTGTTAAATCGGTAGAATATTAATTAGGTGGAAAAATATATTATTTACATTAATTATATTAATTACAGTCCCCCGTAACAACATTATAGGCAGGCCTAAGTTATGGAACATACCATTACACTGTAGGGGGGGGTGTCTCTAAGGATCAGAAACCTATGAACAATCACAAGTTATATTATATGACATCCATTCAGTTTAAATTCAAACAGGTCTATATAAAACAGGAAATATCAGCTCCCCATTGTGGATAAAAGAAGGAATCATACTTTTGGATTCCTTCCTGTGAGGTCACCAGGGTCTGAAAAGGAAACCATTCAGTTCCATTCATAGGTCACCCTGGGCCATATCTTGGCGATCTTGGCGCTTAGTCTAAGCGCATGGCGCTAAGTCCATTTAGGGCGTGTCCAAGTCCACTTTTGCTATTTTAACGGCGTGTTTTTTGGGCGCTAAGCACGGCGCAAGGTGCAACTGGGCTGAACCTAGTCTCTTCATTAATTATAGGTGTGCCTTGGGCGTGACATGCAATAAACCAATCAAAATGTCATATCCCATTCCCTTTAAAAGCCTGCTTTTCCACCTTGGCGGATTGCTTATGATGGCGAAACAGACATGCTCGTGCGTGTTTAGTGCGATCAAGGAATAGGCTATATGGATCAGTAGCAGTAGTAGTATTATGAGTTCCCGGTAATTCCTGACAGTGCTGTTTACAAAATATATGCTGTTAAATTTTGTTAAAAGCACCTGCAACAGCTGAGAATAAGCGACCAATTGCTTCCTTCTCACCTTAGAAAACGTCAAATTAGCCTGCTTGTTTAACGAATTTCGTTTGATTATGCAATGAACTCATGTTCAAGCTTCATCTGAAGTTCATTAGGCTACTTGCATTCTAATTTAGATTAATAACATAACTAACGTTATTTTGCCTTAATGATGACACTAAATACAACAAATCTGTCAGGTTGGCAACCCATAGGTTCAGCATATTTTCCCTTGTTTTATAATGTCCTGCTTATGGAAATGTGACCAACCTGTTTTACTGGTAGCGTAATACTTTAAAACGATTCACTTTCCCAGGAAGACCGTGAAAAGTGCGATGTACAGCAGGGGAAACAGACCTGCTCTTGTAAAGCGAACATGCAGATAATGGAATAAAAATTAATTGTAAATTAATTGTGTAACAATTTGTTTCTAATTAGACACTTAGTTCTCTTTAAAATATTTTGTTCAGTTATGGAATAACAGGTGAAATCAGCGCGAGTTTTCCATTGAATGACAATTCACGCATTAGGTGCAAAGACAATTCGCGCATTAGGCTTGATAGCTATAGGTGTTATCAGCTCCTTTTTAATGGATAGCCATTGTCCCGTACCATCGCACATCGCCTGGATGTTGATGGAGTGGGCTGAGAGCAATGTAATGTGGCATTGTTTCCCTTCGCTGAGGGAAAGGTATGTGGACCTATGGAACCTTTTATTATTATGCATTTTTGATATAGCCTACATAATAATGATATTTCACATTGTGATCTAGATATTTTAGTCATGCTTGTGCACGCCCCTGTGTGTAACAGACAGGAGGGTATGCGCATTGTGCACACGCCTATGTAGACGCACTTATATGCGCCGTTAAAATAACATGTAAACAACTGCGACATGACTTTAGACCAGGTTTGTGGTGGTTCTAGCGCAAGCGCTTTCTGCTGGCTCAAGATAGCAATACGCCAAAAAGAATCCTGGCCACTCCTCATCTTAAGACCAACACGCCCAGTTCACTTGTGATGGCGCAAGAATACATGCTAGTTAAAGGACGTAAGCGTTAGGCGTTATTATGGACCTACCGCCGGGTGTAAGATAGCAAAGACACTTGCGTTTGGGTTAGCGCCGCTTTGCGCCAGGTGTAAGATAGGGCTCCCTGTGTCTTACTTTGTTGGAGCACTTTGCAATTTTTCTCTGTTTCTATTCCTCACTACACATTATTGCAATAAGAGCTACAAAGCAAAGAGTCTCTGACAGGTTATTGTTATCCACACAGTTCGTAGTGTTGCCGTATATCAGGATGAGAGCCCACCACCTCACCCCATCCCACCCCTACCCCAAAAAGAGGTATGTTATTCCACCGAAGAGATAACTTGGCACAACGAAAAGCTTCCAAAAGAAAGCATATGTCACAAAGTCATTGGATAGCAACAGCCATTACACTTAAAAAAAGCAGCTGAGAGCTTGGTTCAAAGCTGCTGAAATCCAGATCAGACAGAAACAAATCTGAAAATTGGTAAAAATCCGCAGCTGAAAAATGGCCGCCTCCACGTGCCTAGTAAAGGAAAGAAGCGTCTTTATTTTTGGTTTCTTGCCGACTGAAAGTAAAAACAAACAAGAAGCCACACAAGTGCTGTCAGTGTGCTGCAAGTACGCAGGCAATTTAGCAGCCACAAACGCCTGGACAACAGACCCCACCCCATCTCCTTATTAAATAAGGATTATGTGAGGAGCTGTCATGGGCCAGACAACTGACTTTGCCTGGGTTCCCTTTCATTTGCCCTGTCGAGCTGGTGGCGGTTACAATACCAAACCCCTGAATCCTTAGAAACAAAGCTTGTCGAGTTGGTGGTGGTTACTGTGCCAAACCCCTGAATCCTTAGAGATCTCCATCTTCCTCTTCTGTGGCGTCATGCCCGTTGCAGAAAAAGGCCTCTTTTTCAGGGGCAACGGGGTCCCCATTCACTGCGCAGGCTGGCTTGTACCCGTTGAGTTCGGCCTCAGTGCTGGAGCGTGCCAGCGCACCCTCTGTACTGTGTTGGATCCCGTAGCTAAAGTATATAACAAATCCTGGAGAGGGAAGGCGAATGGGGGAAACCATTAGAGAAACCCTTCACCCTTTTGTGTTCGGTGACGACATCGCAACAGTGCTGCTAACCGTGAACCACACTGTGGTTATACAGTGGTGTTCAAAAAAATAGCAGTACAACATCAGTAACCTGATGAACCACTGTTATTAGTAGTAGTGATATTTCTGCATGGCAAATAATTTACTTGTAGATGTAGTAGTGTAATAGAAAAACAACAGACCCAACTGTCATGACATGCACGCTGCTTGTTCTGAGTAATTGACTCATTCATTGAAAGAGGCGTGTTCAAAATAATAGAAGTGTGGAGTTTAATTAGAGAATTCTTTCATTCATTCATTCAAACTGGTGATGCCATCATGATTCTGTTTAAAAGGATATCAAAAGACTCCTGATATCTTATTTCCAGGTACTCTTAGAAGCAATACTATAACCTCACTGCATTTGAATGGATCTCTATGGGAATTGGGGGGTGGGACTAGATTAAGCTGTAAATTACACGGGAATAGTATGGAACCCATGGTTGGCTAAATGGCTGTAAGTCAACAAGGGTCTGAGGTATCAAACGAGCCTCAAACCATCACTCTGCTGCCAGATGATAGATATGGATCACTCTGCTGCAGTAGATATGGATGGATCACTTGAAGGGTTGTTTCTCCTGACAAATTTTCCTATTGAACTCTATGGAAAAACAAGTCAGGAGAAGAAACCCTTCAAGTTATCCATCCATATCTACTATATTTCTGGCAGCAGAGTGATGGTTTAAGGCTTGTTTGATACCTCAGACCCTTGTTGACTTACAGCCATTTAGCCAACCATGTGTTCCATACTATTCCCCTGTAATTTACAGCTTAATCTAGTCCCACCCCCCAATTCCCATAGAGATCCATTCAAATGCAGTGAGGTTATAGTATTGCTTCTAAGAGTACCTGGAAATAAGATATCAGGAGTCTTTTGATATACTTTTATACAGAATCATGATGGCATCACCTGTTTACCTGTGGAATACCTGTTTGACCTGTTTTTTTTTCACAGAATGAATGAATTCTCTAATTAAACTCCACACTGCTATTATTTTGAACACGCCTCTTTCAATGAATGAGTCAATTACTCAGAACAAGCAGCGTGCATGTCATGACAGTTGGGTCTGTTGTTTTTCTATTACACTACTACATCTACAAGTAAATGATTTGCCATGCAGAAATATCACTACTACTAATAACAGTGGTTCATCAGGTTACTGATGTTGTACTGCTATTTTTGAGCACCACTGTATGTGCCTGGCTTTCCTGTGACTCGACTGAACTCTCATTACATTACATTACAGGCATTTAGCAGAAGCTCTTATCCAGAGCGACTGACAAAGACACTGTACTGAAGCTATTCAGGTTAAGTACCTTGCTCAAGGAATCGAACCAGCTGGGAATCGAACCAGCAACCTTTAGGTTACAAGGCCAGTTGAGGCCAGTTCCTTAACCATTATACCACACTGCTGCCCCGGTGACTCTCAACAGCTTTTTGCGTTCAGTCATTAATTTTCCTTTCATTCCGGAAGCTTGTGGGCCAAGCTAACACCGCTGTGGAAAAACGGACAAAAACAGAGGGTATATGAGCAGTGTGGCGTACCTATGGCCATCCAGACAGCGAATCTGATCCAGGTGCCCCTGTCCAGCTGCATCATCAGGTACACGTTGACGAACATGCTGATCACTGGGAGGAAGGGCAGAAGGGGTACCTGCAGGGAGAGAGAAGGAGGATATCAGATAGATGCTAATGCTGCTCCATTTACTCTCTTGCAGCGTCAGAACAGCTTGGAGACGCTACTTGTGATTACAGCAGTGTCTTTGTTCAAGAACCGCTAAGCTCCATCATGAAGCAAACGCTCCTGCCTGCATCCACTGACAAAACTTAACAAGGCTGAAAGACGCGTCATTCAGCTATAGGGACAGTGAGTCAGTTAAGACCAGGGGGGTATTTCACAAAGCAGGATTACTGGGTTAGCTGGATAACTGCATGAGTAAAACCTGGAACAGCTCTTTTTACCTCAGTCCATGTTCCAGATTTGGGAGGTTTCCGGGTTTTACTCAGTAATCCTGTTTTTTTGAAAAACCCCCCAGCCTGCGCAGGGACTCAAGCTGGATAGGTGATTTTAAGCTTTGAGACAATTAAAGACAGCATGGATTGGCTGTTTCCCTTGCCTTTTAACAAGCTTTGATTTATAATGCCAAAAATTACTCAAGCTATATCTGACATAGAATAGTATCCAAATATATAACTAACGACACTTGTGTTCAACTGCATCCGCAGAACTTTTTCTTTCGAGGGTCATCAGCTTTGGCCATAGGTCTGTATTCTGAGAAACGGTGAGAACTGTGCGTCTCTAAAAGACAGACCTTGAAGGACAGTTTGGTCTTGCTTTCAGGTTGCCTCCAGATGATGAGGGTGAGACACAGGCAGGCTGCGGCCAGGAAGCTCAGCATTGCCACGCTCCACGGCAACACCCCGCCCTGAACCGCCAGTACGCAGAATACCAGAATCAAGAATCCTGTGAGAGAAAGAGAGAGAGAGAGAGACACAGAGACGTCTTATATTGGAGATGAGAGACCCCAGGTCCTTACTCTTTCCCGTCTGTCGGGGGGGTTGTTTCTCCTGACGACTTCTTTTTCCATTATATTTCAATAGAAAAATTAGTCAGGAGAAACAACCCTTAAAGTGATCCATCCATATCTACTGCATATCTGGCAGCAGAGTGATGGTTTGAGGCTTGTTTGATACCTCAGACACTTGATGACTTTCAGCCATTTAGCCAACCATTTGTTCCATACTATTCCCATGTAATTTACAGCTTAATCTAGTCCCACCCCCCAATTCCCATAGAGATCCATTCAAATGAAAAGAGGTTATAGTATAGCTTGTAAGAGTACCTGAAAATATGATATCAAAAGTCTTTTGATATTGTTGGGTCACAGACATCAGGAAGTCATGGCATGCAGAGGATAAGCGGCTAAATATTAAAAATGACTACTTTATTCTACATTATGTTAGACTGTCCAATATTTTTTGATGCCCAAAAAAAAAGGGGGGGGGGGGGGGTCTATGTACAAATACAGGATATCTTTTGATATCCTTTTATACCCAGTCATAATGGCCTCAGCGGTTTACCTGTGGAATGTTCCAAACCGTTGTTATTTTTAACTTCCCAGTCTTTTTTTTTTTTTTTTTTTGCCCCTGTCCCAACTTTTTTGGAACGTGTTGCAGGCATCAAATTCGGAATTAGCTTATATTTACAAAAATCTATAAAGTTGATAAGGTAAAACCTTAAATATCGTTTTCAATTAAATATATGTAAAAGACAATTTATAAATCACTGCTTTCTGCTTATGTGCATTTTACATACTGTCCCAACGTTTTTGGAATTGGGGTTTGTACAATCGTGTGTGTGTGTACGTGTTTTGTGCAAGGACTCTGTCGCATAGTACCTAGCATGCTAGTGCAAATGTTGACGGAGAAGCCTGACAGAGTGGAAGGCTCTGTATTCTCTGGGAAGAGCAGGTTCTTGGTGCTGAAGCGTTGCTCCACTCCGGGCAGCATTCCCATGCTGGGGGCAACCATGGACTCAATCAGCTCCATCTCCTCCTGCGTGCTGGCCATCTGGTACACCTGGTTCGGCTGTTCCGGTTGGTACCTGCGCCAACAGGGATGCCAAAAACCATGGTGTTATATATATTGATAGTGTGTACGGTACAGTGCGTACATTACATTACATTACAGTCATTTAGCAGACGCTTTTATCCAAAGCGACATACAATAAGTGCATACAGAAACGTCATCGAAGTAACTACAGAACAGACAAGACAAAGCACATCCTTCCCTGCTGTGGGTAAATCAGCTGGACTTCAATTCTATTCTAAATACTATTATAAACTATAACAAACAGTTAGATAAGAAAAGACAGGGAACAAGTACCATGAGAGGTCCTAGATTAGTATATCAGTCAAGGTGGAGTCTGAAGAGTTGTGTCTTCAGGCCATGACGGAATGCAGGCAGAGTGGAGGATGTACAGTACAGTGGGACCTACCTGAGAACAAGGACGCAGGCAGCCACCAGGGTGTAGGCCAACAGTGTGCCGATAGACATGAGGTCAACTAGGTCCTTGAGGTCAAAGAGGAAGGCCATGACAGCTGTGAGAAGTGAAACAGTTGGTTACACACGAACCATTTTTGGTGTTGCTCTATATTTTGCCACTGCAAAATAATACTGTTATGATTTGGTTTTTCCCCTTTATGGAGCCATTAATGAGGCAGTTCGACGACCTCAAGAGTTGTCCACTCAGGCCACATAATGCTTGCCTGTCATTTGAATAACAGTTGAGAATGTACATTAATATCGTAGTTAGTCACAAATCAGCATGATTCAGTATGCAGAGATGACATGAGCAAAACCCAATACAATCAAACAAACTCAATATACCATGCTACATTCAACTGATTAAACACCGGCCCACCATATCAGTGGAATCCAGCTGCAATGCAAAAACGTTTCAACTTTGAACCAGTACCTGCACACAACCTTAAGCAGACATAAACATGGACAAGCCTATCTCACAGCTCACCCCACACCAAAACAAAACACACAACACAAAATGCAAAAACAAGGGCATGATACAAATTTTGGTCACAAGACACATGAATGCTTTATCCAGTTATAAGGTTGACCTTGTTCAGTTTTTCCCATAAAAAGTACATACAGTAGAAGGTATGGAGGTAATTAGAATGGAGATAATACAGAACTGTGAAGTACTTGCAACTGAAAATACCCTCATTTTAAAAAAAATTGAATCCTTCATTGATTGAAATTGTATATTGAAACAAGATGACCTTATATTTAACAATATGCTACTCTCGTGTAGTTATAATCCTTACTTTAAATGATAATAATAATAATGATTAATTCAAGTGGTGGAAATTGGGATTGCATTAGAATATGACTCCACTAGCTTTGGCTTCCTTTGCACAGTTTTGATTATTTTGGCCTTACTTTATATGAAACATGGTTTTCCCACACTCTTCAGCAAAAGTGCTAAGACATGGCCTGTGTCTAATGTTAAGTGCTAAGACATGGCCTGTGTCTAATGTTAAGTGCTAAGACATGGCCTGTGTCTAATGTTAAGTGCTAAAACATGGCCTGTGTCTAATGTTAAGTGCTAAGACATGGCCTGTGTCTAATGTTAAGTGCTAAGACATGGCCTGTGTCTAATGTTAAGTGCTGAGACATGGCCTGTGTCTAATGTTAAGTGCTAAGACATGGTCTGTGTCTAATGTTAAGTGCTAAGACATGGCCTGTGTCCAATGTTAAGTGCTAAGACATGGCCTGTGTCTAATGTTAAGTGCTAAGACATGGCCTGTGTCTAATGTTAAGTGCTAAGACATGGCCTGTGTCTAATGTTAAGTGCTAAGACATGGCCTGTGTCTAATGTTAAGTGCTAACAGTTTGCATCAGTGTTAATAGGGAGCATAATAATGCACGATTGCACAAATGCTACTTCCTGTTTCATACCTGTACAGTTGACCAGTCAGTATGATGTAATCCTAACCCTCCAAACACTCCACAAGTTCTAAAAACCTTTCATACACAGTTAATAAATAAAAACATACACCCCCATGTTGAGCAAATTAGCAAATCCAGGTGATTGGCACAAAATACTGGTCTGAACCTGGACATTCCACCTGTAATTACACCATCAAATGGTTGCTAATAGTTGCCAATTGTTTGGAATATCCATGTATCCATATCTTTTTACTAAAACAGGTGACATCACAAGACCAACGCAGTTTTTCTTTTGGTCAAGTCTCACTGAACAAAGTCTCCCCGCTGTCACCACTGTCCCCAACATGGCCGCTGATCTTTCGCACTGGCCAAAGCACCACTTACGCACCGACGAGCTCACCATACATGCCCGAGCTTACCAGACATGAACCCTGCCGCCATGGTGGAGACGATGGGCGTCTTCCTCTCGCTCACTCGCGCCAGAAACGAGAACAGCAGACCGTCTCTGGCCATGGCAAAGATAATTCGGGGGAGGGGGAACATGGAACCCAGGAGACTATGCGGGGGGTGGAGGGAGGTAGGGAGGTGGGGTGGTGGGGAGGTAAGGGTACAGATTTATAACAAACCAAAAAAAATCAGAAGAGAAAAAAAAACCAAAGACCGTCACGGTACGGTCAGACATGGAATCATCCGCAGCTCTGAGTGCATTCTTCCCCTCATTTAAGACTGTGGTTAATTGTTATGCTAAGTACATTTATGTGTACCAATAATAATAATAATAATAATAATAACTAAAACCATTTATTACTGCCCAATGGGATCCCACCCAACACCGTTTGTAAGATACAATCCTGACCAGGTGCCCCAAAAGCAGGTACGTGCTGAGACCACATTTGAGGAAACGACCTGGAGGGAACCGAAAAGCCGCCATGTTAGTGCTATCAAATCCCAGCCTCACCTGCTACAAGGCCCGATGTTAAAGTAGCAGTTAAGGGGGTTTTGGTTCTCGGGTTGATTTTGGCCATAAATTTGAAGAGCAGGCCGTCCTCTGCCATGGCCCAGATGACTCTGGGCATAGGGAACATGGCCCCGAGCAAGCTAACATGGGGGAGAGAGAGAATAGGCCATGCCATGCAAGTCAGTGAACAGAGAGAGTGGCATCAGACACACAGCAGACAGCCTATAACACAAACTAAACAAAGGACAGGATCAGAACTCAACACTACCAGTTGGACAATGGCCCCAGTAGTCATAATCCCACATTGTCCAAAGCCGGGGCTACACAACCCTGGTCCTGGATGGCTGTTATCAAACAGGTTAATGCCCTTAGAGCAGCGGTGCACAACTGTGGGTGGTATCCTAAACTTGAGTCACGGGAGATATGTACTGTGTCGTGGAATCGTGTAGGGCTACAGCAACATTCCAATGCAATTAGGCCTATATGAACAAAGTGTTAGTACTCAGTACTGTTATTCTGCATTTGTACAAATATATAGAAAAACAAAAAGAAAACTACTGTTTGCATTTGACTGTGTTTGGTATGATCACGTAAATGCCTACTCTATTTAATCTTGACCTTGGTGCGTCATTACTACTCACCGCGCTCCGCTCCGATTCGCCAAAATGCTAATCACCGCATTCCAGTCTTTTTGTGCTTTTGACATCAAAAAAAATCTTGCTGTATTGAAGTATTAGCTCATTTAGTTTAAGTTTCCCACTGGATAAGTGGCTAACAGGCTACATCCCAGCACAACGAGACGCACTGACGATGAGTGTAGCATTAAAGAGAAGAGATGTTTTGTTTTTATCCTATGCTTCATTGATAAAGCCTAATGCCCTATTCGCACTGGACTAGTATTAGCCTACCTGAGGACCTCATGTCATTTCTAATAATTGCCAAAGGTCGTCTGTCTTAATCAATCTTAATCCCGTGCAAATCTGCCAAGTCCGTAATTTGTAAAGTAAAAATTCCACCGCAAATTTGGCTACCTACCGTATTTAGCAAAACACAGATGTCATCTGATAAAATTTGTCCCGTGCGAATCGGCATCTCAGTAATTTGAGGGGATATTCTTTTCTCCGGCAAGGATCTGTTGTTTTTTTCCACATCTTTTTCTGCATCTTTTATGGTGGAAATTATTAACGCAAATTTTGACAACATTTTGGGTGCGGTTCTTATGCCAAACATTTTTACATGTAGGCCTACTCTTGAATTTACTGAATTGAAAGTGAATTGTATCCAACCCTGTAGCCACCTTCAACGCACCAATCTGCACACCCTGCCTTACAAATGCAGAAAATAACACTTGCAAATGCAAACTGACAATGTGGAAGTAATGTTTCATATCCGGTGAAAATCACCAGATTTGATCAGTAGGCTACATTCGAGTCGCCAGGTAATACTATTCCAGTGCAAATAGGGCATAAAATTCTGTTAATTTCACTATGCTTTTAGTATTTAATTGCCTGCTAATTTCAGTAACTTTGTCCCGTCATTTAGCTTTTAGGTGTTAAAGACATGGCTATTGTCAGCAGTTTAACAATGAACTGTGAATTCACTAATGAAAATTACATTAGCTTGGGTCGCGAAAAGTATGGATTGATATCCGTGGGTCATCACTGGAAAAGTTTGTGCACCCCTGCCTTAGAGAACCCCTTGGGTAGAAGCAAAATAGGTTCAAACAAGATTGGATTAGGTGATTGCAGTCAAATTTATGCTGGGTCTCCAGGCACACCATCCCTCCGGGGAGCCAGAGTTGAGTAGCTCTCATGAACAGTCTATAGTCCCTTTTTCAAGCAACACCAAGTCCCAAAAACACAAACCACCTGCATCAGCAGTGAGCGAGATAAACATTCCACACACTAGCCAAATCACACACACACACACACACACACACACATAAATACATTATTATTAATGACTGTAATCTGGACGTGGCAAGTATCGAGGAATTACAGCTTCATGCAAATAGTTTCCTTTAGTACAGCTGAAGAAAGAATGTTGCATTATACTTTGGCCCTCCAGAGGCAATTTCCACCTGGTTTCTACTAGTTTTACTTAAATGTCAATATCTCAAAAAATATTCCCTGCACATCCATGGTTTATTGTTCGAATTGAAGAAGAAGCTGTATGATTCAGACATTTGCAACAAAATACATTTATTTCAGAATAGTCACACACAGTATATATATAATAACACCTAAGGTATTTAAATACGTTAAAAAAAATTTTTACGTGTGTATTTACACAACAACAGCAACGTATTTCAGCCCTAAGTGCAACGAGTGGTCGGCTGGTCACTGTGGAAATGTCGACTTTGGCGAAATGTAACAAGATAAACCCTTCAGGGTTAATCAGAAAACAGCTGTAGTTGAATATATTGGTAAGTACTTGGTTTCCTAAACATATTTATACAAGAGATTTTGGAGAAAAAAATTAGGTGTCTTCTAAACCGAAAGTGCATCAGGTACTGTATATACTGTAGTACAGTAAGCAAGAGAAAACGGCGAATGCTCATTTGTACAATGGGGAAATTCAATTTGAATTTGAATTGAGAGACAGGACAGGAAGCAGACTTTGAATTTGAATTGCAGGAAGTAGAATTATGTCTAAGAAATTCAACTGACTCATGATGTTGCAACTTAAAAAATTAAGTGAAATGTAATAAGCACCATAATTCGTTGGACAGTGACACATTTTTTGTTATTTTGGTTCTGTACTCTAGCACTGAGTTTGAAAGGATACAATGACAATGAGGTTGAAGTGCAGACAGGTAGCTTTAATTTTAGGGTATTTTCATCCATATGGGATGAACCGTTTAGAAATTATAGAACCTTTTGTACGTAGTCCCCCCATTTTCAGGCATCAAAAAATATTGGACAGTCTAACATAATGTAGAATAAAGTAATCATTTTTAATATTTAGTCACTTATCCTTTGCATGCCATGACGTCCTGATGTCTGTGACCCAATAATATCAAAAGACTCTTGATATCTTATTTTCTGTTACTCCTACAAGCGATACAATAACCTCTCTGCATTTGAATGGATCTCTATGGGAATTGGGGGGTGGGACTAGATTTAGCTGTAAATTACACTGGAACAGTATGCAACACATGGTTGGCTAAATGGCTCTAAGTCATCAAGGGTCTGACATATCAAACAAGCCTTAAACCATCACTCTGCTGCCAGATATACAGTAAATATGGATGGATAACTTGAAGGGTTTCTTCTCCTGACTTATTTTTCCAGAGTTCAATCGGAAAATTTGTCAGGAGAAGCAACCCAAAGGTTAATACATTTCGAGATCTGGGTCTCATTCAAATTGCATCTGATCATCATGAGTTCATAAATGAGAACAATATATGAAACATTTGAATTTCATGAATTGCAATTCTACTTCTTGAAAGTCAAATTCAAATTCCGTTTCCTGTGGATGGAGCCAATTCAAATACAATTCAGAATTTGTCCCAACCCCGCTTTTTGAGGTTATATTTTTCCATTCAGGGAAACGGAACAAACAGCACATAAAAAGTTCAGCTTGACTTAAGGAGGCCCTACCAATACTTTTAATAAGCAGTCTCAAATGTACTACCACAGACAAATATACGCACGCAGTGAGACAGACTTGTGCACAAACACACACCTGTATGTGAGCCATTTCAGGCCAGAGGGCAGCTTACCTGGTAGACAATGCACACAGGGAGCCCACTGCCACGGCGTAGGTAGCCCCCTCCCAGCCTACATACTTGAAAGCCACGGGTAGGGGGCTGTTTTTGTCCAGCAAGTAGTAGGGCATCATCATCGTGAGGGCAGCCGACACGCCAAAATACGCCACGAAGCAGATCAGGAGGGATGCGACAATCCCGATGGGAATGGCCTTTTGAGGGTTCTTTACCTCTTCACCTAGTGCACAGAATGGAACACAGTACAGGACCGTTAGGAAGGGTCAAAGGTCACTTCCCAAATTCCAGAGTGCGTTTTGCGGTCATAACATCACAGGTTTGTATACGGACATGTTCTAATCTTTACCATGTTATCTTCAGCATCTTGCTGGAAACTGGTGGCTGAGTAATTGTACGATAAAAGACTATTGCAAAGCGGGAGCAGAAGCAAACAAAACACGTCTTGACTTCCCCAATAGTCTTACATGTCAATTCCACTTACAAAGTATTCATTTATGAAGTAAAAACCTTAGCCTTTGAAGTAAAAAACCAGACCAGGGGCCACATGTATAAAACCCTTGAGTAAAAGAATGTGTAAAAGAACGCTCAGGGTGAAAGTCGTAAATCTGCTGAAAAAAAGCTTTGCTTTTTCTACCTCTGCCTTTTGGTCACTATGTCACCATATCACACTGACGCCAAACATTGCGTACACATGGCGTCCAGCTTGTGAAGAGGTACGCAGATTCTCACAACACGTGTCATTTTATACATCTGAATTTGTGCGTGGAAACTCCCTTATACAGCTTTCTGAGGGCATTTTTTCTGCTCAGCACTGTTTATACATGTGGCCCCAAGTCTTTATTTCCCCCTTGGTGGCCGTTGCTGAATTCCATTTGAGAACATTATAAGCTTGGAAAAAAAATCTTCCTATCATTTTACAAAAAAAAAAAAAATATATATATATATATTTTGCAAGATGTTTGCAGTATTTTTAGACAAAAGGCATCCTGTTCACATACCCTATGGCAGGGGTGTCCAATCTTACCCGAAAAGGGCCCGTGTGGGTGCAGGCTTTTGTTTTAGCCCAGCACTAAGGCGCCTGATTCAACTAATTAACGAATCATGGTCTTCAATCAAGACATTGATAAGTAGAATCAGGTGTCTTTGTGCTGGGCTAAAACAAAAACCTGCACCCACACCGGCCCTTTTCGGATAAGATTGGACACCCCTGCCCTATGGGATCCAAGCAGCCCAAATAAATTATTATTATTATTTTTTTAAATCAACATGCATTTGTCCACATTTTAACTACAAACTTTCACATTCTAACATGTGAAAGTTTGTAGTTAATTTGTAGTTATGTTATCATCTAGTTGTGTGAAATTTCCAACTTGATCTAAGAGCACAGTCTGAAAACAGACGATTTGTGTGATTTTCATGAATAATAATAATTTAAAAAAAATAGCAGTTTTTTTCTTTTAAATAATTAATGCCATGGTGAGAGCTAGGTTCCTCATGTTAAACTTCTCTAACTGACAGAAACAGAGTGGAGTCTCAGCCTGCAAAGAAGTCCTGAACTGACCTGGGTGGAAAGGTCACGGGTCGTCTGCTCCAGCCAGCTGGACAGCACTATGGAAGTGAGCAGGCAGCACTATGGAAACGACACCCCTATTCCTCCCCTTTTCCTATTGATTTACTAGCCAGAGAAGTCTGTGGGCGGAATTGGGGGAGGAGGGAGGCTATTTATCCTCTGTGGCTATACATAGAGCAGTGAGTAAAAGACATGCCCAGACAGACCACGACACACGCTTGAGCATGGGCTCCAACTCCGGGGCCAATCACAACGATAGAAACAGGGGGAGTGACTCAGCTGAGGGTAACGGAAAAAAATTATCTATTAGGAAATTAAAAAAAAAAAAAAACTAATAATAAACATGCACTAGGTCCTTGAGCTGAGTCCTTGAACCAAAGTTTTGTGGATGGGGACGAGGGTAGAAAGAAAACCTCACGCACCTCCCAGTGCCACCAGGAAGCATAAAAATAAAAATGGTCACCTGTTATGAGCAGGGCCTCTGCCCTGGGCCATAGGTTTGAGAGGGTTAGAGTTGTGTGAGTGTGAGGGGCCAGTGTGATGGTCTCTTCCTTACTCACTCACCTGTTGTGGCGATGCAGTCAAACCCCACAAAGGCGTAGAAGCACGTGGCCGCGCCTGACAAGACCCCTGTGAATCCAAAGGGCATGAACCCCCCAAGGCCCAGGCTCTCCTTCAGTGGCAACTGCTGCGACACACTGACGTGGATAGAGAGATAATTTACTCATCCGGGAGGGTAAACTTCAGACAATCCCAAGAGCATGTGTTGCTCTTTCCTGAAGAACCACTGGTGTTCAGTTAATGAGCAGTTCTCCACTATTGAATATCTGGCCTTTCATGTTTTCCTTTAGATTTCGGTTTCCTTAACGGAGTTGGTAAGAATTAGAAAATGGAGCACGAGCAAATCCCTAAATTGGACCTACCAAGCACGTTGCCAAGTCAATGTCCCTTTTGGTATTTTATTTTCACATGGGAATAAATATATAATATATACAGTGCAGTCCGTAAGTATTTTGACAGTGACACAATTTTTGTGGTTTTGGCTCTGTACTCTAGCACATTGGAACAGTGACTACTTTCAGCTTTAATTTGAGGGTTTTTACATCCATATTGGGTGAACCGTGTAGCAATTGTAATTTTTCCACAGAGTTCAATAGAAAAATTAGTACGGAGAAACAAAACTTAAAGTGATCCATCCATATCTACTGCATATCTGGCAGCAGTGATGCTTTCAGGCTCGGTGGACGCTTTGACCCTTGATGACCTGCAGCCACTTAGCCAACCATGTGTTCCACACTATTCCCATGTAATTTACAGCTTAATCTAATCCCACTCGCCAATTCCCATAGAGATCAATTAATTTTGGTCCCCTAAAATGGGGGGAGGGTATGTATAAGGATGGAGTATAGAGCAAAAAAAAAACACAAATTGTGCCCAAATACTTATGGACTGCACTGTATATACGGGCCAATACAGGTGTAATTCCTTCCTTGAGTAGTGAGGGGCCATAGCAGCCCACCTGCCGAATATAGTTACACTAAAACTTACGGTTTCTGAGCATTCTGAGGTTTTTATCGTAGAAAAAGAATGAATGAATTAATGAATTCCAGCAAAGCAATGGTGCTTGTAACCTTAGTAGGTTGTCACAAAATAAACTTCAGATGCTTACTTGAGGGTGGAGTTGGTGGCGTTGAGGATGTCATCAGGCACTATGTGCCAGTTCTTCAGTGTTCCCTTCACCAGGCCAGAAATGACCATGAACAGCAGTACCAGCACGTTGATACAGGTGAACACCTTGTTGACCATGGCCGACTCCTTTACCCCAAAGGCCAACAAGCCTGCAATGGGGACCCAAAAAAGCTCTTGTTAAAAAAAATAAAAACTTTTTCCCACAAAAAGCTGCTATTACATTTCTTATTACGACATTTATTAGGTTTTACCCCTAGACCTTTTCAAACATGCTATAAGGCCAAGTTTTTTGGCCATATAGAGACATAGCTGCAAATGAATATTAATTTATTAATTCATAGATTTTAACAAAAAAATGCAAAAAAATACACTGCTCTGTCTCTGATGATTGGTTGAAGGACATAGACAACAGGATGGTAGTAGGGGCTGTACTGTTGGACTTCAGTGCTGCATTTGATATCATAGATAATTATTTGTTATTACAAAAGCTCACTTATTATGGTTTTGCATCATCTGCAATTTAAAGGTGTCTCTTCAATAGGACACAACATATCCAGTGCAGAGTTCCTCAGGGTAGTTGCTTGGATCCACTTCCACTTTCTACATTAGTCTTAGAAACAGCCAAAGTTGTGATGCATGCAGATGATTCTACCGTGTATTCAACAGCACACACAGCTAATGACCTCCATGTCACACTGAGCAGAGAACTGCAGGCAGTATCTGACCTGGTGACAAAAAATAAGCTAGTCTTGAATATATCCAAAACCAAATCAATAGTCTTTGCTTCGAATAGTATGTTAAAAACTAATCCCCAGCTAAACCTATCACTAAAAGGTGTACAAATTGAACAGGCAGATGAAGCCAGACTACTTTGCATAATGTTAGACAATCAGCTTTCTTCTTATGCCTGGCTGCAGATATTATAGCGGAACCAGTGTTGCATGTTTTTAAAACTACCCATGTGCTCCCCTTATTGAAAGGCGGTGATCCCACGGTGTTGAATAACTATAGACCCATTTCCAAGCTCTCTATTTTAGCTAAGGTCCTTGAAAGGCTGGTAAATGATCAGATCAAGGAATACATGTGTTTGAACAACATTTTTTCTCCTCACTACTCTGGTTTTAGGAAGCAGCACAGTACAGGAACTGCTGCCATGAAAGTGGTAAATGATATTGTGGAAGCCTTGGACGCCAAGAACTATTGTACTGCCCTTTTTATTGATTTGTCCAAGGCATTTGATACCATTGACCACGGCATTTTATGCCGGAGATTGTCAGATATAGGCCTGTCCAACCAAGCTGTTGGTTGGTTCTCAAATTACCTCTCCAACCGTAAGCAATGTGTGCAGTTCAGTGATCTTTCCTCCATCTTTCTTAATGTCACCAGAGGTGTGCCACATGGTTCAATTTTAGGACCCACCCTCTTCACTATTTATATAAATGATGTGGGTCAAAATATTAATGCATTTGTACATCGTTATGCTGATACACTATTGTTGTGCAAGCCATTTCAACATCTGCAGTCTCCATTTGACGCTATTCAGTCGCACCTGTTCCACCTCAGACTAGTGTTAAATGCAGACAAAACCAAGACCATGTTTGTCGCTTTGGATTAAAGCGTCTGCTAAATGACTGTAATGTAATGTAATGTTCTTCTCTAACAAAAAGATGGCGCCGGCTGTTCTTTTCTGCATTATGTCTGCACAAGGTACCCCTATTACAACCACTTACAAATACTTTGGCTTCACAATTGATGAAAGCCTTTCTTTTAAATCTCATATTGATCATCTTTTAAGGAAATTGAAATTAAAATTGGGCTTATTTTTTCAGAACAAATCCTGTTTTTCCTTTAATGCTAGGAAGCGGCTTGTTGCTGCCACTTTCTTGCCTCTCCTGGACTATCGGGATGTTTTGTACATGAACGCCTCAGCTCGCTCTCTTCATCTGTTGGACGCTGTGTATCACGGAGCTCTGAGATTCATAACTGGTTGAAAACCCCTCACACACCATTGTACTCTGTATTCTTTAGTCAACTGGTCATCATTATCCATGACGCAGAACTTTGCACTGGTATAACTTCATTTACAAAACCATCCTTGGACTGCTGCCCACTTATTTATCCACTTACATGGCACGTAAACAGTGCTGCTATAGCCTACGCTCCCAGGGCTTCATCACTCTCTCCATCCCCTCAATCCGTGCAGAATTTGGTAAAAATGCCTTCTTCTACTCTGCCCCCTCAACCTGTAACATGCTACAGCAGGAACTGAAGCTGTCCAGCATGATTCCCCTAGGGGATTTTAAACTACTTTTACGTAATCTGGAGAGAGCGTCTGTGGGGGTGTGCTCTTGTACATAGTATTTAAAATCTGACTACCACTTTGGCACTTTTATGATTTGTGCTCTATTTTGTCTCTGTATTGAATGTCCTGTCTGTCTGTAACTTTGTGTTGCATTGCTGTTGTTATCTTGACCAGGTCTCTCTTGAGAATGAGACCCCGTGTCTCAATGAGATTACCTGTCTAAATAAAGGTTAAATAAAATAAAAAATATAAACACATTGAAAAAGTTCTCATGAAAATGGTCAGGTCAGTGGCTATGGTTAGAAGATGTTCTACATTTTTAACACCACATTCAACAATCCAAGTTACTCAATCCTTAGTATTAGACTACTGTTCAGCTGTATGGTCAAGTGCCTTAAAAAAGAACCTGGATTCTTACCCAGAACAAAGCTGCTCGCCTTGCACTTCATTGCCCATACAGAACTAGTGTTTATGATATTCATAACCGCCTTTCTTGGCTGAGAGTGAGTGACAGGCTAACTTTTAAACTTCTCTGCCTCTTTAGAGGGGTTATTGTAACAAAGAACCCAAGGTGTATATATACCAATCTCACGTTCACCTGCAATAGACATAGCCATCAACCAGACACGCAATAATGGGTCGCTTCACAGTCCCAATACCAAGAACAAATGATATGAAATTAACAGTCATGTATAGAGCAAGGAGCATTTGGAATACCACACCTACTCAAATCACATAGAGAAATATGAATAAAAATTTTTTTTAAAGTTAAAAACACACCTTGTCAAAAGGCCATTGAAATATGACTGATAAATTCTGTCTATGTACTCTGTGATGACTGATGAATGGTTGTGACTGTTTAATTTCTTAAATGATAAGATGTCATTTAGGTGATCTTGCATTGACGTACCTTGAATTCCATTTTTATTTCCATGTTTTATGTATGTATGTCTACAGTATATGCATGTATATACTGCGTGTACTGCATGTAATTTTATTCCGTTTCGGATGCCAGGAAGAATAGCTGCTTCAACTACAGCAGCTAACGGGGATCCAAATAAATAAATAAATGAGCTTTTCTCCTTCGTTTTTCACTTCATTACTCTTTCCTCACTGTCTTTCAGGCGCAAACTGTGTGAATGACACCGTGGCCTAATCACCTGTCAGGGTGAAGATAATCAAAACGGCGAACATGTCGGGGTACTCCGCCAGGATTCCCGGGGCCCGCATGGCCATGTACCGATGACAAAAGTGCTCGATGTGCCTCCCAATGAGTTCGTCAAATGTGGCACTCCATGCTCGGGCCACACTGGATGTACCTGAGAGACAAAAATAAAAAAAACACCATGTCACAAGATCAGAAAGCAGCAATAGAAAAAAAATACTTCATTCAAGTTTCATTAAATCATAAATCTTAGTAAAGTTACCATGGTTCCCTGAACAACTGTTATTGGCAGGACATCCTGTTACCCAAGGGATGCCTGTAACTTGGGTGCAGTTAATAGGCATGCACTTTATGGCTTCCAATAAGTCACAGACTTTTTAGGTGGGGCTGCATCTTTTCCATGACATACCGTCATTAGAACTTGTTAATGAAGACTAATCAAACACGGAACCATTAACAGGAAACATTTTATTATAATTATTAAACCTTTGGAAAAGATATCATATGAAGCGGTTTTATGAATGAATCGCCAAACATTTTGGACGGTTTGCTGTGCTGCTTCCTTATTTTTTGTGTGCCATCCAAATGAAGCAGAGAATTTAAACAGAGCCCATGCCCACAGGGAGGACTGAGAAACACACCGTCTTTCGTCCTTCATGTTAGTGACAC
Organism: Synaphobranchus kaupii; assembly: GCA_029718625.1. Lineage (NCBI taxonomy): Eukaryota > Metazoa > Chordata > Actinopteri > Anguilliformes > Synaphobranchidae > Synaphobranchus > Synaphobranchus kaupii. Next base: position 40,408,292 of record CM056385.1, on the reverse strand, counting down.
CGTATGTTCATCTTACCTATGATGTAAGACAGGATGAGGTTCCAGCCTGTGATGAAGGCCCACAACTCGCCCACGGTCACATAGCTGTACAGATATGCCGACCCCGTCTTGGGGACACGCGCCCCGAATTCTGCGTAGCACAGCCCTGCCAGCACGGACGCCATTGCGGCGATGAAGAAGGAGAGGACGATGGCGGGTCCGGAGTTCTCGCGCGCCACCGCCCCTGCCAGCACGTACACCCCGGCGCCAAGCGTGCTGCCCACACCCAGGGCCACAAGGTCTAAGGTGTTGAGACAGCGGGCCAAGCGCGAGTCCTCTGTGTTGCAGTCCACCACCTTCACCCGCAGGAGCCGTTTCCCAAACCACACCAGCTTCTTCAGAGCCATGGCTCAGCTCTCGCTAAGGTTGTAGGTAAGAGGTCAGAGGTCAGAGGTCACAGCACAAAGAAGCCTGGGGGGAAACAAAAATTGAAGAAACTGTAACTGGGAACCGTAATCGCGCTACTTGTTGATAACACACACAAAAAGACATCGGGCTCTATCTTGACGAATGACGATCTTAACGCATGGGCTAAAACGCATGGCGCAAGTGCATTTAGGGCGTGTCCAACTCCACTTTTGCTAGTTAGAGGGTGGATATTTTGAGCGCAAAGTAAGGTGCAAGGTGCAAATGGGCTGAACTTAGACTCTTCATTAATTATAGGTGTGTCTTGGGCGTAACATTAAAACCAAACCCTATAAAAGCCACCTGCGTTTGCAACTTGGCGGATTGGTAATATAATGGCAGGTTTAATAAGACTGCAAAAAGAGCGATTTAGCCTACAGCTGGCGAAATAGACCTGCTCGTGCACAAGGTCAAAGTGTGTGAGCAAGGAATAGCCTATAGCCTATAGATCAATATTAGGATCAATATTATTCGGACAAACCATTATGATGCGTTTGATATACACAATAATAATCTTAAAGATTAGGGGTTAACACTGGCACAGATTCCCAGTAATTCCCGACCAAACTATTTCCCGTTTCCCAGAAATATAATGGGAAAATGGGAAAATATTTTACATTAGCTTACATCAGTGCTGCTATTTTAGAAAATATATGCGGTTTAATTTTGTTAAAGGCACCTGCAGCAGCTGAGCATAAGCTACCAGAATATGGCTTCTGTCTCAGCTTAGAAAAAGGAAAATTAGCCTACTTGCAAATTTTGTTTGATTATACAATATATACATTGTCAAACATCAATTCCATGAGGCTGTTTTCACAGCAAACAGATCACAGGCAATACTTTTCGGCTAGCGAAGTTCAAGCTTCATCCGAAATTCATATTACGTGCATTCTAATATTGATTCATAACATAAGTAGTGTTCTTTTGCCTTAATGATGACTAAATACACAAACTGTCAGGTTGGGAACCCATAGGTTTACGCATATTTCCCCTTGTTTTATTATGTCCTGCTTATGGAAATATGCCCAACACGTTTTAACTAGTAGCTTAATGCCTTACATTAGCTTACATCAGTGCTGCTATTTTAGAAAATATATGCGGTTTAATTTTGTTAAAGGCACCTGCAGCAGCTGAGCATAAGCTACCAGAATATGGCTTCTGTCTCAGCTTAGAAAAAGGAAAATTAGCCTACTTGCAAATTTTGTTTGATTATACAATATATACATTGTCAAACATCAATTCCATGAGGCTGTTTTCACAGCAAACAGATCACAGGCAATACTTTTCGGCTAGCGAAGTTCAAGCTTCATCCGAAATTCATATTACGTGCATTCTAATATTGATTCATAACATAAGTAGTGTTCTTTTGCCTTAATGATGACTAAATACACTAAAACTGTCAGGTTGGGAACCCATAGGTTTACGCATATTTCCCCTTGTTTTATTATGTCCTGCTTATGGAAATATGCCCAACACGTTTTAACTAGTAGCTTAATGCCTTAAAACAAGCCCACTTTCCCGGGATTCCAGGGACAACGAGAATCTGCATCTATTCTGGGAGAGAAAACATTTGATTTTTGGGAGAAACATTAATCCCTATTTCACAATGTAATCTTGATATAATCTTAAATAGATTACAGGCACTATAGGCCTATATAGAGTCATAGCTTGATCCAGGATAATTGTGAACAGGCTACACGTGTACCCTTACACGCAGCATCACACATCACCAGAGCAATGGGGAGTGTATATAGGGACAGCAGGACTTCAATATTTTTATGCATGCTTGTGCGCGCCCCTGTGTGTAACACACAGGAGTGTGTACGCACATTGTGCACACGCCTATGCAGACACACTGATATTGCGCCGTTGAAATAACATTGAAACAACTGCGACATGACTTAGCGCAAACACTTTTTGCTGCCTCAAGATAGCAATACGCCAAAAATTATCCTGGCCACAACGCATCTTAAGACCAACCCGCCCAGTTCACTTTCTAGAGGTGCAAGTTCACTCGATATTTAAACAATGTGAGCGCTGGACGCTAAAATGACACCTGCACCCGTCAGAAACTAGCAAAGAAACTTGCGTTTGAGTTACCGCCGCTTAGCGCCCATTGTCTCTTTATCGTTTAAATGTTTTTTACATTTTTTAATTTGCATGTCAATAGATTGCAAACAACATTACTGTTATTAATATACATAATATGTATGGTATTCCCTGCTGACTTGATGTAACACAAATCCACACTTTAACTTGCTCCAAGATCAACAGTCCTAAGGTAACTGCAGGCAGAGTATACAGACAAGCCAGAGAGGTGCAGTTTTTTCTTTTTAGGCGTAATTTCAAAAGCATTTCTTTTGCATTTTATGACAACCCATTTTTATTTAGCTCAGTGTGAAGACGAGAGACTTTTGGGACTTTTATGTACTGTAGCCTTCATAAAGGTACAAAAGTCCTGTACCGTTTGACCAGGGACAGCCTGTCATGACCGGCAGAACATTCTGATCTGTAAAGTATCAGCAGATTGACGCGCATGGCCACGAATAGGCACCTTCCTCCACAACCCATCAAAATGGACTGCTCTTCATGGGCAGTTTGAAACCGATTAGAAACAGGTCAGTGATATTTCACCTAAGCACTGCACAGCAGAGTGCGGCCCTAGAATGTCACAGTGTTCCCTAGAGTTGTGTAATGCACACGGAAATCCATAGCACGTGACTTGGGAGGCCCGGTGAGGATAATCCATCGTATTGCAAGACACGTGATAAACTACAGCCAGACAGATCTGACATGACCAAAAAAATACCACAAGAAAAAGAGAATTTGAAATGTGGTGCACAGGCGTTTGCACAAACTGCCCGATAGCCCAGCGTTTCCCATTTCTGTTTCCCGCAGCTGTTCTCCTTCCGTGTGCACGCAGCCGTAACAGATATAACCGTTTCATGACAGTATACAGGCTAACATTTTTCACATGTACTGCATGTCAATCCAGCGCAAAAAAGGTTATATATCCTTGATGATAAAGATTTAAAAGACAGATGACGCAGCCACATTCCATGACCCAGTTCCTCTTGGCTCCATTCCAAATTGAGCCCCACAGCAGTAAACTAAAGGGATCCACAGAATCCCACTTCCTGTCACGCCATGTCCTCAGTGGAAAGAAGTTCCTTGGTGGGGGGGGGTGTGTGTGCTTGCTTTCCTTGCCCCCTGCATTGGATAAAACAACACACTGGGGCATTGACCACGGGTACACTCTGCCATGGAAGTAGATACCAGTACAGTACAGCTAAATGGCATCCATTTTGCAGCCTTCAGCTAAATTATGTTGTCACAATGAAAGGCCTCCTAATAACCCTGGCTCAAGTCACCCTCGTTAATCATCAGCAGTGGAAGTTTGTTAAAATGAGCTTAAGAGCGCCTAAGAACTGAAATGCTGGATAACACTGAATACTGAAAACATGTGGGCCAGTTATTCCCTTCTTAATAGAGTGTGGGAGCTCTGTACAAGTAGGTCGCCCACAATGGGGGCTTTTCAATACAATTCTGCAAACTCACCAGTTTTGCCAAGCTGGGTACTCTCAAACAACATGCCCATGCCACGCATTCCCGAAACCAGGCTGAGTGACACAGCAATTTTTAAAAAAAGGGAAAGCTCTTGCATGTGAAAATTGAATTGCATTGAACAGATTATACAACAGCAACCCGATGCAGTCCGTGTGCTTCAAAAACGTATGCTGCTCAATTCAGTAACTGAGAGAATATTTCTGAGGACAGAACAAGTTACAGAAACACATTGTCAAATATATTTCCAATTCTATTATTTATCTGTTTTTGTGTACATATTGCATACACATTGCAATACAACAAAGAAGGGCATCTACAAGTCACATTACACACGTTAAACATGAGTAAATAAATCATTGCCAACACTTCCACTGAAGCACACAGCTGCAAGGCATACTGTAGATGAAGGTTCACATACACAAACTCACCACAGCTGCACCTGCACAGAACAAGGACCTATCACTGAACAGTATTCTTCAGACACCCCCGTAAGCACTGTCCATTTAGCACTCGAGCCTACAAATAGAATGTTCAGGCATCAAATGACCCTGCTATTCCAGGCAACTGTGACAGCCACTGCAAATCCAATGCTATCACTCTCACTCTTCCTGGGTTTTCCCTATTGCCACACAGCACCCCCAATCCCCTCAGAACACTCCTTCCAGGCGATTATCAGGAAACCGGCCAATCACTGCAACTTAATGTCTGAGCATACAGTCTGTAAAACCAGCACCTGATTCAGTACATTTTTCACCTGAAGCCTAGCCAGAGACATATCGTGTCTGTAACTATTCCTGCTCATCTGAATTCAAGAGGTGGCACAACATTAATTATACTCCGAAAATGCCTACATTGTAATAAAACTCTTTATAGACCTGTGCGATATTTATGTTGATATTCACCCTATAGGGGCTAAATGTAGAAGTTAGCCTACTATAAACATGTAGCCTATACCATGAAAGCAAGCTAAAGTACTTAACCATCACTTCCCCAGTAGTGTATGTGAAGTCAGTCCCGCTCCATCTGGTTGCTTCTTAGCAGCTCCAGTATTCCCAGTGCAACACGTGCTACTGAACCAGCCCGCCTCAATCTCTTGTCCCTGTAAGCTGGTCTTCATCAGACCTTTCCATCATCACGTAGACACAAGTGTAACAAGTGGGCACAAACATAGAAAGGAGGTGGTGTCTCGGAGGCACAGTCTGTAAGAGCACCATCCACATTATCAATGTGAGCCGTGCGAGCTTGGTCTCATGTTTCTCCCTCTCTCTCGCTCCCATTCTTCCTGTCTCTCCACACAGTGCTGTCCAATAAAGCTGAAAAGCGCTAAAATATAACTTCAAAAAGAAACACAAAGAGGACATAAGCAGCCTTGACATAAAGGTAACCAACATGACAAATATTCTGCCTAGCTCCAGATAAATTTTAGTTTTTTGTTGTTACATCACACTCTCCCAAAAAAACGAGGCCATTTATCAAACTTTAATTTTTTTAAAAAAAACGTTATGTTTAGCCTGTTCAAAGGCCGTAGGTGTCATGAAATAGTGAAGACAGTCAGAATGCCATTTAGATCTTATTTAGGTCAAGGGCTTGCCAGTGGTTCCCTTACACAGCACATGATGGCATTTGACATTCCTTGCTCCGGGGTAGGTGAGGTGAACCAAAACATGGCTGCTCAATCCTGAGGCTGCACATCTAGAGGGGCAGCTAGAGGGGCAGCTAAGTGCAAAATCGTTCAGATGGTGATACAAACATGAAATTTTGCATGTGGTTCACCTTTAGGCTGAAATTAACGTTAGCCAAACAAAAATCCAATATGGCCACCATTTTTCAAGATGGCCACCAAATTATGGCTACTGGATGCAATTATCTTCATATAATCAAAACAAACTGTCCAAAATGAATACTTGAGGGGTCAATTCCTATGTTTTGAAACATGGAGATTCTATTTTCGCAACATCTCGGTTTGTAGGACAGATTTATTCATCGTTTTTGGAAGGTTTAAGACATTTTATGTCTCAGTTGCCTAATATTTTACTTGATGGTTCAGTTACATTATAGGCATTTAGCAGACGCTCTTATCCAGAGCGACTTACACAACTTTTTTTTTTTTTACATATTATCCATTTATACAACTGGATATATACTGAAGGGATTCAGGTTAAGTACCTTGCTCAAGGGTACAACGGTAGTGTCCTACCTGGGAATTGAACCTGCAACCTTTCGGTTACAAGGCCAGTTCCTTAACCATTATACTACACTGCCGCCCTGTTTTCGAGTTTTCATGGTAAGTAGGCATCTCGATGCATCATTGTGTGTGCTTTATTGAACCTTAGAACTGGCACACACAGCTACAAAGTGCAGTGCACCTCAGGCCAAACCGATAGCATTTGCATCTTCCGTGGCATTCGGTCTTACATCTGCATTTCGTCAGCTGTTGGCAACACTTTGCAATAGGTTGGAGAGTCATCCAGCAAACCTTCCATCCCTCGCCACGCTTTGTCCACCCCAGTCACTAGGACTCAGGTACTGTGGCCTACATACAGTTGCCTGTAGGCAGCATGTTTTGCATGTTGAAGGAGGTGGTTGTGAAACCATACCTTTTGTTATTAGGTGTGGTTGTGAAACCACACCTTTTGTTATTCACCATACTTATTATTATTCCGCCACACTTTTTGAGAACATACCCCTTCCTACACAATTCACACCTCATATTATACCTTTTTAAGCTTGCGTTGGTGGAATAGAGTTATACGTCCGTTGTTTTCTTGCAAACAAGTCCAGTCGTGTCTCGTTAACTCCTACAGCAGTACTGGACCTGTCATACATGGTGACTACATACTTCTCTAAAGTCTGCATATGTGTCATCAATGACTGGTGGATATTGACTAAGTTTCGAGAAGACGACTGTGGCCTGATCATACACATTCCAAGTGTCCCAAGCAGACTTATTTCCTTTGCCTCGAAATGCTGACACTACATCACAACCACTAAAAGCATGGAAGAACAGGATTCCTCGTTTTTTCTAGCCCAAGTACAGAGCAGATCTCATGAACGGGGATCCATTTCTGGACATTCAAAATCTTCCTTTTTGTCCAGTTGACAAAGACAGCACTTGTTCCAATCTGTTTGCCCCTTGGACGAAGACATCAATGTCAGCCATATTCAAGAATATATGGTAATAAACAATTAAAGGCAGAGGGTTTATCCTTTTACCACCTTAATTGTAAGCACTTCCTTGTATGGAGTACAACTAGGTTCATGCATTAAATTGCCCTACACCTAGCCCGATCCTTCATCCAGTGTCATTCAAGTCCCATGCGATCTGTACACCATCCGGATGACTAAATCCCCATCATCCTCGGCTCGGCTCTCCCGCGCTGGCACATCCTGTCAATTCAGGTGCAGATAGCTAATTGACATGGGGACTAATTAGATATCATTTGGGACACTTAACTGTATGACTTTACAGAAGATGACACTTAACTCAATGCTGAGTTTCACAGCAGTGATGTCACCAGTGTGCCGTGGTAGTGCATGACATTCACTCATATAATTACCGTTACAGGTTGATTTTCAAGTGGCTAACGTTATTTTTATATCAACTTGAGTCCCTGTGCGAAATTTGGCGCTTGTATCACAAAGTGAACGATTCTGCCAAAACTTGCACTCAGCTGCTCCACTAATCAAACTAGGGGCAAAGATAGGATTGGCCTGTACACTCCTGCTCCTGACATTTCCCTGTTAAATTAAGTGGGTGGGCAGAGGGGGTGCAACCCTCTTGTCTTACAGTCACACGGCAAGATGCACATTCTCAAAGTGAACGAAGTAAAGAGAGTTATATGGCATAGCAGACAGACAAACTGGCCATTGGCAACCTTTCACATTTCGAAAATAAATACTGGATTTGCATTTCAGCAAAAGTCCTCAACCTGATTTGTTTCAGCAAATATTCAGCTGCAAAAATGGAAAACACAGAAATATGAGCTACCAATCCCGACAGGGATAAAGGCATCTGTGAGAAAAACAACAATGGTGCTTGCTGTCTTGTACCATCTGCTAAATTCACTGTCAGTACATCAAACAAGTCTAACCAACAATATAAAGGTGGAGATGATGGCTTGAGCACAGTACAGGTTGTTCATCCGTCCCTGGATATATTCTCAGACAAGCACTGGCATCGCTGCAAAGGTCAAGAATGCGGCCTGGAGCCAAAAAAGAAAATAGCGAATCCACTTCATGACATTTTTTCCAATACTATCAATAGCATTCTGGCACACTTAAATACTGCTGCATGTCACCTGAAAAAGCAAGTGACAGTTTAGTCTGCAATATCCAGGAAGGGCACCCCAACACACGTTCTTGGTTTCTAGATAGTTTTAGAAGGTCTGAGCAAAATGCTCTAGCCGCCACTACCCCCAATCCAGAGATGGACGTAACAAACTTGGAACTTCAGCCTGGTCTTCAGCCTTGAAAGAGAACAACAGATAATGACATGCTATGGGAGGATCTGCTCTGCTCCTAACAAATAACCATGTGATCATGTCCAGTGAGGACAGTTATCTGTCGCAGACTAATTTACACCTGTGAGTTCCTACTCTCTGTGACCTTCCACATCCCCAGCCATGATGCTCAGAGTCATTTCTGTCAGCTAAACACAAACAATGCTTACAAATACCGGCATGTAGAATACCGTTGTACCCTTAACAAGAAATTATGAAGCTTGAAAGGACTGAGCCAATCTACTATCTGCAAGACTCCAAGCATGGGTAACAACAGGGTTCACCAGTATGTGAAAGTGAACCCGACTTCACTTTGGCTGCGGTAAACAAAAACTACCACTCCCGTCCAAGCAGCCTTTCCATGTGCACTTATCAGGCAGGAACAGCCTCTTCCACAGGCTGCACCATCACCATCATAAATGTACAGTATGCACACCAGCAATTAAACTCGCATGCGTCAGTATTTCCAGGAGTCCGCATTGCGCGACAACATTAAAGGCCCACTCAGTAATTTCAGTGCTAAAAATGCTAATCGCTTACAAGCAAAAAGACAAAGATATGCTATTATAGTACAGGATTATTATCCTAATAAAAATAATAAAGATCCTCATGAAAAGCACTTCAAAACAAAAAGTATTTAAAATAAGTGTCGGGCCGACACTACTTCCTTGTTCATCTTCCGCATTTCATTCTTCTTTGTTTTTAGGATCTGATCTTTTTCGTAGTCCTTGCACAGCTCATCACCATGGAAACTTATCACTCAATCACCGGTTTGGTGCTCACTCGTCAGATAATATATGGAAAATAATAGCTAACATTTTGCCAAATAAACCTTCCTTGGAAATGGTCGTCACATTTTATTGCGGCTGATTACAGTAAAATAAAACTACAAGAACACATCTCTGTCATGAGCAGGAGAAACAATAGCACATACAGTAGAAGTTTCTGGAAAGGCAAGCTTACTGGCCTCTGTTCCCTCATCCCCTTTTCAGCAACACTACTGCATGGGTAAAAGAGGGAAGGATACAAAAGTAATATAGTTCATTTTCAGGAGTAATACTACTGATTTACTTGTAGTCTACATACTTTGACAAGGGACAAGGAACAAACAAGGAGCAGTGTGAAAAACCACTCAGTTCGGTCCGTATGCGGTTACTCACACTTACTGCAGTACAATACCTAATGTAGCTTGTTTCGTCATCATGTGCGATCTGTCAAAACCTCTGGAGGACTGAGATATTGAGCAGGGTATTGCCTGCATCATGCCCTGGGTGTTTATATTATCATGTGATAACAAAAAAAATAATGTTTTGTCATTTTAGGATGAATGGTTTCTCTTGACTGCTATCCCTCTGTTCTCAGTCACACACCAAGAAGTTATGTAAGCCGTTGTACCTGTCATCGGCGCTATGACTATGAGATGATCTTGTAAAACTGTTTATTTCATAGTTGAGTGTAAATATGGTTCTACAGAAGAGGACAGTCTGGTAGTGGTAGTTGTTTTGCACCAAAAGTCTTCATTTGATTCAACTTCACCATGGTATGTGAAATGCCTAAAAGAGATTCAAATAAACCTTCATCTCACAGTAATAATAAAGGAAGCAGATAATTCTTTCAAACGATAGTGACACGCACATCCATCCTCTTGTCTGGCGCCGGAGGAAAAAAAAAGGTCTGTAACATCAAAATCTGAAAAAGAGGCTCAGCACACAGAAATACACTCCACTTCTTTTAATTCAAACGTTTCGACCTCGAAGGTCTTCACCAAGCGTACACAAGAATTCTTGCCATACACTAAACAATGGTACCCCGCATTTTGAGTTTGGCCAAATTATAAAAAGTCTGTGGACCTAATGATGGAAGTGTGTGTACTGTGCGGTGTTCACAGACTGTGCAGGTTCATGGGGGGGGGGGGGGGGGGGTGTATAATTGGGTATAACATCATTCAGGAAGAGAGTGATTCAATCATCAGGACATTCTTTCACTGATCAATAGCTACTCCGCTAGCTGATTAGTTGCCCGCCACCTGCCAGCATCAGTTAAGCAGTCCTGCAGTACAGTGCTAGCAGCAACGCAGCTGGTGGATTGTATTGAAAAACATCCATCACCTGAGTAGAGGGGTTTATAGGATGTGTGTACGCCATTATGAATTGAGGACACTGGAGTGATGTGACAAGCTTACACTTGGCACTGGTTATTCCAAAGTTTGGACAAGATGGGAAATATGTATTTCTTTCTCTCCTAATATTACATAGGCCTATACATAAATGACAGTGCTGCTGCAATGATATTGTGTTTGCTGGAACAATAAAGTAACCTATAGCTTATTGAAATCTCCAAGGAGCAAACCATATAAATAAACTGTCCTAAAAAAGCACATGACGGACACAGGACATAAGGTGACATTTATAACGGCAGCATATGTCTGTCGCTAGGGGTTACAGTTCCTTTTCTTATTGGGTAGGGTACCTGAAAATAGTGGACGATATAGGACACTGCATTATGCATAGGTTTAGCAAAATGTCATCTTCAAAGTGACTCATTAGACATGCTGTGTACTAGGTTTTGTGGGAGCATGAACAAGTGAAATATGTTTCACTGTGTTCAGAATAAAAATTAATTTAAAAAAAGTTTCCCCCCCAAATACAGACCCACTTTGGGTGTATTTCACATGCATACCTATTGTATAACAGGCCCGATATGGATGCAAAATCCCTCAAATTAAAGCTGAAAGTCTACACTAACCTCATAACCACTGTTCCATTTCAAAGCCAACGTGCTGGAGTACAGAGCCAAAACAACAAAACATGTGTCACTGTCCAAGTACGTACGGACTGCACTGTACATGTTAGGAGTGCTGCCTTTGACTTTAAGACTGCTCTTTCATTGCTTCTCCTGCTCATGAGAGAGATGTTTTTGAATGGGGGTGGCGGCATCTGATTTGTATGGGGCTGTTGTTCTCCTCCCTCCCTCTCTCCCGACCCTACCTACCTCTGGGTGAAATCAACTAGAAACACAGGTGGTGAAAATTAAAAAAGAAATAACTATATCGCTGGGATAACTGCCTGGATCATAACATCCAGGGACGGCTGTAGAAATGGCCATGACAGTGTAGTGTAGAATAATGGTTAAGGAACTGGGCTGGTAACTGAAAGGTTGCAGGTTCGATTCCCAGGTAGGACACTGCCATTGTATCCTTGAGCAAGGTACGTAACCTGAATTGCTTCAGTATATATTCAGCTGTATGAAATGATAAATGTAATAAGAAGTTGTGTAAGTCGCTCTGAATAAAGTCGCTCTGCTAAATGCCTGTAATGTAATGTAATAACATTCTCCGACTTACGCAAGTGATCAGACCCTGAGCAATAAGAGCCTCTTTGTGCTAAACCCTCCCAGGTATAGAAATGCACAATGAGTTTCATATATGGTGAAGTGTCTCTCAGGTTTCCACCATAGTACCCGGAGGAACCATAGATTTTAATTGCTCACATGTTCTGCAGTTGCACTAATTTGCTATAAGGACTGCGCACATTAGAGCTGATTCAAGCACGTTGCCGATTCAAGGGACTGACATGAAGACATTTTTCTCATGGGAAGAAAGAGCGAAGAACTAAACTACATGAGTGAAGTAAAGTTAGAAGAGATGTTAGACCAAGTAAATTATTAAACTTGTCTTTTGACAAAACCGAATGTCATTTAAATAATCTGTAGGCCTATATACCACTAGTACCACGAGAACAAAAAAACTATTACTTTGACATAGGCTACCCTTTACAAAATAAATAAAACTGCATCCTGCATTTTTTGTTTTCTGTTACATTTCAGCATTCTTGTAAGCGTCGATTTTTGACATCTCTCACTTTTAAGGGCGGCACGGTGGTGCAGTGGATAGCACTGTCGCCTCACAGCGAGAAGGTCCCGGGCTCCAATCCCAGATGGGACCTTTCTGTGTGGAGTTTGCATGTTCTCCCCATGTCTGCGTGGGTTTCCTCCGGGTACTCCGGTTTCCTCCCGCAATTCAAAGACATGCAGGTTAGGCTAATTTGGGGGGCATTAACAGAGCGTTGCTGTAAAAGAGCATGTGTGCTCAGTCAACCTACCCTGTATAAATAAAGGTAAATAAACTTTAGATCAGCGCTTTAAGCAGGTCACTAGGTTTCTAAAGGGGAAACACTCCAACCCAACAACCACTGCTTAGTCTGATAGGACACATAACCAGTCATGTAATGTAATACTATAAAGCATGAAACTATCCCCTTATCCCAACACAATGTTGTGGAGAACTAATGAAAATTATTTCACAATTTTCAAGGTAAAGTAGCAATTATTGTATTGCTGTAATTCTTTGGGAAATAACGGGAATTAACAGGAATAAACTGGAAATGTTGGCGTTATTTGTACTAGCTGTATTTACCTCGTCGTATGCAGACATAAATATGCAAACATTTGTGAGGAGAACTTTAAAGGATTCTTTCACCGAACAAAAAACATGAATGTTGAATAAAAGAAATGTATTCCCTAACCCCCCCCCCCCGCAAAAAAGTCAAAATGGATGTAGTCCTTGGGCTCAAATGCAGTAGTGTGGTCTCAATAGATTACTCAAGTGACTACGTCACACTAGTTTCAGAAGTGACTTCCCCCTTCATTTAGACCATATACATTAACTAAAACTTACTTTTAAACAATTTCTAGTGATTATGTCTTACCATCAACATCAATTCCCTGGATTGTTCAATATAACGCCCGTTTGCAAAATATGCCGTTTTTCTGGACCAGCTTCAAGTATATTTTACGTTTTAGTATTTTTTTGTGAATATACTGTTGCGCTGTTTAAAAACTCGACGTCCCATAATTCCCTTCGGACAGTTCAATGAAGTAAAATGACCGAATTAGCAAGGTGATATGCACTGCCAAAAATGTCCAGACGAGACGATATCTGATTGGTTGAGAACGACCCGTGCATTGCAGTAATGGATATTTAGTCTGTTAAAGTGGACTACAAACCGGACTACAATCATTACTTTAAAAAATAAAAATTTGAACATGCGATGTATGCTCTAGATATCCTTATACCACGTCCAGGAACGTTTCGGCTCATTCAATAAATCAGATTTCAAGAAATTGTTGATAGTCTCCGAAGCCCGTTCTATCAGGGAATTTACTTCTGAAACCAAACTCCGCCCACATCTGACGTACTCACTCGAGTACTCTATGGCCTTGCTGTAGTGTGCAGGATGCTGCGAATTATTTCTGCATGTGATGGAAGTATGCACAGTGCATGCAGAGGGCCCTGCAGTAGTGTGCAGGATGCTAGGAATTATCTGTGCATGTGATAAAAGAATGCACTGCACATGTAATGGAAGAATGCACAGTGCAGGGTTGAAATTCAACTAAATTCGCATTAAATTGGGTTGTCTTAACCAAAGCATGCTGCAAGATCTAGAATAGCATTTTACGTGTATTTTCCAACAAAATTTAAGTTCCATGTTATAGGCTAACTTTTGGTCAGTTTCCAAAATTCCCGAGCTTAACTTCCCATGGTAAATTTCCGGAAAGTTTACGGAAATTTTGGGCCCCTTTGCAACCCTAGTGAGAAATACATTTTAATTCTGCAGCTCTTATAGAAACAGCACTGATAAAATACTCAATAAGCCAATTCAAACCATTCAGTGTGCACGTGAAATACCTTCAAGGGTGAAAAAAGTATTCTATTACTGTAGGTCTAAATGATCTGATGGATAATCAATAAAAGCACCAACAGCTGTGGTAGCCCATATCATGAATGTTGGGACCAGATTTGTCCATGTTAATGTTGTTTTACCTGTTCTACTTCCTGTAGGAAACACCGTCATCAAATTGAAGCACATCAGCACAGATTAAATGTACGCCGACTTCTCAACTGCAACCACCAAGGGAGCAAAAGCCGGAATCTTGACATCTACGTTGAAAAATGTCTTGACGCGTTTTGACATAAACGGACAAGGTTAACAACATGTAAGTTGCTTCACTGACTTTTCAACACAAAAATGTTCACTGGGTAGTGGGTGTGTACACACCACCCTGATTAGTGAAGACAAACACTCTGTAGAATTTGCTTTCCCAGGCAAAGTCCATTGGTACGGCGGTATAGGCATCTTCCAGGAGAGTGGTTTCAGCAAAATTTTGCCAATAGTATAAAAATTAGAGGGTAAAAAAAAAAAAACACAAACTAATCACACCCCATGCATTTTGGTAGGGCACTCATCAACTAGGTCTTCATTAGCACATTGGAAACAAATAGCAAGATTCTAAAACCCAGTCCAGGCAATGTTTACTCTGTTACCAAGGCGAAGGCACCAATGCTGAATAGTGAAACCTTTCAATTTGCACAGTGGTATTAATGTCTTGACTGGATATTCATCTCTTGCTTCAGAATATTATCCCATCTGTGGCTACTTCACATTCTCTATAATACTATTGGCACATACACACTATATTGGCAGTAGTGATGATGAGTGAGAACATGGAACCTTAGGGTAATGGGTTCAA
The DNA here is from genome assembly GCA_029718625.1 of Synaphobranchus kaupii. Classification (NCBI taxonomy): domain Eukaryota; kingdom Metazoa; phylum Chordata; class Actinopteri; order Anguilliformes; family Synaphobranchidae; genus Synaphobranchus; species Synaphobranchus kaupii. The sequence continues at coordinate 40,393,254 of CM056385.1, read as the reverse complement.
AATGAAGGAGCGGACAGGACGTTGTCCGAGTAAAACTTTTAGACTAAAGATTAGATCTGCACAAAAAGAAATTAAAATATAACCATTAATATTTGCCACAGAGGTTGGGTGTCAGATAATGTAAGAAATTAACGAACAGTAATACCACATTCTACATCACTACAAGAATGACTGAGCAGAGTATTCATACAGGATGCACTCATTCCACTGTTTCATATTCAAAGTGCTCTCTGTTCTATACAAATGCTGATATGTTTTTTTTTTTGGGACATAACCAGGGGTGTGGGTGCAGGTATTTATTTTAGCCCAGCACTAATACACCTGACTGCACCCCTGGCATTAAGGAACGCAGAACACACGAATAAGTGCCACTAGCCAAAAGGCACAGAACTGCCTGTAAAAGACAAAACATTTATATGGACAAGACATGGATGCTTAAAAGGCAGGATTCCACTTGCAAGTAAGGATGCACAATACAGAACATTTCCCACCCCAAGCATAACGCCAACAATCCAACCTCAAAAAAGAAAATCAGAAACCCTTCTGTGTAAAGGCTCATGGAAGTTAGTTAACCAAGTCCCTTTATGCCAAGCGCCAACACCCAACATTTGGTAGGTCATCATAATGCACAATATAGTCACTTTTACACAAAACACAGGTCTATTCCCTACCTAAGGTATCTTAGAGGGGTTCATTACCACAGCCCAATTTTTTTTACCAAATCAACATTCAAATAATTACATAAGGCATTACAATTTACATATTACATTGTACAAAACAGCAGGGATCTAACTGATAAAACTTTCTAGCCTGATTATATCCTTCCACAATGCAATATAGGCTATACTGTACATTACCTTTCTTTACAATATAGGATATACATTTCTGGCCTATACAAGTTACAATAAAATACTTAAAACGCGTCTATAGTGTTATAGTAAGTCACATTGTCTCAATTTGTTCAGTAAAATAGCTGAAGCTGCCGGTTATTTTACAATAAAAACCCTATCACCTAAGTTATGCCATAGCCTACATGTAGCCTACGTTTCATTACCTACTAGGCTAGTTCATACTCTCGGAATATTCGTTTCTACTACTAACTTACTACACCCACAGAAACTAAAGAGTTTTTCCGGTTTTCGCCGTCATTGTGTATCACAGAACATTACTGTACTTATAAGGAAAAGCTTATGAATTATCCAATCAAGCCACATCAAAGTGTGCATCGCTGCAACAGAAACCGCATGGTAACCACGTCTAGATTAAATAGAGATAACTGTAGGCTAACTGTAAAGGTAAATAAGTACACGCGATTTCAAAACTCATTGCATGCTAACACGAGGCTGCACCCCTTAACTTTTCCATCTGACGTTTGACTCCTGGACTAGTTGCATCAGCTTTAAAATGGATCCGCGTCAAATAACCATGTGTAATGCTGTGCGCGCTATTCACTGGCTCGTAATTAACGCGAAAATCGCAAAATGCACGGTTAAAAAGAAAACACACAAATGGTCAACGTTTTACGCCATATTCACTAATATTTCTATAAATAGCGCAAACTTCTGCAAAGAGCGGCAAGTTTGAGAACAGAACAAACATCAATCAAGATAGTCTTACCTTGGATGAACTGCCTAGATGCATGGAATTAAGTGGAAAATAGGTAAATTCGCCAAATTTTAGGAGTCATACAGCACAGATTTTGTATGTCAGACTTCCCTTCAAGCCCAAATGATATCGCTTTCTTGGCAGGTGGTGAGGGGCTACGTTGTGATGCAAGGTAGGAACAGTGTCAGATTGCAGTAAAGCGATTCTGAGTAGGCTACACTCGCCCGGACTCCGCCCGATCAGTTCCATTCGTTGACTCAAGTCGAAATAGGCTACTACACACACCTACAGCGCACAATTCGAAATATGAACCACACTTGTATTAAAAGCCAATATAAACTACCATTTTAAATAACTATAGGTAGCAATATTTTATCGCTAAACAAATTTAAACTCCGACTGCATTTCAGTATAAAGAAACAATGTCACCAATTATTCCATTTTGCACAGAGCGAGGTTCGTATATTGAGTGAGGGAAGACTTTCCATAGTTCACGAAGTAGGCTATGCTACTTTACCAAGTTTTGGATATAAATATGGTGAACAATAAGTAAAGTGTGTAATATTGAAATAACTACACTAATGTAACGGGCTCCAGATAGGCTACCACTGTGATGCACCACACCCTGCATGAATACTACAATTTCAGTGGTTACGAGCACAGCTTAAATTGATTTAATAAATGTATACGATGCCCTCTATAATGTCTGGGACAGACATATTTTTTCTTTATTTGGGTCTGTATGCTACTCCACAATCTTTCACAGACATCAGGAAGTCATGGCATGCAAAGGATATGCGACCAATTATTAAAAATGATTACTTTATTCTACATTGTTATTATACTCATTGTATCCTTTCAAACTGAAAGTGCTAGAGTACAGGACCAAAATAACAAAAAATGTGTCACTGTCCAATGAATTATGGTGCTCACTGTGTATGGAAAGCTTACAATCTCATCTATCCAGTAGTATTATGATCGATATCCTCAGATCAATAGAACTTGACCTTTCACCTCTTAAGATGTAATAAGGCAATTTCGCAATGCCTGTATAAAAAGCTTAATAATTATCTAGAGATTTGTCTGGTACTACCCATAGTAGTGTAAGTCGAAAGAACACAAAATAAACTTTAAAATGATGTATGATGTACATCAGCAAAAATAACCTTCATCATGAGAAGAATTGTAACTTGAGGCTTCAGAATTTTGATGGAATGCTTGGGGAGCTGCACTGGAATCTATAGACTATAGGATTCTAATTAAAGGGAAATTCCACCCTGGGTTTTCTTTTATTTGTAGAAGAGTCCTCCTGATTAAAATGAGTTCTCAGCCAACTCTCTGTCCCATTATCCCATTCAGTAACAATGTTCAGATCACACATATGGATTCACATGCAAGGTGCACTGCATCTTAGTTATTGTTGTTGCCATGGAAATTAGCATGTTAAAATTTTAACTACAGTGCAGTCCGTAAGCATTTGGAAAGTGACAACTTTTGTATTTTAGGCTGTGCACTCCACCACCACCTTTTTATAGTCCAAAAGTAATCCGTTGTTTCTTGGCCTGCTATGTATTGTTGCATCATTAGTTCATGAACAAGAAAGTGAACAAAAGGCAGTTGATTCTAGGTGTGGAATTTGCATTTGGAGTCTGTTGCTGTTCTCTCTCAACATGAGGCCCAAACAAGTGTCAATGCCAGCAGTATCAGACTGACCGGCGCAGTCATTTACCCGTCGAGCGCCTATGTTGTTTAAATTGCAAAAGAATGTGCCCATCTGGCGGGTTGGCCTTTAGATGAGGTGCGGTCAGATGCCTTGTCGGCGTACTGCCATTTTGATGCAGCTGAAAGCGTTTGCATTCAAGCCAACACAAACCTGGTCTTAAGTCATGTTGCAGTTGTTTCAATGTTATTTTAAGGCCGCAATATTAAGACAGTAATACGCATAGGCGTGTGCACAACGAGTGTACACCCTCCTGTCTGTTACATACAGCGACGCGCACAAATATGCATAAAAATCAAGATTACAATGTGAAATATGATATTGCACTTAACCCAGCAGGTTGTAACAAACATAGCAGAAATGGCGAACTAATATTTACCTTTAGTGGGACATCAGATTCCACCAGAATCCATGGGAAGATAGACGGAACAGCTCCTTCCCTCAGAAACTTCTTTCTTGGTCCTTGAACTAAATCTTCTGGGAGAAAATGATTATCACACACCCTTATCCCCATTTACAAAGGACGTGTAAAGGTGCGTTTGCATCCCGGTAAGCTATGTACAACTCACGGTCGTGGAGTGGGAGTCTATGAAATGACGTTTCCGTCATCCGATAATTTTAGGAAACATATGGCACGTGCGCATATTGTAGGAATAGAGGACGACGACGAGTAGAAATGTTTGTTAGCTAGCTAGCAACGTCCCGGTGAGCTGCAGCTTGTTTTCTTATTCTATGGTAAGCTTGTTGTGTTTAAGTGAAACGCCCCCTCCCACGCAAGCCACCATAGGAACAGCACAGACAGTAGCTACACTGCTGCACAAAGTATGGCTGTGTCCGAATCAGCACCCTTCCATATGATTAGGTAGGCTTGATGAGTAGACAGGGTGAAAAAGTCATTAAGTAGGCAAAATCTTCTCTAAATATAGTATACTTTAAACCCCCGTATGACACTTACTTCCGGGGTTTCGCAGAGTACAATCGGGAGCACACCAAGTACATTTTGGTCGCATAAATATGACGTAAAGCTTCATTTAAAAAAATGAGGCGCAGCTTCGCTGACGTTTTCCTTCAAATACAACAAAAACAACATGGGGTGCGTCCCAATAATCTAAAAATGCATCCTCCCTTCCTCCACTACCACCTCCTCTACTCCGTGCCCCGGAAACGGATCTGTGTTTTAATCTAATGTTGCTGATTACATCTTAATTACATATTAATGGTTACATATTAATGAATGTCACGATGCAAACCGCAATGTCAGGTACATTGTATACTGTACATGCAAATAATTGTACTCGAAACGTTCAGGCAGTTTTGCATACTTCTGGGTAGGAGAGGAGTGGTAGTGGGGGAGTGGAGGAAGGGAGGTGGGGAGTGAACAATATTGGGACGCACCCCATGACATGGCCGCGAACGGGTGGAGCTGGGATGTCTTACGACACTTCCACAGTACAGTTGGAAAATAGTATGGTGGATATTTTTCGCAGACGGCACGTCACGTACTACAGTGCACTTTAAACAGCACACTTCTGCCACTGTATGCAGAAGACAGGGCGCCGTAGATAGGGCTCTGATTCAGACACAGCCCAGGACAGCTTCACTACAACCTTACATACTATTTTGTGGGCAAGTAAAACAATATAAAATTTTTCAAAATGGGTGAACTATCCCTTTAAGCAAACACAAGAACACAAGCATCCTAGGCAAATGACACAAAGTTAAACTGAGCATTGGGTTGTTCATAAGTGAAATTTGGCATGCCACGAAAGCAATGGAAATCATGGTAGAAGTAAAAAAAATCATAAAAACCAAAACCTAACAGGGAATCTTCAGCAGCAATGTTTTTATTAAATAAGCCAATAAAACATACATATATCTGTAAATCAAAATGAACTATACCCCCCTCCCCCCAAAAAAAAAAAGAAAAGAAAAAAAGAGATTGAAAATTGCATATAAATAATTTTATCTTGGTGTGGTCAGTGCACGGTTTGGCACATTCTTCTGCTGAATGAGATGGCCAAGTGCAGTTGAGAAGAGCTGGCATGCTTAGGCCTATCACAGCCGGTAATAATGAACAATGTGTGGTTATGTAATCAAACCTAAAACAACAGAAGTATCACTTCGTAACCAGGGGGATCTGACGGTCTAGTCTATCCAGTTTTAAAACAATTACAACACCCAGTTTGTGTCTAGTTGTATGAGCAAAATGAGAAGATCACAGATGTGTCACACACATTTCTTAGAGCATTTCCCATCCACCTAAAGCCTAGTACATTCATCACAACTTCAGTCCCCTTTAACTTTTTTTAAACTTTTTTTTTTAAACTTTTATTTTTTTTAAAGATGCTACACGTTTTCTTTTAGTTTTGGCCGGGGATGTTAAAATCATTGTTTATCACACAGAGGTACGGCAGACTGTTACAAGCCACAGAAATCTCGCGAGCACTTGTGCTACGCAAGTCAACGTCTAGCACTCGAGGGATCTTTATCGGCGAACCACAATCAGTGTTGCAGTTTCAGGAGCTGTGCGTTGGCAGTCAAGCAGTCACTTAACCTGTCAACAAGAAGCTTCCATTTGCTGCAAAACTGTTCCTATAGAACCACTGCGAAGAAACAGCAGGAGTGCATTGGAAGACTACACAATGGCAGCGCAAAGCTGAGAGTACACACCAGACTGGAGCGGAAGAGCGTTTGGCGGTAAACTTGGCCGTAAGCATCCCGGTTAAACGCTTCAAAGGCATGCTGGGCTCCCTTCCCTGACCTCTTGTGAGGCTCAAAGATTGTGGTGCGTGTACTAGGGCTTAGGACTCCTTAGGGCGTACAGTACTTTACTGGCTGGCCCACAGTTGTCTACTTTGGAATGGGAAATGTCAATATTTTTTGTCTGATATCGGCCATCAAGCCATCCAGCTCTCCAAACTCAATGAACTGATAAAAACCTGTTGACCCGCACAGTGAAAGATAAGCTCTGGAATGGTTTGTGCCCAACGCTGGCTCCCGGTTTCCCAGGAACCCTCCTCCCTTCACACGGCGTGCACAGCGGTCAAGATCCTTTCAGCAGCAAAGCTCTGCCGGCGGCTCATCTTAGTCCGACACCCAATTCAAAGGTGTCCTTTGCAGTCATCTGCGCGGAAGGTATTGGACAGTGATCCCGATGCTTTCTCTTTTGTTTTTTTTTAAACATGTACAGTATTCACAATATATACACGCACGTAGGACTCACGCGGGTACACATACACGTGCTCAAGTCCTTTATAGTCCCCGCGCCTTCTCCGTTCTCATTTGCCCTCTAGTAACGTTTTAATGTCTTTGATGCCATGCTCCGTAGCCACAGCAACCACATGATCCAAAGCGTTGATGTGACCCAGCAGCTTCACCACCACCTTAATGTGTTCCCTGTTGGAGACAGACAGAGAGCAGCTGTGAGGTTCCATTCCTCGCATGGGGGCGGGTCGGTTCACTACTTATTGCAGCTGTGAAAATCCACAATCAGTCTCTGTCTGCAGGACACAGTTGTGCTTCATATTTTACACGCATTGACAAACGAGTAACAGAACGGACCGATCAATAGCGGTAATAGAATGGAGCCGTCTGACAACTTCACAAAGTAGCTTCAGAAAGAATTTACGGTGTTTGGCATCCGCCCGAAAATTTGAAAGGGAACTTGCCTCGCGTTCCTCCTGTCCAGGTCGGAACCGCCCATGCTGACCCGGTACAGGGTGCTGGCCAAGTGCTTGAGGTACCTGCAGAAGTTTTCTAGCTGTGGGAGAGTCTGCTGGCCCTTCAGGCTGCTGAACCACTGCTGCGGGAAGCACTCCACCACCTGGGGAAAGAATCAGTGTGCAGGCTTTAAATAAAAAACTAACAAAAAAAAACTCATAAAAACACTTGAGCACAAAATGGCGCAGAAGCAGCGGACATGGGCGCAGCGCTCTACGATCAGAGCAAAGGTTGACAATGTGTCTGTCTGTTGTGAGTAAATACTTCAGTAAGTATGCAACGCATTTTCAGCTCAGCACAAGTTTCCAAATAAAACAACTGGGTATTTAAATGATCGCAACCATGTTTTATCCCATTAATACCCAGTTTTTGAATGCCCCAATTTCTGATAGAATACATCAGATAGCGAGGTGAAGAGACACAAGGAGATATTTGGCTTACTGTTAGTAACAGCTACTGGAAACAAATTAGGACTATTTTCCGTGACCTTAACCGATTCTCAAGCGCCATGGGAACCCCCCGTGTGCCAAATAAAGCACCATTTAATCCTGTGACAGTTTGAATTTGAGTTAGACATGACTGGGAGCAGGAAAACAGGGCGTGCTTCTTACACTCTGGCTCTTCTCGATGCTCTCTTCCCCAGGCTCGGTGCTCTGTAGGGCAGACAGGATGTAGCGGTTCAGGGTGCTGTCCACCGCCAGCTCTCTCAGAGCGGTGTTTGAGAGGACTCCGTGCCACTGCAGGATGTTGCCCAGGAGCTAAACAGACAAAAGAGAGGAGGGTTCAACTTTAGCAGAGGTGAAGGTGGAGCTCAAACGTCAAGAGAACAGGCTGAGTAACGGACCATTGAACTGAGATGCAAAGAAACAAAAAAAATAAAAATAATTATAATAAAAAAGAACCTTAACTTTCATCAAATATATAAATTTATCTGCATGTACCTGCATTTGTACATATGAAATACTACAGATTATGATCTTAAAAAAACTAAAATGTTATCCAATGTGCCCCTTATTAACAGCAAAGGAGAAAACGTGGACCCATTTAAGCAGTAGGTACCAATCAACAGGTGGGTTTCATTATTTTGCCACAATAAAAATCGCTTTATATAAAAAAAAAATATATATTTTTTTTAAAATACTAATCATCCCTTTTTTAGAAAGCTGCTTTCAAACAACTGCAATTGTTCAAACGGATGTCAATTAAACAGCATTCACTGACCTTCACACAGGACCAGAACTGTCTCTGGAAGAACAGGTAGGGCCCAGAGTTCTTGTTCTCCAACACACTGTAATTAACAATTCAACAATGGATACGCAGTTTTATAAACCTTTTACTATGCAGCACTATGAATGACTAAAGGCCCATTGACCTCAACGGTGACATCGCTCACTCACTTTTTGGGGTATAGTGGCATTAATATGTCGTTGTCCAATGCCCGCCGTGTCCGTAAGACAATGGTTTTCAGCAGTTCCTGACAGACGTGAGAGGGAAAGAGATGAGCAGTTGAACGCCAATATGTCAGACAGATGACCGCTATGGAGGTGGAGGAAGACTTAGAATTTGCTTACAGGGAACCCCATCAACCAATACCTTATTCTTTTCCAACCAAAATATATGCATTAAATTCTAAATTAAACAGTGTTCGGTTGGACGCCACAAATGCATCAAATAAGTATTCACAACACTGATTAGGGAATACTTACTATCCAGCCGTACAATCGTCAGAAAGCAACACTGCCCCCTATACACTATGCCAAATCGCAAGGGCTGCCCCCGACCAAAGATTTGCTTAGTCGACCTGTAGTCGTCAGTTCAAACCCATAGTGGACTAACCGTCACACATTTATGAGATTAATTAAATTATTTAAATATGTATTTTTGATGCATCAGAAAATGGTTTGACTTCTATTTGATCTATAGTAAGTTTACTCTATTACAGAGAAATACAAAACCGTCATTATGAGTATTTCAAATATCACAGCGACAGCTACAAGCACAGGTTGCGATTTGCTGGCCTGTGCTGCCTATTAATGGCATCGGTTTGCCTATGGCCCACGCTGTAGGCTATTAACGGCATACACAAAGCGGTAAATGAATGTGTCAGAACAAGCAATGACACATTTAACATTGTTATTTTTATTTCCACTCTTTATAACACACAACTTAAATAGTGAATAACTAAATAAAAAAACCAGCCTTTTGTACGGTGATACAAAAGAGCAAAAACAATGTAGCTAATTTAACAACTTCACGGTTATCAATACTAGATGGGGGGGGAGAAATTCTTATTTTCTTTTTAAAATGCAAATAGGCAGGCTATAAATTATATAAACAAACAAATAAAAAACACTGCAAACTGAAACACAAGATAAATATCAGCAACAGGCCAAACTAAAGATTAATTTTAATCTATATTAAAATGTTCATGTATATTAATGTAAAATTGTTTTAGCGAACCTCGTCACACTTCTGTTTTTCCTCCGATGGCAGTCTTCTCATATTATGCGTGAGGAACACAAGTTTATTGACGTTGCTCACGAGAAGTGAGCTCCGCGTTTTGCTGACAATGGGTACGTTTACATGCATACCAGTACTCCGATCTGAACCTGGTTATGGCAATACTCTGATCTGAACCTGGTTATGGCAATACTCTGATCTGAACCTGGTTATGGCAACACTCTGGTTACTGAAATGGTCATGTAAATACCTTTATCCGATAATGTAAGGTCATCATCCGTGTTTTCAAAACCCGATTTACACCCCTGGTTTTTTGCCCAAACTTATGATTTTTTTGGGGCATGTAAACACCTTTCTCCAGTTTCTTTAGGCTTTTCAAAACTACGTATGTCAGGCAGAAGAGGCGGTGTAACGTCAAAATTGTCCCACCCGTCAACATTTGCTATGCCTGGGGTTCCTTCAGCGTCTCACTTCCAGAATTTTATTATTAAATTAGCATTTCACAGGTGAAAATATATTGTTCAGTGTTACATGCTTGTGTTTGTACTAGCTAGCACATTAAATAACTGAAATTATCAGGAAATTGGCCAGATCGGTAAAGCTAGCTAGTAACGTTACAATAATATAAATCAACCACAACTAGCAATTAGCTATAAATAGCAAGCTATAATATTTACTAGCTAGCTATAATAATAATACTAATAATTATAATAGCCTACTTACTTAAATTTTTGACGGGCGGATCATTTTTGTCCTTACAACAGGAAGTAGCTACATTTCCCACAGAGCCAATTATGGAGAGAATCATCTAAACACGGCTTTTGGAGTAATCACATTTCTTATGTCCATGTGAACGTGATAAGTTAAACACTGGCGTAAGCTGATAGCTTCCAGTAATCGGATATTGCTGTGCATGTAAACGTACCCAATGAAGCCAGCCTTTGAGAAGATGCGCTGAATGATAGGCGAATTGTTGCTTGCAGAGTTTACATTTAACTTTTTTGGGGTCATCCTTTCAACGCTCAAAATGCTTGCATACTTTAGATTTTAGATTAGATTTTCTCTCAGACATTCTATACAACTGATCTATTCCTTAATAGACACCAATTGTTAGCCACAAGGCGCATGTCCAGAATTAATATTTCCACACTCGCGTTTTTTCACACTGCGACGATTCGACCAATTAAAATTTTGGTCTACCAAGTTCTTTTGATCAACTAATGGTTTAGTCGACTATTTGGGGGCAGCCCTACAAATCTCAGGGCACTGTTCTGAGATTAAATTTGCCCACAGAAGGGGGCAGTTTAACTGAAGTGAAAAGTCTCACCTGTGTGTTTCTGTTGTCTCCGTGGAGCACAGTGGGGTACCCTTTGATCAGCTTATGCATGAAGGCCACTAGGCAGGCAGTCTGACTGCTGGATAGGGGGTCCCAAACCTGGTCAGCCAGAACTGTGAGAAATCGACAGGAAAAAAGGTGTATTTCAGGGCAGGCGGGGTTGCTTCACCAAAGCCAAGTGGTAAGAAATTATTTTAACATATTATACAAGTTAACCATATCAAGGGACCGTGTCCATAAACAAACAGCTGTATTTAAAATTTTTATTTTTATTATTTTTATTTTTTTTTAAAGCTGAGTAAACTTGGGATGGCTCCCTCTGCACTTGATTCAAATGTCTGAATAGACTCACATGCGAGTTTGGGAAGGATGACCCTCTCTACGATGGCAGGAAGAAGGTTGACATCCACATCGCCCTTTTTCATGTTGGACTGCTCTTCACAGCCGTAGAACAGCAGAGACTCAAACCACAGCATGTACTCAAAGTTGGGGCAGTCCGCCTGGAGGGAGGACCAAGAAAGAGGGGGTACAGTTTACAATTTGAATAGCTTTCAAGCTTTCCAAACTATAAAAATTAGGCTGAAAGCTGATATTAGGAATTTCATACCTCCAGGGGAAGCCAGGGGATGAGCTGTAGTCGGATGAGGGGGTTGAAGAGCTTGGCCAGACACAGCCCAATGTAGGCGTCTCGGTAGCAGGTGAAGTAGAGCTTCCTCCACACCTCGAAGCGGGCCTTAATGTTGTCCAGGGAGTGAAAATCTTCCAGCACGTCCTCAAAGACCTTCTTAGACTCCTTCAAAATGCGATCTGAAACAGTAAGCGTTCGGAAAATTTGTACCATGTTGAATCCAATCATGTAGCGATGGGATGGAAAAATGAGTCCATAAAAATAGTTTGATGACTCTGACTGGTATTAATACAGTGGAGAAGCCACTATTAACTCATTCTCCAGGGGACAGATATGTTGCACTTTAGCTTGCCGACTGTGGTGTGTGGTGGTACTACGGTGTTGCGTGTACAGCAGGTGTTTGATACCTCTCTCTAAGTTAAAGCTGGTGATGTCAGTGGAGGTCTCCTCGTCATCGCTGGACAGTCCCTCCCGGTGCTCCGCTCTCTTGCCATCCTGCTCTCTTGCTTGTCTTCGCCGAGTTCTGTCCCCGTCAAACAATTACAAAACCAAAACCATCAGTGGTCTAAATGTGGGATAAACAGCGCCGTTAAAACAGTTTTTCCTTAATGTACAGGCACGTACTTAAAACTAACCATCTGACATTGATTTGCAATGTTTGCATCTCTTTGTGTGTTAGGGTGGTTAGATTTCAACATAGCAGGTTCATATGAAACTATGCAATATTAAGATTTTCTTTAAAAAAGAAAAAGAAAATGATTTATACGCACATCTAGAAGTGGCGCACTGTAAAATAAAGGTGGAAAGGGGACGAAGCCGGTCGCACTGCCTGGACCACACGGTACTTACCGCCTGGCCTCTCTCTCTGCAATTCTCCTCTGTTTAGAATGTTCCTGATACACACCGCGGTCTCGGCCAAATGAATCTAGATTGGGGGCCATTAAGGCCTTACCTGAAACAAACACAGTCCAGTCAGCAGCTGAGAACAGAGGCATTTCCAAGCCCTGACAACAATCCTGCTCTGTCACTGCGCTGCCTGGCAACACCACCTGTCTGCCTAATGTCACCAGACACGCTGCATCTGCCTTTCACAACGTCAGTAATCCAAAATAAACCAGAAGGTTTTTGTACATAGATAAATATCTATCACTGGGAGAAAGGTGGTCCTAAAGCTATTAGTCTGATTAAAAATAATAATAAATTTAAATAAACACTGACTCGGCATGCACTGTCACATATAACAGGACACAGTAAGTTAGTTAAGCGCAACTTCTCAACTCCTATATCATCAACTCCATGGACTTAAAATCCACTTACCTTGCATCAAGTTGCTGTCAGGTTTAAAATGACATTTTTTTTTTTTTTTGCAGTTTTGCTATATTTGTCAGTAGCAGTTAGCCACTTATACAAGGTCCAAGAACAGACGGCATCTGTGGCTTGTTATTATCAGCCAAAATGACAGAGCACAGGCATTTCCTACATCAACTTACCCTCCCCCTCCATGTCTAGTGCACTGTGAGTGTGCAAGACAACTATTTGACTAGTACACTCGGTGTGTAAATCACTTTGCCTCCGAGTGCAGTTACATTACTTTACATAATAAAAGCACATGAGGATGGAAACACCAAAAGGGAGGTCTACACACACGAGCAACGAGGCTTTTCAAATAAATAATAAAAACCTTCAAGATGGACTGACTTGAAAGGCTTGAAAATTCCGATGATTCATCTTTAATATCATCCTGTCTTCTCTGGACGAGCCGGGACGCCCGTTGCCTTAGTAACTGATGCATTGCAGCCTCCAACTCCAGCACCACCGGCACCTGAAAGATATGATACCTTCTGTGACATGTGGACCCGCATGAGGAGGAACCAAGTCCAGGCCTGTCCACAGGAGACCATTTGGCTGGTAGTGGAGAGCAGGGCAGTGGTGGAGAAAATGAACCCCTTAACCCTCACAAGCGCAGAAAAAATCGGTGAAAATCTAACCGCATCCTTTAAAAATCAATACAAGAGAAGAACGGTTTTGTGGCTCAGCCATCTGAAGCCTTCGTCAGTTTTAATGTTAAGTCAAGCGATGGCGTGGCCCCCTCTGCTCAAGCGGCCAGGTACGTCATTTGCTCCACCACTGTGCTTCTCGCGTCCTGCAAAGAAAGCGAGTAGCCGCACTGCTCCAGCGGCCTTCTCGCGGTATTGCGGTCAACCGCCGCGTCTGCAAATGAGAGGTTAGACAAACGGCTCGCACTGCGCCACCACCTGCTTTCATTGGGCGCTTTCCTAGGTGCCTGACGTAAAACGCACAAGCTGTGAAAAACAAGACGCTTTTATTTGCTAACATAGACATGTTAGATGAGGTTACAGAAAGGATTATTCTGGAATTATGAGGGACTGGGAGATGGCCAAAATAATAGCAAAAAAAAAAAAAATCACTTAAATGTTAAGATTGTTCAGGACCAGGGAGTATAACTAATAGAATAGTGTGGAATGTATAACACATGATGTTATTAAACATGCTTTAAAGTTACAATCATGGTATTATGGAAGATTTCAAAATCAAGTGCTTAAAAGCATTACGGCTCCAAAAACCACATTATGGTAACTTTCACTAGGCAATGATGAGTTCCGAAAACCTCCAATTACATAATTATAAACTCAGCCAATTACATATAACAATTACTGCTCTGGAATTCTTCCACAACAGGGAAATTAAAACATCAGAGAGAAAGGAAATGAAACAAACAACAAAACAAAAAAAACAAACAACAAAAGTAAATAAACTAGCAAATAGTTTCTCCCTTACCTTTTCACTGAAACACTCAAGCAAGTCTCGAACATACCCTCGCATTTCTTGCAAGAATTTATACTGGTCTGCGACAGTGTCGGACGAGCCCTCAAGGCGCTGGATGGTGCTGGCAGAAGCCTCCAGCTCCTCATCTATCTGCTCGTAGCGCTTGACATTGCTATTGAGCCCCTGGCGCATGGAGCTGAGCCTGTAAGCAAGCATGAGACACACACACACAGCTGTCATGTGAAGTCAAGGACCGCACACGCACTCACACCTAACCCCAGTGCATGCTGGGGGATTCGGCAGCCCTCCTTGACTGAACGCAACTTGGCACCGGACTGTTTCCTTAATTCATATTCATGCAGAACTACAAATGATGGCCTATGCGTAAATGAAACGCCGTGCAGCTAGCTAGCTAGTCTGCTACATAAATGAAAAGGGGGAGACGTGCCATACAAATTCAACTCCACTCCAGTAAACAGTGTCATATACAGTACATTGCTCTCACTTGCTCAACAGGACATTCTTCCAACGCTTACGGGCTAATGTTTTGCCTAGCCATTTCTACATAGACTTTTTGTCTTTCTACTGATATAAACTGACAACCCTTTGACAAAAGGTGTGGTACTGCAGTGTTTGAATCACGTTACAAATTATGGGAGGCACATTTCTGAATGTAACTATGCATTGCACATTTTGTAGCTAAATACATCCATGTGCTGGTACTTGAGTTGAGTATAAATTAGGCTTTACAGTGCATGAGAATGGCCCCAAGGGGTTTTCCCCTCATGTTCGGTAAACGGAATTCAAAGAGACAAATTCTCAACCATACAAACTGGAATGACGGCCCTAGTGAAAACAGAGAAACGGATATTATAAAACAAACTGTTTGGGCTGAGGATCTGGTGGGAAACCAATAACCACAGCAGAGAGAAGGGTCAATAAAATAGAACGGCACAGGTCAGCTCATATAAAACAGGTCAGCTGATTTGTTTCAGGGAAACAATAGAGTACTCAAGTGAGTACGTCAGTCGTGGGCGGAGTCTGGTTTCGGAAGTAAATTCCCTATGGAAGAATAGAATGGGCTTCGGAGACTATCGACTATTTCTTGAAATCGGATTTATGGAATGAGCCGAAACGTTCCTGGATTAGCCTGTGTGGTACAAGGATATAGACCATATATCGCATGTTCCAAATTTTTTTTTTTTTTAAAAGTAATGCATTAATCATTGTAGTACGACTTGTAGTCCACTAACGGACTGCATATCCAGTACTGCAACGCACGGGTGGTTCTATCTTCATCTCGTCTGTCTGGAAATTCTTGGGCAGATGGGAGTACTGCAGCTGAAGATGAGCTAACATTAGCTTGCTAAGCCCGCCCGACAAGGTCAGAAACTGCGCTACGGTTAACCACAAAGCGATTCTAGCTTTTAGTCCTTCAAGCTAGCTAGCTAACGTTAGAAAAAGTGTTTAAAAACGGAGCTGTGTGCTACTGCTGGCTAACGTTATATGACAATGTCTGGAGACAAGGCTGCACGTTCGGAGGGAATTATGGGACATCGAGTTTTTAAACAGTTCCAGCGCTGATATAATCACAAGAAAATACTGAAACGTAAAATATACTCAAAGCTGGTCCAGAAAAACTAGTTTGCAAACGGGCGTTATATTGAACAATCCGGGAAATTGACGGTAAGATATAATCATTAGAAATGGTTTAAAAGTAAGCTTTAGTTAAAGTCTATGCTCTAAATGAATGGGGAATTTACTTCCGAAACCAGCGTGACATAGTCACTTGAGTACTCTATGGCCAATAATCATTTTCTTTTAAGTGTAAAAACTGTCAGTGCATCATCTCCCCTTTGTTGAATCTAGACAATGTGATATTGCAAAATGACCAATAAGAAAAACCCAGTTCCCACAAGAAGAGTGCACCTAAAGGCTCCAGTGTACTTAACTCATTCAGTGCGCGGGCAACTTTAATCCACGAACATACAAACGGTCTAAATTGCAGAGGGAAGTCGACCACAGTTTTTTATTCTTATCTTTAATCTTCTACACCGGTAAATAATTCTGGATTTGAGTCGGAAATAATTAAATGATCACCAATTTACAATTACATTCTTTTACCCGGATTAGCTTTTTTAAAATTTTTTATACATGGTTCTAGATGGAAATATTTTTATTTATTAAGTTTTATTTATCCCATGTTTTAAAAAAAAAACCCTCATGTCTAACCATCTAAACCAACATCGGGGCGTGGTAATAACGCGTCACCGTCAATTTGTACCAACACGTTTCTGCTCCAATGACCAAGAATATAAAGAAATTGAACACAATTAAGTGGCCAATATAACAAACTAGGCTACTACTATGCTACCGTCTCAGTAAACAGGAGAAAACCACTCCCCTAGCTTTTAGTCATTCCACGATTGTCTGGTAAATGTTTGAATCACGGACAGTAGCTTACCATAAATGGTAATATCCCTTTCACAACTTATATTTAATAATTTAATAATTTCCACTTCTCCCCAGTTATTTCCCATATCTCCTCCAGTGACAATTTGTCCGTTTTGAATAAGTCCCTCACCAGATTTCAGCCTACATTATTTTTCCCTAAGGATAACTGTTTGTTTGAAACGGTTGATACAAAGTAACTTACGTGGACAGCTGATTTGTACAAATGACCAGTGATTATGTGTATTGTTCATTTTTAGATGTATAGTTGAAGTCGGAAGTTTATACACTTAGGTTGAAGTCATTAAAACTCATTTTTAACCACTCCACAGATTTCATGTTAGCAAACTATAGTGTTGGCAAGTCTGTTAGGACATCTACTTTGGGCATGACAAGTAATTTTTCCAACAATTGTTTACAGACAGATTATTGCACGTTTAATTCACTATATCACAATTCCAGAGGGTCAGAAGTTTACATACACTAACAGCTTGGAAAATTCCAGAAAATGATGTCATGGCTTTAGAAACTTCCGCTAACTGTCATTATTTGAGTCAATTGTGTACCTGTGTATGTATTTTAAGGCCTACCTTCAAACTCAGTACCTCTTTGCTTGACATCATGGGAAAATCAAAAGAAATCAGCCAAGACCTCAGAAAGAAAATTGTGGACCTCCACAAGTCTGATTCATCCTTGGGAGCAATTTCCAAAGCCTGGAGGTACCACGTTCGTTTGTACAAACAATAGTATGCAAGTATAAACACCATCGGACCACGCAGCTGTCATACCACTCAGGGAGGAGACACATTCTGTCTCCTAGAGATGAACATGCTTTGGTGCGAAAAGTGCAAATCAATCCCAGAAGAACAGCAAAGGACCTTGTGAAGATGCTGGAGGGAACAGGTACAAAAGTATCTATATCCACAGTAAAACTAGTCCTATATCGACGTAACCTGAAAGGCTGCTCAGCAAGGAAGAAGCCACTACTCCAAACCCGCCATAAAAAATCCTGACTACTGTTTGCAACTGCACATGGGGACAAAGATCTTACTTTTTGGAGAAATGTCCTCTGGTCTGATGAAACAAAAATTTAACTGTTTGGCCATAATGACCATCGTTATGTTTGGAGGAAAAAGGGTGAGGCTTGCAAGCCGAAGAACACCATCCCAACCGTGAAGCACGGGGGTGGCAGCATCATGTTGTGGGGGTGCTTTGCTGCAGGAGGGACTGGTGCACTTCATAAAATAGATGGCATCATGAGGAGGGAAAATTATGTGGATATATTGAAGCAGCATCTCAAGACATCAGCCAGGAAGTTGAAGCTTGGTCGCAAATGGCTCTTCCAAATGGACAATGACCCAAAGCATACTTCCAAAGTTGTGGCAAAATGGCGTAAGGACAACAAAGTCAAGGTACTGGAGTGGCCATCACAAAGTCCTGACCTCACTCTAATCGAAAATTTGTGGGCAGAACTGAAAAAGCATGTGCGAGCAAGGAGGCCTACAAACCTCACTCAGTTACACCAGTTCTGTCAAGAGTAATGGGCCAAAATTCCAGCAACTTATTGTGAGAAGGTTGTGGAAGGCTACCCGAAACATTTGACCCAAGTTAAACAATTTAAAGGCAATGCTACCAAGTGTATGTAAACTTCTGACCCACTGGGAATGTGATGAAAGAAATAAAAGCTGAAATAAATCATTCTCTCTACTATTATTCTGACATTTCACATTCTTAAAATAAAGTTGTGATCCTAACTGACCTAAGACAGGGAATGTTTACTAGGATTAAATATCAGAAATTGTGAACAACTGAGTTTAAATGGATTTGGCTAAGGTGTATGTAAACTTTCGACTTCAACTGTATGTATTTATGCAAGAACTGATTTTATGGAAAACTTTTCACTATTATTACACCAATGTAACACAACCAAGAGTCATGTTAACCAAACTAAGAAGCACTGAACATAAATTATTTGTATTTCCGTCAACATTGTTTGATATTGTTCTAATAGTGAACAGAACCAGAAGGTGTGCTATTTAGTGCCATGTATCGTCATTAACAAAAAGTTATGTTCGAATAGGTAAAATAATGTGTTTTATTAGAAGTTTGCACATTGACAGGATCAATCAAAAAATTTTGAATGTTGGAAGCTTGGCACTGCTGAGGCTTAGTGTTCCAGAACCCTCTGGCATTGAATGCGGTAAAACAAAATCTAAATTGGCGGATTCGCACATACGGTCAAACCGGTTTTTGCTGGTTTGTGACCAAAACGAAGCGTCGCATTGGGCTTCGATTGTCGCAGTGTGTGCAGGCTGGCTAGTCGAAATCTTCGCACAGCATCGTTCATTGTCGCCCAATACATCTGCAATTGATCAACAAGGCGAGACTGTGCAAACAGGGACTAGAGAAACTGAAATTCCATCTTTAAAGAAACTCCTTTTTACAATTGATAGACTTTTCTCACCGTTTTCTTAACATTAGTCGCCAATTGCAGCATATTAGCGTCGCGATTTTCAATGTGTAATTATTTCATCACGGTTTATGCTACGTTTCAATCCTGCCATTACTTTTTCAACATAGAAATACTGCAGATGCTGTAAATGTTGTAATTATAAAAGTACACTTAGATTAGTTTTGAGATAAGTGTGAATCGTAGTCTCCTACTCCTACTCCAGGAGTGCATTGACTGCATTTGCATAATGTGCGCATTAGCGCATTGAGACAATGATTGTGATATGGAAACTTATAACGAGTTTCTAATCCATCTGGTGTGGAGCGTCATTAAACGAACAGACCGCAAGCAGCAGTGAGCATACTGACATTTGCTCCCAGTGCCGTATTCAACAGCACATTTCGTTTAAAGTATACTGGGGCCTTTAGAGTAGGCATGAATGGCAGGAAAAACACGTCAGACCCCAAAACATCCATGCAACTTTACAGTGACACGGGTTTGACGTCAAAGCAAAGGAGAAGCAAGTGTGCCAAACTCTTGTTTACAAATGGACTTGCACTTGTTGAAAGAACAAAGCCAGGTATTCAAACGTTGGCCTCGTTCAAATTCAGGTTAATCAAATCCTATTTCATTTGCATGAAAACCCACTGCCACAAAGGGGGAGCGGAGCAACGCAAACGTCACTATTCAGAAATCTGAACTCGCACAGTTGTGCTGCAACAACTAAGAACAGCTGGCTGGACAATGGTTGGTAAATGAAGCCAGGCGGAATTAAGTCCACATTAAGCCCTGTTATCCACAGACGGCAGATGAAATGAATGCCTCTCAATGCATTAGAATAAAACATACAAACAAACAAAAAAAAGCACGGAATATGCCAACCGCCGGGGGGGAGGGCAGGAGAGAGAAAACCGCTCGAACCCTACCTGTCTTTAAGCCGTTTCTTTACCAAATCAGTAGTGATAGGAGTCAATTCACTACTAGGGGCAGAATAGGTTACTGAGCTTTCAGATTTGATAGGTTTGGGGTCGTCCCCTCCCATTGAGCTGTAGGAATACGGGAAGCTGTAGGATGACCCGTACGCCTGGCCCTCGTAGGTGCTTTGGTAATACATATTCACTTCTTCTGGCTGGTTGGTCATGACCTAGAAAATAAAGTTAAACAAACAAGTGTCATACTTGCTTAACGACTGGAAACTTGTGATTTACGACAGTGCTCACTGTGAACGGAGTACCGTGTCATCTTTGTACCAGCTCATGTTCTGAGCGGCGCTACAAGTATATGAAGCGACCTAGTGTACCTTAGGTAGACTAACACTTTATAAACCCACTGACCATTGCAGGGGGTGTACAATAAAGTATTATTTGTAGTTAATGTGCATATGCAGAGTTGTGCACACCTATGCACTCATCTACAGCAGTGCAGATTACTGGGGGATAGGGGCAGGGTGTAGGGGTTTTAATAATTGAGGTTGGTATGGTGCCATTGCTGTTGATATGGTGTAAATTGATGGTTTTTAAATTACGTAGGGGTAGTATGGTGGACTTTGTTGTGAACCTCCAGCAGCTGGCAGCGGGCTCACCTGCGGGATGCTGATGCCCTTTCTGATCTGCTCCTGCTCCCAGCGGCTCAGCTCCTCATCATGGCCGACGGTATCCAGTGCCTCGTCGTCACTGCCCTCGATGCCTAACCACATAGACCAACATACGTGGTCAGAACAGGCGGAGAATGAGGGGAGGGAAAAAGCAGGGCGAGATTTTACTTAAAATGATCTTTGTAACCAAAACACAAATTAATAGAATAGAATAGAATAACTTTTATTTTCCCGTTAGGGAACTTCAGTTGTAGTTTCCAGCAGTAAAACAGACAGACAGTGGGGCAGACCCACAAACACAAACAAACATGTTAAATAAAGACATTCAATTGAATCAGATGTTTCATATTATAGTGAAGGTATGTGTGATTATGATTAAAATTACTATTATTATTAGTATTTACGATCAAAATTATATCAAATTAATTAAATATTAATTATGATGAAAAGCATCAAGAGAATCATAACTGGTTTTAACGTTCGGTTCTGGATGTCGTGATTTTATACATCGGCATAATCCGCTCATTTATGTGCTAAGTGTGCTTTTGAGACCTGTTTCTCCATGCAATGGGAGTGAATGGAGAGAGAAAAAACATCATTCTCTGTTGGCCAGTTGCTGACCACTAGAGCAGGTCATGAAGATGAGTGTGAATATTACGACTCATATCGGGGCCAGGTAGCTATACAATATCATGTTCTAACAAAGTTCAGTATGCCTTTAAAAGAAATTACTCTGTTACAAAAAGCAGTTAAATCTGGAAGCCCGTCCCAAAAACGCACCTATCTCCTCCGCTATCTTCTGCCGCTGGGTCTTCTGCCTGACGCCGCTGAAGACTATTCTCTTCTCGTCCTCGTCTTCGTCGTCGCTTCCGTCATGCTCGTCCTCCCGGACCAGGCGCTTCTTCTGTCCGTCCGGCTCTGGGGGGGGGACGTCACCACCCTGCTCTCTGGCCAGCTGCCGTCGCTTGCGGGCTGCGTGGATGAAGGCTGCATCGGGGATCTCACCTGGGGGGGGGGGGGGGGGCAAGACAGGGGGAGGGAAAGGTTAATGCAGTATCACTTGTCCCCCAAAAAAACTGCATTGTGGGTGACTGAGGCCTTTTATTTCAAGCATACAAGTGCAAGGTGCACTAATCACTTTCAGATGACCACCATATTTTTGTAGTTTCCCGACTCTTCAGAGCAACGGCAAGTATGTCAAGGATACTGTGGGACCGCATCTCACCACACTATGTTTCATTAATTTCAAGCTGAAAAATGTGTGTGTAGCCTAGTACTTATTCCAGCAGCATGCACTGGTAAAAACAATAGCCCCCAGATGCCACTTTTAAATTTGTAAACCCTTTCCCCTTTACATGGAAGACTCTGTTTCCTGTGGGGCCCTGTGTGTGACAGAACTCGGCATGACAGCATGTGGCGGCATACACTACAATGGAAATGACTAAACTGGTGCAGCATGTCCCGATTCCTGAGAATCCAGTGTTACTCAGTGTTCAAAAACCAGAGATGTGGCCTAGCCCATATGCAGAACTCAGGCTGTAGTACCAGGTCTGAGTGTGCTGAGTGAGGACAGAGTGTTGGAAAAAGCTCCTCCCGCGGTAGTTCTGGTCTCTTTATCCTCCTCCTGGTCCTCATTGCTGTCCACTTCCATCTCCTCCTCGCCCTGCTCACTGCCGGCCCGGCTGCCCTCCGTCCGCGGCTCCTCCTTCACGCTTACCGGCACCAATCCTGTCACCTCTGGGGAAAAAAAGTAAAAAGGCGGCGTTTGATGCGACAAGTGCGCCATCTGTGAGCGATAACCTCCCTCAGCCCACTTAAAATAAATTACAGCATTACAGTGGTGAATATTATGACACTGATTTAGAACACCATAAAATACTTTGGAACACGCTGTGCCAAACTGAATCAACGATGCTGGCTAATGACGGTGCCATTTCATTCAAAATCACACTTTTTAAGTCCATCTTCTCACGTTGACACACTACATCACATGGATATAATGTGGATTAACATACCATCATTGCTAGTGCTCGACTCCTGTTTGACATCACCAGTCTTCTCCAAATCTTCCTTGTATTCCTTCTTCAGCTGTTTGACAATCTTCTTGCTGTGGTTGGGTTTCTTCACCCTAAAGACCTCTGTGTCTTCTACATGGGATGACAAAAGGTCTCAGTTAAAGGCTATTGATACAGTATTTCACCCCCCTAATGTCTTACATGGAGATTGCATTTCATAACACAGCCGGTGTTTACAATACTCGTACCACAATCCATTACCGTTTTCAATTTAACTGGAGAAAATAAGTCAAAGAAAAGCAAAAACGTTCGTAGCATATCGCGTAGTTTAGCTAGCGCGTTTATAGTGAAGGGGGGAAGAGAGATCTGCAGGGGAGCCGAAAAACGAACGGCACAGCACCGGGAACCAAACTCTGACGTCTAAGACAGAGATAAAAACTGCACTCTTTTACGGCCCGTAAAACATAATCAATATTTATTTTTAGGGAAAATCAATAGGCTACTTTTATTATGCATCTTTCATCAAGCTCTGTGGATGTATTATATTTTTAAAAAATTCTGTCTCCATAAAAATGCTGTAACGTTATCAATAGCCCTTAAGATATAGTGAAAGCAACAGAAACTGTCCCTACATTGCTTGAATATAGTTACTAGACATGGGTCTCCTTTAAATTAATAATCACAGTTCAATATTATTACATATATAGCCGTGCCTTATATGAACAGAGCGGACACATTTGCCGCGTTCAACGAGCATGGGAATTTGGCTCGTTGCAGCGGGAGAGGTTCGCGTTATGTGCGAATGAATTAGCCAACATTGGCTAAGTTAGCTGACGTTACGATACCAGAGAGTATCGCTTTTACCACACGACGTAAATAGAGCTGTAAGCTAACGTTAGCAATATTGAAGTTATATGTGACTAATTATACCGGCATTGTTGTGATCATGCAGGAGATTATCTACTAGTATTGTAACTTAACGTTATAGCTAGTTCGTTGGTTATTGACGCTAGCTGCGTGGTGGTGCAGGCGATTTACTAGGACTAACGTCGTGTTACATATTTGAAACCTCATAAGCCAAGTTCGCGAACAGGCTCGCCAGTAAGGTTAAGCAAATACGCTTACGCCGGTGCAGAACCTCGATCATGTAACGTTAGCTACTTTAAATTGATGCCGAATCAATCGTCTCAACGCCCCCTCTAAAATGGAGTCTTGTTTTCACGATTGCGCCGGTTTTGCGATTAACCCGTAGCAAGCTAGCTAACGTGCTAAGTTACCTTCATCATCGTGAAAGCTCAGTAGACTGGCTTTAGGAGCATCGCGGCTATCCTTGTTTTTCTTTTTCTCTTTGTCTTTCTCCTTCTCCTTAATTGCCTTTACAGTGTTAGCCTGGAGTCCGTTTCCGTGGTGCATGTCAAAGTTAACACCCGGGAAAGGCTCCGGGTTAAAGCCTTCTTGTTCGCGAGCGCTGGGATCCTCCGCTGCAGGGCCGCATGGCTGCTGCGGTTGTGGTGGTAGCTGGATGTCCTCCTTTTCGTCGTCGTCCGATTCATTCCTCCGCCTGAAATTAAACCTCTTTGCTTTTTTAAACATGGCTGCCCTGGTTTCAAACAATGGTAATGTTCACGGCTGCAGTGCTTTGGGAAAATACTTAAATGATCCCTTCTGCGGGCTGAGTACCGAGAAAGACAACAGGACCATCGTCTGCCATTGCACAACGCACACCACGAAGGAAACTCTGGCGATATATGCCGCAGTGCTTCATGGAAGCTGTAGTTTGGCCGTGAGCAATTGAGCGTTAGCCTTTATCCAGAAAATATGCCAATAAAAGAAACACCACTCTATTTACAAAAAAAACATGCAAATTGGAATTTTTATGTTTTTCGTGTCAATTTTACCAATAATATAGCATGCACAATTGATTTTGATATGATGGAATGACCGGCTATTCCATAATGTCCATGGATCTGACTAAAGGAACTCCGTAGCCTATTGTATTTCAGCTTAAGTTAGAACACACTCTTCATAAAGTCCTAACGAGTGGGCTTATGACGGCGGTTTAACTAGTCATTTGAAACAAATACACAAGTGTGTGGCTCTGGGATAGCGGACTGAGGTAGCCTAATCAGCATACGCATATAAACTCATTCCAACCAAGCAGCACGGAAACTCCTCATGGTCATGGAGAAAGGGTAGGTAAATGAATCGCATCAGACTGCTGTTCTTTCTGGGAAAAAGTAACGCCCTTGGACTTGCCTTTGAACATTTCTAATTTAATTCAATGTTATTCCGTAAACTATATATATATAGTGCAATTGGAATGTGTGTATCATGTGTCGCGGTTGGATGGCGCTATAAGCTTAGTCTTTCTAAATCGTTTGCTCTGATGTAGAGAAACATGTAGCCATCATAGACCGTAGAAAACGTAGCCACCATAGAACTATAAGTGGTAACCAGCCATCAAGTTAATAATTGGCGGGACATTTAGTTACATTTCACAGCAGTGATGTCGAACACAGTCTTGTACTTGGGACACAGATTCAGCTCAATGGCCTGTAAATAAACACACACACGGGCAGCAGGAGCAAAAGCAATATTATACAGGTGGGACAGCCAATATACTTAAAACATGTCCATGTATACAAAACAATGTATAAATCCAATTTGGAAATCCTACTAATTATCACACTAAAATATGCATCTTTCAGTTTTTGATGCACGTGTATATGCTGAGACGTTTAGTGCAATGGCATTTGGACTGCAAAACCATATAAAACCGGGTGTCACAGTAAACTGGGATAGAAAATCATCCAATCATAACACATTTTTATGGATGACAGACTACACTAAGGTACAGTGGCGTAATGTCGGCTGTATAATAGGCCTTCGGTAACCTTAACTTTATACGGATATTACTCTCAACCTGTTTCCACGTATAGTTCTTAATTATCAATCAAGCAATTAATTAACTGAATAACAAACATCAATGAATATATCAAGTTTTTCTGCGCTAGTATTTTTCTTTGCGTCATAAAATGGGTAGCACTTAAATATATGTAGCGACGGCCGGTGCGTTGGAAAAAGTGGGGTGTACAGGATTACTTGTTTCCGTTTATTTAGCTTGAGTAGCCTAACAATCAAACTAACATGATGCATGATAACACCATCATAAATGTGGATATAGAAAAATGCAACACAAGTTTGTGATGCACAGAACAATAATGCTATCTCACAATAACTTGGTAGCCTAATAATTTACTTATTTTTCTTGGTTATTGAGTGAATCAATTATTTTGATTGACAATCAGGCAAAGTAAAAGGAAACAGATTGAGAGTGATCATCCGTTAAAGGTAAGTTTACAGAAGGCCTAGTTCTACTCCCAAGGTACGCCACTGCTAAGATATGAGTTTGAGCTCTTATTTGCACATAAAAGCACGTCACAGTATTGAATAAAAATGGCTGATGTCTGTGGATACCAAACTGTGACTTTGGCTTGGATTCTTGGGTGTTGCTTCACCAGAGATGTCAGTCCTGACTGAGATGTATTGAGGAACTTGAAACATATGAGGGAGGACCTATACAGTCTATGGGGAGGGGGTCATCACAGAGTTTGCAACAGCATAGTAGCTATTGACCAAGTGAGGTACATGTTTTAACACACAAATACACGAAAGGCCACAGGCCCAGATAACTTCAATGTTTTTTTTTTGTTGCTTTAAAAAAAAAATAATAATAATAATTTGCATCTGAGTGTGGAAACTTATTTTTCAGTGGTCCCTGGATACCCACACCACTCTGATAGTCTGGAAGACATCACATATCACACCTCTCCCCAAGAAATGATGACATGAGGAACCTAAAGATTTTTCGTCTCGTAGCTTGAACGACTATTTTACTTTTTTTTTTTTAGTGGGCTGGAGGAGACAGGCTTGATTTGAGAAACGTGGGGTGGCTCTTAAGGGCAGGGGGGAGCTTGAGTTTAATGGCAGATGGATTGATGATGGAATCAATGGTGTAGGGGCCGATGAATCGGGGTTGGAGCTTCTTAGAGGTGCATTGAAGGGGAATAGTGGAGGTGGAGAGCCAGACCTGCTGTCCTGGAATGTACTGGAGGGCTGCGGTATGGTGGCGGTCCGCCAACCGCTGGGTGCGGGCGGTGGAACGCAGGAGTGTGGTGCGAGTGTCATTCCATACCTTCTTACAATGAAGGAGATGGGCCTGCACCGATGGGAGACCAACCTCCTCCTCCTGGGCAAGAAACAGGGGTGGATGGTATCCCAGGGAACAGTCGAACTGGGACAACCTGGTGGCAGAGCTGGTCAGCAAGTTGTGGGCGTATTCGACCCAAGGAAGTAGCTTGCTCCAGGAGGAGGGGTTCCGGGACGTCACACACCGCGAAGCTGCTCCCAGGTCCTGGTTCGCCCTCTCTGTCTGTCCGTTGGTTTGGGGGTGGTAACCCGAGGATAAGCTGGCGGAGGCCCCCAGGGACTGACAGAACGCCTTCCAAACATGGGAGAACTGGGGACCGTGATCGGAGACATTGTCGGAGGGGATCCCATGCAACTGCACCATGTGGTGCGCCAGGAGCTCCGCCGTCTCAGCAGCTGTGGGAAGCTTGGGGAGAGGGATGAAGTGAACCGCCTTGGAGAAACGGTCGACAATGGTGAGGATGACGGTATTACCAACAGATGGTGGTAGGCCGGTTACAAAGTCGACCCCAATGTGACTCCAAGGACGGCCTGGGACAGGTAGAGGGCATAGGAGGGCTAATGGGAAGCCTTGCTCCTGGCGCAGATGGAACATGCGAGCACGAAGGCGCGGGCATCCCCCTCCATCGACGGCCACCAGAAGCTCCTCTTTAGCAGGCATAGAGTGCGTCAAACCCCTGGATGGCAGGACAGGTGAGAGGAGTGCGCCCGCTGCAGGACCTGGGAGCGAACAGTATCAGGGACAAAAAAACAGGAGTTAGGGTGAGTTTTGGGGTTCGCCTGCGTCTCCTGGGTTGTCTTTATGATCCCCTCAATTTCCCACGTAACCGCAGCCACCACACAGGAAGGAGGGACAATGGTCTCAGGACAGGCAGGACTGGTCTCGGAAGAATACAGGTGTGACAGGGCATCGGGTTTGGTTTTGCGGGAACCGGGTCTGTAAGTTATAGAGAAGTTGAATCTGCCAAAGTAGAGTGCCCAACGGGCCTGGTGGGAGGTTAACCATTTAGCAGACTGAATGTAGGATAGATTCTTGTGGTCAGTCCAGACTATAAACAGAAGCTCCGCCCCCTCCAGTCAATGCCGCCACTTCTCCAAGGTGAGCTTAACCGCCAGAAGTTCCCAGTTATTCACATCATAGTTGCGCTCAGCGAGGGACAGCCGGCGGGAGAATAAGGCACAAGGGTGTAACTTCTGGTCCTCAGCCGAGCACTGAGAAAGGATGGCGCCCAACCTCCATGATGAATTGACGACTGGGGTCCGAGTGTATGAGAACTGGAGCGGAGGTGAATAGGGACTTCAGGCTGGTGAAGGCAGCGTCAGCTTCGGGAGTCCATGAGAAGGAGACAGAGGTGGAGGTGAGGTTAGTTAGTGGGGTAGCTACCTGACTGTAGCCCCAGATGAAGCGGCGGTAAAAGTTAGCAAATCCCAAGAACTGTGGAAGCTGTTTGCGTGAGGTAGGACGAGGCCACTCTGCCACTGCCTGGATCTTTTCCGGGTCTGGTCTCACTCGCCCACTCTCCACTATGAAGCCTAAAAAACTGATGAAGGGAACGTGAAATTCACATTTTTCAGCCTTCACATAAAGCTTGTTCTCCAGGAGGCGTTGGAGCACTTGTCTGACGTGCTGGACAAGGTTGCGGGAAAAAATCAAAATACCATCAAGATAAACAAATACAGACCAGTTGAGGAGGTCACAGAGGACATCATTAATAAAGGCCTGGAACACTGCTGGGGCGTTAGTGAGACTGAACGGGACCACCAGGTACTCAAAGTGCCCCAAGGGCGTGTTGTATGCAGATCCGGACCAGGTGGTAGGCATTCCGGAGGTCCAGTTTTGAGAAGACAGTTGCTCCATGGAGGGGTTCAAAAACAGAGTTAATGAGAGGCAGAGGGCATTTGTTCCTGACGGTAATGGCATTTAGACCACGGTAATCAATACACAGACGTAAGGTCCCGTCCTTTTTGGAGACAAAGAAAAACCCGGTCCCCGGCAGGGGAAGAGGACGGTCGAATCATACCTGCTGTGAGCGAGTCATGAATGTACGTCTCCATGGCAGTTCTCTCTGGACGGGACAGGTTGTAAAGGTGGCTGGACGGCAAGGTGGCTCCTGGAAGCAGGTCAATACAGCAGTCATACGGTCTGTGAGGGGGTAATGATAAGGCGAGAGATTTGTTAAACACCTCAGCGAGGTCATGATAAACAAGTGGAACAGAGGGTAGGTTAGGAGGTTGTGGTTTGGGAGAAGGGTTAGCGCACTCCGACAGGTTGAGCTGATTGGAGGCACGTAGGGTGGCAGTAGGAGCTCCAACTTTGAATTTTCAGTGGCCCAATTAAGATGGGGGTTGTGATGTCTCAGCTATGGTTGACCGAGGACCAGGGGTGATTGAGTGGCGGAGATCACATGATAGTGGATAGTTTAACGGTGGTTGCTGGACAGGATGAGCATTCGTGGTTCAGTCGAAAGGGTGACACGGGCAATGAGCTTCCCGTCCAGATTAAAGGCATTGAGGGAATCCGAGAGAGGCCTGGTGGAAACGCCTGCTTGGCGGACAAGTATGGCATCAATGAAATTCGAATCAGCTCCGGAGGGGGAGATTGGCAGTTCCAGCTAAGCGTGGTGTCCAACAGGAACCGTGACTGGGCAGTGGCAGGAGAAGATATAGGGCTCACAAGGACACCGAGCCTTACGGGTCAGCCACCCCCTTTCGGGCGAACGGGACAGGAAATCAGCACGTAGCCGGACTGACCACAGTAGAGACAGACCCCAGCTTGGACTCTTTGTACAGGTGATTGCACAAACCAATATTTTATAATAAACACATTCATAATAAAGTTCTCTGATGACACTATGTTACTGTCCCTGCTAGAGAGATTCTTAATCAGCATAACGTTGCCATTGACAGATCAGTGGATTGGTGCAACCAAAATTCACTTATTAATTAAAATAAAACAAGAGTAAATAAATTTCAGTATTCCATTCAAGTCTTATCCTCCCCCAGTCACAATGCATAACATGCAAATCAAGTTACCACCTAAAAATATCAAAGAATATATGTGGATTCTACATTGTGATTGTCTTGTCTCAGAAGGTTAAGGTAATTTGGGGCAAACAGACAGATTTTGTTTTTATTTTTTCATCCATAATACAGTGTCATGCAATAATGGATGATCTGTTTGGTACAACTGTCTTTCTGTACAACTTAAAGTTAGGGTGTCCAGACCTTTATGACTATGCTCAAGATTGTAGGTCAAACACTTAAGCCAACATTTCAAGCTGCACGTAAAGAATGATGAGTCTAGCTGGTGGTATTCCCTCCCATGTTTTATTTGGAGAATATCACTTTTTGTCATCAAACAGATGGTTCAGGGTCCCACAGGTTAGACGAAACAGGCTGCAGAATTCATTCATTCCTCAGTCTATCAAGCTGCTAAACAAAAAGATGAGCTCAGGATAGGCCATGGGCAAGTGCAATTGGTTGGGGAAATGTTATGACCCAGATAGCGGACTGAACCCAAATGCACGACTCAGACAAGAGATTGCCAATTCTCAGATGTTTTATTGCTTACAGGGCAGTCCTGTAGCAAGGGGAGAAAGGCAAGACAGGTTATTATGCACACACAAGATTCTTGGACCGGGTAGACTTGTTCAAAGCCGGAACTGGACTTGACAACCGGACTGGACTTCGTTCCAGGCCGGAACGGGACTGGACAGACGGGCGGCACTTGTTCCAAGCCAGAACTGGACTTGGCAACCGGGCAACGCTCGTTCCAGACCGGAACTGGAATTGACAGGGCTAGACTGGAATGGACTGGACTGGACTCACGACAGACAATGCATGCGAAAGCAGGGAAGTGGGATAGGCTGAAAGGAGTGGCGTGAAACAGGGTGAAACAATTAGGAAACCACGCCCAACCTGCAGCACGGGGAAAGACGGACTAAGGAGAGACGAACATGACACAGGGAGAGAGGGAAAACACGGGAAACAGTAGGATGGGAATGCGGTCGTCACAGGAAATGCAACGTAATTGTGGCAATGGGCTGAGGGCCTGGCGCCATTAGGACAGATACCTGTGTATGTTTTATCAAAATTTATTATTAATGAATAGTGCTACAACTATTTGTACTGTTTGTTTTATTTTACTGCGTCAACGTCTGTCTGTCCCCCCCGTATGTGAAAGGGAGTATGGTTTATGACGCAAGACAAATTTCAGAGAAATCTGACAATAAAGTATAATCCTAATCTATGTAATGGGGACGTGACGTGTGAGGTTCGAGGGACCAAACGCAGCAAGGGGATTATTTAAGTTCCGAAGAGCCACTGAGACGGGGAAACCCGTAATTAAGGGAAGGAAAAGAACGAATGCCTAGGCGGTAAAATAACAAAGGGAGAGAAATTAGAGCGGGTAAAAGGGAGGAGACAATACACGAAAATAACTCCCTCGCTCTAAACGGAGTGAGAACTGCTCGCTACAAGGCGGAAATAAAGCTGTCTCCGAGTCCTTACCTCTACCGGCACCAGTGCAACACGCAACACTTGAAAAAACGGAATAAACGCCCTGACTCTCAATAAGGGGGAAACGTAGTCCACGAGAAGGAGAGACAAAACAGGGAATGTACCAAAGCTACTAACCGGCTCACTGTCACACGCAAATGAGTAGAAGCACGAACGCCAGGTTTCTCAGTAAGAAAAAAAACAAACATAAGGCAAATAGAACAAAGAACTGCTGTCCTATACTTCTATGAGCTAAGTAACTAAGTAGAAGCATGAACGCCCGGTCTCTCAGTATGGAAAAACCATCAGAAGGCGAATAGAACAGAGAACTGCTGTCCTATACTTCTATGAGCTAAGTGACTAAAGAAGAGCCAGAAAAAATAAACGCCCTGCCTCAGTAAAGAGAAGCGTAAGAACAGGCGAGTAGCAACATGGCACAAAACACACACACCCAACAAACACTGAATACCCAAACAGTATACAAAACAGTGCAAAATAATACAGAAGCCCCGAATGAAGGAAACGGGGGCTTAAATAGCTCAGAGGTAACCACGCACAGGTGTGGATGCTGAGAGAAGCTCCGCGATAAAGACGGGGCAGAGCAAACATCCACTAAAAGGGCAGCGCCTTCGCGTGGCTACGGAGGAAAACGACCGCAAGGGAAGAAATCGTCAAAAACCATGACAATCTAATTAATATGCAATTAATTATCTTCATGAATGGAAACATGAACAAAGTCTATCAGAAATGTGTACAGATGTGTGCCGTTAAAATGTTCGCAAATTCTAACATTTGTATCCATTTTCTTGGATAATTATACACTAGTCAAAGCCAAAAACCCAAGGAAAGTCCAAGGTTTTATTGTTCTAGGGAACATTATTTTTAGAAAATTCTGTAATGTTACACAGAACAGTTATATAAATGGTAAGTACAAAAACATTTGACGTCCTACACCATACCTCTGGAATTGATTGTGGATTAAAATGAATACAGTAGAATATTTTAAGTAGATACGATGCAAAGGAGGCAGGTAGGCTGGGCATATTTGACTTGAGGTGGTGTCCAGTCTGTAAGGGCTGTGGTACACTGCTATGGAGCCCCATCGACCTTTTGGAACAGGAGGGGTAAGCCTTTTCCACATGACAAGGGCAGACAAGGGCATGATCAGGGCCAGACAGAAGACCCTTAGATATGGCCTGGATATGGAGATCTGCAGTGAAGTGGAGAGGAGCAAAAAGTACACAGAGGTTGGGTTCACAAAGGTTGCAGCTGATACAAAAGGAAGAGACATTTAGTAAGGGAAGGTTAGCTGTTTATACATATAATTTTCTAGTTGAGAGAGAGACCCTTTGTCCTCATTTTCAGCTTTAATAAAGATTTAACTTTTTCATGCACAAATTGATTTTTTATAGATGCTCAATGCAATAAACATTAATTGCTAACACAGAACTACAAACCCCATTTTTTGTAGTAAAATTGTATTACAGGATGATAGGTGGAGTCCAATGGAAAAGCATTGTGCACCTGTGCTTATGGACACAATTCCAAACATTTAGAGCAACAGGGTATACGGGTCTGGACTCCATAAGAATGTGGGTTCAAATCCCCAGGGAAAGGTTAAACTTTACCACAGTGTTTCAGAAAAAAAATATTTAAAAAAAGGTTCACACTTTAAAAAAAGTCTCCATATGAAGGCTTTATATAGCATATATAAAGCCTTCATAAATGAGACATAATGGCTTCATTAATCATACATAAGCAAATGTCATGCTTCATAAAGGGTGGCATAACACCTTCTTATGCAACATGTTATGCCAAATGTGATACAACCAACAATGTCACCTGGCTAATGGCTAAACATTATACTGGGTGAGATAAAAACATGCTTATGTAGAAGGCTAGGCTAACTGTGACACATCTGGCATAACGTTGCATAAGAAGGTGTTATTCCACCCTTTATGAAGCATGACATTTGCATATGTATGATCTATGAAGCCATTATGTCATGTTTATGAAGTCTTTATATAACATATATAAAGCCTTCATATGGAGACTTTGTTTAAAGTGTGACCGAAAAAGTAACAAAATATGACATCTGTTGGCATGCACTTGAAAATCACATTCAGAGCAGGCAGTCAAGGCAAATGCATAAAGCTATATGTCAAGATGAATCCCCTTGTCTCGGCTCCAAATCCCAACCACGGTATCGTATGAATGTAGTAAATCAGGGGTAGGCAACCCTGGTCCTGGTGTGTTGGTGACGTTTCTGGGTTTTTTTGTCCATCTGAGCTTGAGTTTGGTGGATGATTAAACGTTTGAGCCTGATTATTCTGTATGGTGAAATTCTGAGTGCCTCCAGCGCATGGTCACCTGCATTCACTAAGCCTGATTCATTAAAATGAATCCACTTATGTAGCTATAGGTTTGGATGGAGAAAAAACCAGGAACGCATTGCAGGACCAGAGTTGCCCCCTGTAGTAAACAGTTGGTCACGTTACATGACCGAATACCACGAGTTTCCAATCGCACAGACCTCATCTTATTAAAAAATCCTGAAGTATAAGTGCAGACTCGTAATGTTACACAACGAGACTATATTACACTATAAAAGTAAAAGACTGTCTCGTGTTGTGTAGCGAGTGTTTAAAAAACGTACAAATAAGATCCAGAGCATACGCATCCAGTGATGACGCATGCGCAGTTGGTTTTAGGCTAATATTCTGCTAACAATATCAAAAATATATTCTGCATCAAAACGGTCTTCACACTCGGCGCGCAAAGGATTATGGTATACAAAACGCGAGCTACATGTGATGGTTTTTCTAAAAACATTGGAGATATCTCATTATCGCTTTATCTTTCACTTTTCATAGGTTTAAGGTTTAACCCCCGACTTCCTCATATTAGTGGCAGGAACGCACAACCCGCCATGAGTTCCTGTTGTAAATGTTTCCTCCTCCCCCTATTATTTGATTGACATACATTTAACCAATCATATTATCGTATACACACTTACTCACAATGTTTTCAATGATAGACACAATTCTAAGCAAATCATTTGCCTACCTGGGGCTTGACCATGAAAGACGTATAATGGCTTCCTGAGAGAGTCTCACTTTGTTTATGTCGCGGTACTGACAACTACGTGAACGTTTCTTTTATACTAAGAGGATAATTACATTGGTTTATAAGTTTGTGCTTCAGATTGTCAGTTTGCTCCATAACCAGCTGAAGCGATTTCGTGGAGGGATGAGCTATTTTGTTGAATGAAGCGAACGCCCACAGTCCCGTTAGGAGGATGAGCTCCGTCGCCGGTCGGGATATCGCTGTCTCCGCCACCTCTGTCAGCAACCCTGGAGCTGCATCATCCCGGGCCTTGCACGTAGAACTAACATCTCAGCAGGTGAATGAAATGGCGATATACAAGACTTATTCTTAGGCTACAAGCGTATGTACCCCCAAAAAATCCAAGCGATCTAGATGACAGCTGTGCTGTGTCACATGTCAAAACAGCAGCAGGAAGGGCCTGCAGAATTAGTTAACGAGCTAGACACTGCCAGAGTCTTGTTAGATGTTTAACTCGCTAGCTGGAAAGTGACACTTTAGTTTCCTGATATATTTTTAACTAATTAACTACTACTCTGAACACGGGTAAGAGCTGCTTCCCGGTTACATCGCTAGCTATTTAGCTAAGCACTAAAAAGCTAAAGTAGCGTCTGCGTACAAGTAGGCTAACGTCAATAGTTAGCAATAATAATCGTGAAACACCCCACTCCATGTAGCTCAAGGCAACTGGACACTGAGAAAGAAATACCGAAGGATAGATGTGATAAATCGAGTTTTGGGCATGACATTGTTTGCATTGTTATTTCTAACAAGATCACTTTAAAGCACGTGTTATACTTGGAGACATTTGTTATGACTGCCTCTCTTGAAGTTTTTTTTTTACCCTCAGCTTCCTACAGTATTAAGTAATTTATGTCAGTGCAATTTTTTGTAATGTGCATGGTTCTTTTAAACACCGCTAACATTGTGTGTCCAAGGTCTTGGTTAGAAGTCAGTATCTTTTTATAGTTGTCCTCTTGCTGCACCGTACTCTAATATAATTGGCAAATGACATGGCAACCCTGCCCCATTAGTCGAGGAGGGAGAATTATTAAAACCATGCAGCTATAGTCATGCGTTATTTAAATGACAGATGTATTGTAATGCTTTGTGTGCATGTGTTGGTTGTACTAATACCTATGACTAATAGAGAAAAATACCGTTTTACTTTCATCGCAGAATGTGTTGTTGCAATGTCCATATTTTCAGTGTCGCTGCAATGTCCAGTTAAATAGGAATATTAGTATGGACAAGGATGTGTTGGATTGACCATACAGCAGTAATATTTAAGAGTCAGACCATCAGAAGTGAGAAGGACATGCATGGTCTTAAAATCCTCTGTTTGAGATTTCTGCTCATCACTTTGAACTTGGCAATCATCAGTCCATTACAAGTAGACAGTGTGAGGGGCATCCTTATTTTTTCAATTCTTAAAATAAGGGTATCCCACACACTGGGCCCTTGTACTGTACTGATCATCCATGAAGGCGCAGCAGTTACAGAGGACAGTGTCTTTGCTAAAATTTGATGAATACGAGACTGGAAGGCACTGCTAGAACTGAGATCTTCGGAAGCTTTTTGTCGCGGTTTGCGTGAGACAGAATGTGCAGCTAAGCATTAACCAGTCCATTGCACGTTGACTTACTCCTAACAGGAACAAGGCCTGCAAATGTCTGTCACTTGGGTTCATTATATCCTAGAGTCATTGACCGATGACTCTTAATGATATGAAGGAGTGTCTCTCCTTCATATCATTAACAGTGAATTGTGCAAAATCTGGATGGGTCTCATAAATACTTCTTCAGTAGTTGCCACATTTACACAGGGGGTTATTCATTATGTCTGGCCATTTCATACTTTACAGTTACGTTGCAGAGAATCACATTTTGATGACTTGCAAGTCTTTGTCAGGAAATGGCCAAAGGCTAGGAAATGTAACTTACTTTTTTGCATTATTAGGTCACCATTCCACAAGTGAATATTTATTTTCTGCAAGCAGCCACCTCCCTAATTGGGTGTGTAACAGTTTGGTTTATGTAACTGTTGGCTCTTACAGCCATAAATCGGACTAAAGGGCTAATAGTAGGACTACTTTTTTTACGCGATGGAGCCTTTTCACAAGTGGCTGCGAACAAATAAAAGTACATGGGCCCTCGTTTAGATTTATTACTTCAAATAAAAGCAGTATGTTTGTAACACAG
This sequence comes from Synaphobranchus kaupii, assembly GCA_029718625.1. Taxonomy (NCBI): domain Eukaryota; kingdom Metazoa; phylum Chordata; class Actinopteri; order Anguilliformes; family Synaphobranchidae; genus Synaphobranchus; species Synaphobranchus kaupii. The sequence continues at coordinate 40,356,474 of CM056385.1, read as the reverse complement.
TCTGAAGCATTCGATTGTATGAGTTTATTTCTGTTTTTCAGTTCATTCAGACATTTTGTCTGCTCTCACTTGCTTTTGTTCACATCGCTGCATTTGCATTGCACCTAAGGCAGGATGTTGTTCTTCTCCATACTTAATTTAGTTTATGTTTGCATCTGTGATAAAGCTGAAGAGGGTGGCATTTGTTAATGAATGCTATTACTTGCACTGTCCACCCAAGTAGTTTCTGTTTGTGTGTCGGATGCCGGACGCTGTGGCCTATCTGTCTTGTCTTTAGTGCCAGCGCGATGACCGGAATGGGAGGTTTTTTTCCTGCTGTGATACAAATGGGTTCTTTCTTGAATGGGTGACTGACGTTTGTAGGGACCGTGGAACAAAATGTGGCTTGTGCGCAAGTTTAATCTCATAGGGAATCTCATGACTTAGATTATTCCCTAATGCCTGCAGTAATTTATGTGGTGTAAATTAGGCTAAGTGTTCTCCTGAAGAATGCAGGTCAGGTGAGCCTGCAGTGACATATTCTGTTCATGAATTGTTCTTTACTGTGGCTTGTGGGCAGCTGAAAGAACTACTTACTTCTCCTCCGGGACTTACCACTTGGCCTGTGCCACCACCAATAATCTATCTGGCAAACTCTGTGAGTAGTTGTTTTCCTACATTTCCACCCATCCTTGTTCAAGTCTGATGAAGTGTAATCTCCTAAATTTCTCCTCTTTTTAATTTTGCTTTCCATAAGACTTCACCGTTTCGCCACTGCACCATACACTGACCCATGTTCTCTCGCATTAATGCTCAGTCAGATTACAAGAAGACCTGTTAAAACATGCTCAAAACTCAAATTATCATATTTTCCTCATTTGCAGTCATTTCTTTGTGGGAGTATTTTTCCTCATAGTTCCTAAATTGTGAGATACAAACGAGTTATGTGGCGCTATCGCTATGCTCATGAAATGAGCAGAAGACAAAGATTTTAATTGTAGCACCAACAGCTTGGGGCTAGAGAAGTGTACAAAGAGGGGTTTTTTTTTTTTTTGGGGGGTGGGGGTGGGGGGTGCAGTCAAGTTTAGCAATGATTAGTTCACTTAATTACATATTTGTATGCCTTTTGTCCCGTTTTGGAATGTCCCAACGTACTGATCAGCAGCGCTCCACTATTGATCTGGGAGAGCGCCGACAGGGATGTGCTCGTCTCCAAAGCATGTGATGTCATCCGCTGCTTCTTTTCACACCGCGGTTGCACAGACATGAGTCAGAGGAAGACGCCTCATGTGCAGCTCAACAGGTGGACCATGTGTTCCTGACTGACCAGAAGGGGTCACTAGTGAGTGATGAGATGCTGTAATAATCCAAGCTGAATGGAACCCTTCCTTCTCTGGCCAATGCTGACGCCAGGGGCCTCGTGTACAAACGGTGCTGAGCGGAAAAATGCCCTCAGAAAGCCGCATATGGAGTTTCCACGCAGAAATTCAGATGTGAAATATAACACGTGCTGTGAGAATCTGCGTATCTATGCACACGATGGACACCATACGTACGCAATGTTTGGAGCCTGTGTGATATGGCGACACCGTGACAGAAAGGCAGATTTCCGACTTTCACCCTGAGCGTTCTTTTACACATTCTTTTTACTCAGAGTTTTATACATGTGGCCCCAGTTGTCTGTGGGGAATGGTTTTAGGACCAGGCCTTGGGGCCCACCTATGCACTAGAACATTGCCTTGACAGGATGAGCCACCGCGCAGCCCTGGCCTAATCAATTACAACAATTCCCCTTGAACTGTGGATGAGCAAACGTTAGTGAAAATTGATTTTAGCAATAAAAAAAGCGCTCAGTTTAAACCATACTGTTGTTCATTTCATATTGTTTGCGCCATGGCGTCTTGAGTTCCTAAGATGTCTGTTCAGCATTTGACGGCATTTTGAAGAAAGACCCCCAAAGTAACCAATATACTGCGAATTTTATTCAAAGAACTGCAATCTTACTGTGTAAAAGGGTGGTTCTGGAATTTGGAGTAAGCAAAGTGAGGCCTTATGAAGGTTATGCTGTGTGAAGTCAGACCCATTTTGGCAGTATTCTCTGAAGGTATTTGTTAAACTTTATACATTTGCACGGAACAGGCTGACTGTTTTGTCAAGGATGTACTGGCAATGTCACATATTTGTTTTAAACAAATGGAACAATGTTTATGCTTTTTTAACAATGGAGTGGAACAATGGTATGCTTTTTAACATGGTACCCACAGCACAAATTGGTACTGTAGGGCTGACCAACGAACCCTCCCTGAAAGACAGTTACGTTTTCTTGACTTCTGACTACAGTGTGGTAGACCATGGTGTTGAAGACCACGGTGTGGACAAATGAAGACTTGCGTCAGAGTGTTAAAAATGGGAAGGTGTTTCAGATGGGAAGGGTTCTTGCTGTGCTTTTTGGTTAGTAACACCGGCCCTCCCTGTCCTTCCACAGAGGCGTCTACGCCACCTCCGGAGCATTGCGGCGCGAAACATTGTCAACAGGAACGGCTCTCCGCTACTAGATACCTACTTCACTCTGCACCTCTGTCAGGAGGACAGGATATCCAGAGGTGAGGCTGTCCGTCCTCTTGGCTCTCAAAGAATCAATTCATATTCCTGTTTTCATTGTTGAAGGTAAAGAAAGGGCTGTCTGAACACTGTTTCCCAAAAAAGACCAAAGTCCAGTTGCGCTCCCAGCTAAAGTGCTAGTCCTTGGTGAAGTGCTGCACTCGGACCGGAAGCGAGCCCTTAACATTCCGGTGCTGACTGTGTCCAGGGGTCCTGTGGGGGCCGTACACTGTTGGGGTTGCCCAGGGAGGGAGGGTTGGAGTCTGTAGCTTTTCCCCTGTGTCAGCGTGCAAGTGTGACTCGAGCACCTGCAGTCTGGTGTCAGAGCAGGAAGAACAGCCTGCGTTTCAGAGCGCACACTTGCTAGTCTGTGCCCTCTTAATTGGATGGAAATAATGACTAAAATTGGTTAAAATAAAGTCATAGTAAATGAAGCAGGGAGTGTATGAAAGCTATGAACTTGTCCACACCAAGGAATTTATATGCCTTGCTATTTGGATTAATTTCACAGGGGTTTAATTCACTGAACCGAAGCCAAACAGTAATGCCTCCCAGTCAAAACAAATTAAAAATCTAACGAAAAAATAACATGACGATTGATTTTTTTTTTCCTCCTTTTTCCTAGGCTTTTACAAGAGTGAGGTCATCAAGGACTCCTTGGTAAGTGTTATCATCTGAAAATAAAATAAGAATTTTAAAAAATGCGCTGTGTGATAGTTTATTTCGGGCGGGCCTGGCGGCCGCATGGTTTGAGCATGAGGAGCTGGTCCAGCCACAGTGAGGAGCTGGTCCAGCCACGGTGAGGAGCTGGTCCAGCCGCATTGAGGGCACTGGACCCTGGTGCTTTGTCCTTTGTCCCTCAGCGTTTGACATGAGCACCTTAAAAGTGCCATTTGTTTTCGCTCTTCCCTATCGAGCCAAACAATAGCCACAAAACCGGCCGTTACGGAGAGCTGACGGCGGTGCACCTTCTGAAGACGCTGCAGCGAGGCGGCCCCTTGCCGGCCCTGCAGCAAGGGCTCTTTTTTTAGGGTGACAGATGGTCGCTCCCTGCCTGCCCTAGCGAGCGGACTCCGCTGTTGCTCTGCGGCTCTCTTTTGCTGCCCCAACCCTGCACAGTACCTCCAGGGCCCTGTAAAAAATATTTCTGTGTTTCCTAAACTATTTCTTTTTCCCAACTTCCAATTTCTTGGCTTCATTTTTCCAGATTTATTAATTATCATATGACATACTGTATATTAATCTTAAATTAACCCCTCACCACTGATGTCTATGACATGAACTGGAAAGCTACTGAACTGAAAAGGATGGAAAAAGGATGCCTCGCACTAATTTAGCAGGCATTTATCTCTTGTGTTCATGATTGTCATTTGCAGAAAGTTCCTCCTCAGCTTCCAAAAGCAATTTGAATGACCACTATCCAATGAAAAATAACCAGTAAAATGAATGGGTTTGGTGTCATCTTTGACAACATGGAAGTGATAAGCTTTTTTGAGGGCTTTGCAGCAGTTGCAGCAGGCAGTAACTTCCGCATGTTTGCTCGGAGATGTTTGGATTTTCACCTGTAGAGGGCGCTCATCCCGCATCTGCGGCTTGACTCATCGCGTTTTGTGAGAACAATATAGTTATATAGAGTCAATATAGTTTCATGCAGTATGTCCCTTCAAATTAAGTGCATTTCAATGAAATGCACATTCAATATTTGACAGATTTTGTGTTAATTACCAGATTCTGTGTTAATGACTGAATTTCGCTATTCTTGTCCGTCTTCTCTCAATCTCTGGAACGCTACACATCCTCTCTCTAAAGCTTTGTAGGGCAAATTTGTGTGATAAACCGCCTCACCCACTGCCATTACTCTGGCCACGCTTCACTGACATAGTACATGTGGCTTCATGCTGCAGCTGCTACGTTGGCAGTTTGTATAATTGTTAAGAGGAAGTTGTGAGCTGCGCAGAAATAATTTTCTCCAGCACTTTGGCAACTGCACATTTCCCCACACTACAAGGCAGGCCCAGGGCAAGCCACAATCACTCAGTTAACAATGCAGCAGTGACGTCATTGTAGCCAACTGTACAACTGGGTTGTCAAACTGACGTCCTGGAGCACCACAGTATCTGCGGGTGTTCGTGGTTTACATTCAATCCGCTGCCAGAATGAGGTGTGTGGATTCTTTAGCCAATCAAAGACTTAAATGAACCACTGGTGCTGAGAACACCCCGGAAGCCAGCAGACACGGCGGCCCTCCATGACTGGGGTCTGACACCTGTGCTGTACAGGAACCCATTGCTGCTTTAGATGTGAGCTTTTCCTCACAGTAGGAAAAAAAATACTAAGGCAAAGAAAATGGAAAATCCAGGTACATTGTGAAGATACACTGCCTGGCCAAAAAAAAAAGTCGCAGTTGCACCAGTCATGCGTAGTGCCCACTGTACAAGCCTCTGGAGGCAGTGTTATGATCTGGGATTGCTTCAATTGGTCAGGTCTAGGCTCAGCAACGTTATGCAGCAATAAAATGAAGTCAGCTGAGTACCTGAATGTACTGAATGACCAGGTTATCCCATCAATGGGCATATTCCACGACGACAATGCCAAGATTCATCGGGCTCAAATTGTGAAAGAGTGGTTCAGGGAGCATGAGGAATCATTTTCACACATGAATTGGCCACCAGAGTCCTGACCTTAACCCCATTGAAAGTCTTTGGGATGTGCTGGAGAAGACTTTACGGAGTGGTTCGACTCTCCCGTCGTCAATACAAGATCTTGGCCAAAAATGAATGCAAGTCTGGATGGAAATAAATGTTGTGACGTTGCATAAGGTTGTCGAAACAATGCCACGACGAATGCGCGCCATAATCAAAGCTAAAGGCAGTCCAACAAAATATTACAGTGTGCGACTTTTTCTTTGGCCGGGCAGTGTATTAACTCACTAAAAAATAACCAACCCTGTTGAAGGGTGCTGATGTTTTAGTCGGCAAACTTTCATGAGGGCGCATCAAGGCGCTTCTGACTGAAGCGATCACAGTTTCAGTGTGGTGATAAAAATTAAATCTGCGGTTTGTTTCATTTATATGTATACACTAATGGTAAAACGGTGGCCCAGTTTTCATCTTTGGAATAGCATTTATTGTTGGGGGGGCACTTTCTCTTCTTCTTGCTCCTCTCCCTCCTCTCAACTACACTCTCCTTATTCATGCATTCCCCTTCATGTATGTAAGCTCTCCACAGAAGCATGCACAGTGGGCCTGATTTACTAAGTCCTTCAGCGTGTGCAAAACCTTTTAGCACACGCAAAACCAGTAACTTGACCAATCATCGGTTACGCTATTAGCCTGACGTGTGCCAATTAAAAGGTTTTGCACACGCTAAAGGGCTTAGTAAATCAGGCCCAGTGTGTTTTGCGAAACCTGCTTCAGCTCTCAGAAAAATAAACTGATAATCTCTTTGTTGGTGACAATCCATGGGTCAACAGTTGTTTTTCTTGATGCTTCAATATTATGGGGGAATAAATTGACACCTTGGGGTTCTGTTTTGCAGGATAAGCAATGCCATTTGTAACGGCAATAACAAGGTTACTGTTCTGCACTAGACATGGAAACGGCGACGGCTTTACATGCAGCAGCCAAGTGTACCGCGAGACTGCTTGTATGCTTGCTTCATCGTTTTAATTGCATGTCATGTCCATTAGGTACGGTGTATTATCTCATTTAGATACATGAGATAACTAGCTGCAACAAAACCATAATCTCCATCTTGGCTTGAATTTTGCCTTCAAACCTCTAAAGTCTTGTCTGCATTGGCATTGTCCCAGGTGGCCTTTCGCTGTGTGATGTTCTGCCCCCTTTCTATTGTGTTTTTTGCCACCGCTGTGTTTTCGAAGGTTCATTTCCCTCTGCGCTTCCTGTTGTCGCGTGGAGCCGCTCTGTGGCAACCTCTGTCCTCGCTCCATCCTTCCTGCTGAGTCTGTTAAATGGGGAAAGGAGAGTTTAAGGGCTTTGTAGCCTTTGCGAAGAAGACCGGCTCTGTCTGGATATTCAGGGAATCTTTTTTTGCGTGGTCAAAGGCACTCGTTATGCGAGGTGCAAAGGTAACGCTTCCCTGACCTACCATATCATGTGCTATCCTGGCATTATGAACATTCGCTCACTCACATTTTATTATTTTGCTTCCAATAAGAACCCCACATGGAGGAGCCTGGACTTTGGCATGCTGCCTGACCTCCTGGATACCTCGGTGTCCTGCTTTGTGGTGCGGATATGGGGAGGGCGGGGCGATCACTACCAACTCCTCATAGAGTGGAAGGTCAACCTGGACGGACTGAGATACACTGGGCAGCAGGTGAGCGTCTCTCATTTTGTGCCCTTCCTCTGCCCCCTTCCCCCCTACTGCTGTCCCATCCTGGCCCATCGTGTGGTTCCTATTCTTGTCCCCTTTGTCTCCTCTACTTCTCTTTTCCTCCCCAAGTTCTGTTCTCCTTTCCATTTCCCCTTCACTTTCTCCACCCATTTCCCCTATCCCCTTCCTCTTCACATGTCCCCTTCCTCTTCCACATGTCCCCTTCCTCTCCACATGTCTCCTTCCTCTTCACATGTCCCCTTCTTCTTCACATGTCCCCTTCCTCTTCCACTGTCCCCTTCCTCTTCCACTGCCCCCCTTCCTCTTCCACTGTCCCCTTCCTCTTCCACTGTCCCCTTCCTCTTCCACTGTCCCCTGCCTCTTCCACTGTGCCCTTCCTCTTCCACTGTCCCCTTCCTCTTCCACTGTCCCCTTCCTCTGCCTCTTCCACTGTCCCCTTCCTCTGCCTCTTCCACTGTCCCCTTCTTCTGCCTCTTCCACTGTCCCCTTCCTCTTCCACTGCCCCCTTCCTCTTCCACTGTCCCCTTCCTCTTCACATGTCCCCTTCCTCTTCACATGTCCCCTTCCTCTCCACATGTCTCCTTCCTCTTCACATGTCCACTTCCTCTTCACATGTCCCCTTCCTCTTCCACTGCCCCCCTTCCTCTTCCACTGCCCCCTTCCTCTTCCACTGCCCCCTTCCTCTTCCACTGTCCCCTTCCTCTTCCACTGTCCCCTTCCTCTGCCTCTTCCACTGTCCCCTTCCTCTCCACATGTCTCCTTCCTCTTCACATGTCCACTTCCTCTTCACATGTCTCCTTCCTCTTCACATGTCCCCTTCCTCTTCCACTGCCCCCTTCCTCTTCCACTGCCCCCTTCCTCTTCCACTGCCCCCTTCCTCTTCCACTGTCCCCTTCCTCTTCCACTGTCCCCTTCCTCTGCCTCTTCCACATGTCCCCTTCCTCTCCACATGTCTCCTTCCTCTTCACATGTCCACTTCCTCTTCACATGTCCCCTTCCTCTTCCACTGCCCCCTTCCTCTTCCACTGCCCCCTTCCTCTTCCACTGTCCCCTTCCTCTTCCACTGCCCCCTTCCTCTTCCACTGTCCCCTTCCTCTTCCACTGTCCCCTTCCTCTGCCTCTTCCACTGTCCCCTTCCTCTTCCACTGTCCCCTTCCTCTTCCACTGTCCCCTGCCTCTTCCACTGTCCCCTTCCTCTGCCTCCTCCACTGTCCCCTTCCCCTTCCACTGTCCCCTTCCTCTCCACATGTCCCCTTCCTCTCCACATGTCTCTTTCCTCTTCACATGTCCCCTTCCTCTTCACATGTCCCCTTCCTCTTCACATGTCCCCTTCCTCTTCACATGTCCCCTTCCTCTTCACATGTCCCCTTCCTCTTCACATGTCCCCTTCCTCTTCCACTGCCCCCTTCCTCTCCACATGTCCCCTTCCTCTTCCACATGTCCCCTTCCTCTTCCACTGTCCCCTTCCTCTCCACATGTCCCCTTCCCTTTCACTTTCTCCACCCATTTCCCCAGTCTCCTTCCTCTCCACAAGTACCCTTCCCATTTCTCCTTTACCTCTACACCTCCTCTGTCCCTTTCTCTGCTTTTTACATACTCCTGTGCCCTTGTCCTTCCCATGCAATCTTATACCTTAAATCTTATAATTAATATATTTATATTTATAGTCTTATATTTAGACTTAGTCTTATTTACTTGCTAAATAAGACAAAAAGATTGCAAATGAGGTAATCTTTACTAATTTCAAGCACAAAGTAACTTAAAACAAGCTAATACTTTCTACTTGAGAGAAAACATAAAGATTTTTAAGTCTCATTATAAGAATAAAACACTTCTTAAGACAGACATTTTTTGCAGTGTATGTGTTGCATTGGACAAACAGGCTTGTAACAGGTCCATCACCCCAAACAGCCAAACACCGCCATGTTCTTTCTTCCCGTAGATCCGCTCCAGAAATCCAAATGAGATCATATTTGGGTTAAATGATGGCTACTATGCAGCTGACTTCGATCACAAGGTATGTTTTTTCTCCCTTGATGAGTTTGAGGCCTTACTAGTAAATATCTGGTTTAACTCTTCTAGTGTTCTGTTAACTTTGTCATTTAAGAATATTTGTATAGTGCAGGAATTGGTATGAATAACAGAGTACAGCAACTCTTTCGTAATGTCTTTGACAATTGAAATGTTCAGTATGGTTGAATTTTGTAAAAAAAATTATGCTTCAGGACCACTCTGAAAGAAAGAAGAACAGTTTGCTTCAGGTTGACCAGAGTTCAGTACGAAACTCCTACAGCGTCTTCTCCCTGTTGAGGTAAGCTCTCCACACCCCCTTTTCTCTACCCATAGATCCCAACCCAAAGCATTTCAGGGCCTCCTCTTCCCAGTGAAAATCTGCATTTTAATGTTGGTCTAGCAAGTGATACCTTCAACCATAACCCATGCTAAGTACATTAACACACATAATCATTTATGTAAGCAGTCCAAGCAGCTCAAGCTTAAGGGGACTTCCTGTTTTACAAGGCTCTCGTGTCAGCCTGGAATTACAGCTTGTGGTAGTACACTTCTGATGTGAATGCAGGCTGACTATAGCTGGAGCTCAAAACCTCCCTGTGGAGAGCCAGCCGGCCTTAGCCTCTGTCCGGTTTCATTACCTCTACAAAGCATCCATGCCAGTTACTCTGAGGTTATTACATGAGTTCTCCAGTAGGTGGCACTGGAATACAATCTTTTAGCCAGAGTTCATATTTGAAATTAATCTCTTGGCTTAGTGTGCGCAGGATGATGTGCATAGTTTATAATTTACACTGAACCACTTTTACAGTTGGATAGTTTTTGAAATGGTTCAGCTTAGTGCAACACCTGGGAAAAGAAACCAACCTTTCAATTTCAGTTGAAGACGTTTTACATTGAAAAGGCGTTAGACTTTTTTTTTTTTTTTTTGCATTCTTTGGAGAAACAGAGCATGAAATAAATACAATATATATATCTTTATCCGTGTAATACATTTTAATGACCTCGGAAGGCTTTTTTGTTATTCAGAAATGACGAGGTGAAAATGGATGCTTGTGGCTGATATTTTCACCGCACCACTAGGGGGAGACAGCACATTACTATCTGAACAATTTAACTCTTGAGGACTACCACAGCGAACAAGCAGTGCCCCGATACACAGCTTTCAAAGTAACGCGGCCTCGCTCTGTGTTTAAAGTTTAAATCCAGTTCTCCATTGAGTGAGGGCCCCAAAATAATAGACCTGTACAACCGATATGGTTCTGCTATGTCCAACTTGCCCAGTGCCAGTACCTTGTATGTGAGGCGTGAGTCGCATGGTGTGCGTTGGTCTCTGCCCAACGGGACGTGCATTGATTTGAAGTCATCGGTTTCTCTGGTGTTAGGCAGAGCTGACTGACGCACGCTTTCCTGCAGTGTATCACTCTGGCCCCACAGTGGAACGCTGCGCAGTGTCAGTGCGTAGATCACAGCGGGCCTGGGGGATTGGCTCTTGTCTTTGAGAATTAAGTGACTCCAGGTTGCAAAGTGATTTCCCCTTTGACACGGACAGTTCTGGAAGGGCAGTGTCAGGTGAGGCGCTTCCACGGTTATTCGACAACGGTTTGATTTTTTACAATTTTTCTTATTTCAAAGCGGACCTGTAAGAATCACCTGGTCAAAGTCTCATGTCCAGGGCAGAAAAGATGTGATAATGCACGTTGAGTCGGCCGATTACGCAGATGTGTTTGTGAAGCCTTCACTTTGTGTGGCAGACGTAGGGTTCTGTTTAATATCTTGGCTCTGGCCTGTAGTATGTTAAAGCACTGGCCCAGAATATACAGTTGGTTTCCTCAGATTGTACGAGAATCCTCTCCTCTAGATGGAAGAGAATGTCTCTGTTGAGCCAGGGCTCTCGAATCTTAACTATTTCCTGAAATACTGGAGAGCAGTGTTTTAGTGTCGTGTTTTTAAGTAAATATTTAATGAGGAAAGAGCGCCCTGAAGTGCAAGATGTCAGTGATCGCCGGAATGTACGCCACACTCTCAAGCGTGTCCATTATGATTTTGTATATTATTACTCTCATTACCTGTATATTTGTGTATATTTGAACACAGATTTACTGAATTTATGTTAGAGTCCAAAATGGAGTTGAAAGTGTGCGGGGATGCGGTAGTGTCATAGCAAAAAATATATATATATATGAAAGAAGAAAACATTTGATTTTGGTTATGTCTACGCTTTCTGTCCTTTTGCAACCGCTCCTGAGACGTGTCCCGTCGGGCGACAGCCGCTAAGGATATCTGCCAACGTCCAGACTGCCGCCTTGAAGTGAGCGGGAAGTGTTGAGGCTGGGGACAGTGCCTCGGGGCTCAGAGATATTTCATTACTCACCGGTAATGTAAGCCAAGCTGACACATCGCTGACGGAGGGACGCCGCGTTGCGGGCCCATGCGAAGGCTTGAGTTATTACAGCACGGAGAGGTATGCGAGCCGCTCGTGGGTCACTCAGAGCTCTGCTACTGAACTCGTCCGCGGAGGTCACGCGGCAGGTCGACGTTTACGTTCTGCCTAATAAATCCTCAGTCCTCATTTCCCTCTCTTGTTTGGTCAGAAGTTAGCCAGCCCGGAGAAACATAGTATGGCACCGAAAACTCTGCTTGGCTCCCCCTAAAGGATACTTTGTGGTGGTGTTGTGATAGGACAGGAATGGTGTTATTGTCTCTGAAACCTTTGCTTTGGATTCTGTTAGTGATTTGTCAGCAATTCTCTGTCAAGTTTGTTCAGCCTTTCAAATATCTCAGCCTCAAGTGTGAGGAAAGAGGCACGGCTTTGAAATTGCAGATAAAATGTGTCATTAATCAGGGAAAGTCTTCTCCTGCCGATGGATTTGCCTGCCGTGGGAATCTGCATTGGTTTAGTCCAAGGAAATGCCAAGTGGATGACTAACTCACCGGTGATTTTACTTAAATGGAGATCACCAGTTGGCTCCTTGAATACATTTGTGGTGTCATAGAAATCTGGTCAGGCTCATCGCTTTGTGTGTCAGGCAACCAATGGCTGACAGGATGTTCGGAGGTCCTGGAATAGAATGAGAAGGCATTTCTGAGTCTGGACAAAGCTGCAAGCTCTTTCACCTGGGGTGAATCAGCCAATCAGCCGCTGTTATGAGTCATTACACGTAAAATGTAAATGTAAAATGGTTCCCTCCTTTTCCCGTCCAAGTTGACGCCTCATATGTTTGGAGAAGCGGATACGTGGCTTCGTGCCACACCAGGCCTAGTTTGGGATTCCATTCATTCTTAGCAAAACACGACCTGATCTTAACAGGAACAAGAAAACAGTTTAGTTTAGCCCAGCACAGAGTGTGATATTGTGTTTCTACGACAGCCCCAATCCTTTTCAGATTAAGACTAGGCTCCATTGTTATTGTGATTTGGAGCAGTTGCCAGCTTCTGTTTTCCTGCACATTACGTAGGAATTTCTCTCCAGCACAAACAACCCAAGAGGGGGTGAGCCCTGGATTTAGAACCCCTAAATAATATCTGAGGAATAAAGCTGTAAACAGTAGACTGATGGAATCTAACTTGTAAGGAGTATAAACTATAGCTTGTACAAAGATGATAATCTTTCTGTTCCTTCTGTGTGACAGCAAAGCACTCTATATGGGTGTGTTAAAGCTGGAATACGCAACTTTCTTTTAGAAAAATATTGGGGAATGGTCATGCTCAGTTGGTAGCATTTTTCGAAACAAAGTGGCTCATGACACAAACCAATCGAAGAGATAGGCCGGTTGCACGTTCACGACGAGGTCTGTGGAAGAAGTGGGGTGGGGGGTGTGTCTCTTTCTTTGTGGGCAGGGCCAAGGGATGTTATGACTTTGAAATGTTTTGGCAACAAATGCAACCATTGAGAAAGTTGCGTGCTCCAGCTTTTACGGGAGGATGTAGCTGTTAAGTCGGTTTAATATTATTAATGCTTAGAAAATCTCTCACCAAGGCTGACTCGAAATTAAATGGCTATTCTCATCAGAGACGCCTGATTTCATTTGTGAGGAAAGGGAGGACTGAAATGAAAACCTGAATTCATTTGTGAGGAAAGAGATGACTGAAATGAAACCTGATTTAATCTGTGAGGAAAGGGATGACTGAAATGAAACCTGATTTCATCTGTGAGGAAAGGGATTGTGATGGGGATGGGTCGGAGGACCAGATGCGACCGTGAGGGGATCAAAAAGTTACCCACAAGACGTGGAATAACCACTAGATATAAGGGGGAAGAGGAGTCTGCGAACGGGACAGAGAAAATCAACAAATAGGAAAAAAACTTTGGTCTTAGAGAGGAACGGAAAAAACAACTCGAGTGCCCTCTTGCGGCCAACAGTCGCCACGATCGCCAGAAATGAAACCTGAATTGATCTGTGAGGAAAGGAATGACTGAAATGAAACCTGGATTATTCTGTGAGGAAAGGGATGACTGAAATGAAACCTGGATTATTCTGTGAGGAAAGGGATGACTGAAATGAAACCTGGATTATTCTGTGAGGAAAGGGATGACTGAAATGAAACCTGGATTATTCTGTGAGGAAAGGGATGACTGAAATGAAACCTGGATTATTCTGTGACGAAAGGGATGACTGAAATGAGTATGTTCATGTGGAGCTGGCAGACAGTGACTATGCAGCTTTGGCAATTTGGCAGTGTTTATTCTTGTTTCTTTTTTCCCCTGACAATCATCATTCTACTAAGTTTCTGATCATTTGGCTGACGTTTAAATGAAGAGTTCTCTGCCTAAGAAACCAGATTGTTCTTACAAATCCCCCTGCCTCCGCCCCAAAATAAATAAAGTGACTTCACTGTAAAATGTAATTAGTTGGCCTTCCTTAAAAAAAGTATGCAAACTAATTTCCTCAGAATTATTTAGTAACGTATAGTTAAGATGGTGAGTGTGAACAACCTTTCTATTTACAATAAGTTAAAAAAAGTTTACAATACTTCAATTTTTTAACTTAAAAACATGTGTTGTGATTATTTAATTATTAAATTTTGTATGCACTCAATAAGTGAAAGAATAATTCAAAAGCATAAGCTCTGGGAACATACTGCTTAATACGGCTTTGGCCCAAATTAAAACAAATACTTTCTACAACTTCATATTTCAAGTTGTACTCTTAGTCACTATTAGTCAGATTCTCTTACTCAAAACATGTTAATGAATTCCCTTGAGCTGAGTAAATATTACCAAAACTCAATAAAGTAATCACTGCGATACCAAGAATAACCAGGAGCACAGTCGTGGCTTCTGTGCCCGCCTGCACCCGCATCTCTGTTTCAGACCGAAAAGGAAGTGGCACCAATCGACGAGGAGGGAACTGCGCAAGTCCAAACGTTTCAAACAAGGCACTTCTCTCGTACTCGTTTTCCCTAGCTTCATTCGACTCAAATACAATGAGAATTACAATGAGTAGGTCAACTTTTTCGACCCAAAATTACAGATAACTCCTTCAAAATGAGCGATAATGGATTGATGAAAATTCAGTGAAGTAGACTAAAATATTTTAAGACCAGTTAAGTTCAGACATTTGTTGGCATAAAGTGTTCTCTTGCACAAAACAGCTTTGAACCTGACCCAGTCTGAAATACTGAACATATTGGAACATACACTGTCTGGCCAACAAACAAGTCGCACACTCTAATATTTCGTTGGACCGCCTTTAGCTTTGTTTACGGCGCGCATTCGTTGCAGAATTGTTTCGACAACCTTCAGCATTCCGTCCAGAGTTGCATTAATTTTTGGCCGAGATCTTGTATTGACGACGGGAGAGTCGAACCACTCCATAAAGTCTTCTCCAGCACATCCCAAAGACTTTCAATGGGGTTAAGGTCAGGACTCTGGTGGCCAATTCATGTGTGAAAATGATTCCTCATGCTCCCTGAACCATGCACTTTCACAATTTGAGCCCGATGAATCTTGGCATTGTCGTCCTGGAATATGCCCATTGATGGGATAACCTGGTCATTCAGTACATTCAGGTACTCAACTGACTTCATTTTATTGCTGCATAACATTGCTGAGCCTAGACCTGACCAATTGAAGCAACCACAGATCATAACACTGCCTCCAGAGGCTTGTACAGTGGGCACTATGCATGACGGGTGCAACGGCGACTTTTTTTTTGGCCAGGCAGTGTATTAACCCTTACTGGCTAAAATGTAGTCCCCCCCCCCCCCCCCATGTTTAGCTAAAACCGTTCCGCCAGTCCTGTGTTCCATAAAACTTTGCTGTTTTTTACGTGGGGCTGTTTTGTTGTTTTCACCTGCTGTTATTGGCCCCCTAACTCCCACCTCGTCGTGTGGTTTGAGGTTTGCTCCCGCTCCACATGGAGGAGTCCCGACCTGAATAGAAGCGGAGGTGAAAAGCTCCTCCTGTGGTTAGCACGTTTTGCAGGGCCTGCTCGGGGTTCTCTGGCAGAACTGCGCTAAAGCGGTCTGGCACTGGGTATTGTTCTGGGCAGGATTAGGAGACCGCTTTAAACAGCTGGCCCGGGACAGAACCGAAGCCCGGCCTTGGGCCCGAAAAGACATTTTCTGCTTACGGAAAATAAACGCCTCGCTAATCTTAAAATCGCCATATTGCACTTAATGCGGATATTTGTTATTCTTCACACCCTCAGAGTGTATTTTGACAATATCAAAACAAGCACCACTTTGGTTCTCTTTCCTGTTGGCTTCTCCTGAGGCGTTTAAAAAAAAAAAAAAAAATCCTGTGTTTGCGATATTTTTTTTGTTACCACTACCTCCACGCATTCTGGGCCTGATTTACTAAGACCTTTAGCAGGTGCAAAACCTTTTCTTCCTTTAGCAAAACAAATAACAGAATCAATGATTGGTGCAAAGCAAATACCGTGACCAATCATTTGTCATGCTATTGGTTTTGCGTGTGCTAAAAGGCCTTAGTAAATCAGGCCCGATGTTTGTTTGTCATTTTTAAAGGTATATAGGCCATTTTTATTTTGGATTTTTTAAGTGACTACATGAACTGTCCACCCTGTCTCTCTATGTATTCCGATAAGCCTGTACTTCTGCGGGCCGAGGCTTCAGTGCTCTACAGTGTTCCAGCTTCTCCTCTGCTGGAACACAGTGGCTTTGTATCTTGTTACAGCTCTGCCTCCGTCTCTCCGCGTTTCTGGCCTTTCCCATTCAGCTTCACATTGGCAGGCACTTAAAAACGCTGTCAGCTTTAATCTCAGCAGTTTGATCTAGAGCGCATACTTTTAGGATCTTAAATCCCATTACTCCATCTTGTGGCCTGCTCTTTAAATACACGGGGACCACTTTTTGTATTTTTCTGTTATGAAGAGAATGATTTGCTGTTACCGGTAATGCAAATAAGACTAGCAACGACGTGGTCCTGGCACAGTTTTTAATGTCCCCCCAGGTATTTGTCTTATTATTTGAGTCACTCAACGCTGCTAAATTGGTCTACCACCCCCCCCCCAAAACACACAAACAAACACAAACTTTGAACAAATTTGAAGTTTATTGTGAAGTGAAAAGCTGACTGTTGTGTCTGAGGTAGGTAACCAACATTCTCCAACTGAGGCAAACACACTTGGCCTTTCAGTGAACCCCCGGATTGCCTGCTCTAGTGCTGTACGGATGTGTATTATCCTGCAAATAACAGTTGCCATGTAAACAGCTGTGTTTATCGACGTAACAAGCCTGAGAGGACCAACGTCTGTCAGCAGAGAGCAGACGGACCAAAAATATTTTAGAAGGCGAAACAATCTTATCTGTCCTTCACGGCCTGAGGCGGACAATGCTGCAATTTGAGGTGTGCTTCTTGCACTCGTAATGTTTTGATATCCCCAGCAACGTAGAAGTATGCAGAATGTTTTCTCTCTTTTTCAGTTTTATTTGATATTATTTGGTCGTTTATCTGTAATCTGATTCTTGTTTTTATTACATGTGAAATGTTATCAGCCTTTTTGTAAGTGTAGTGAAATTAATGTGCCTCTTTAATCGCTATTTGTGTCAACAATAATCTTTTCTCTGAGCCTCACCAAGCCCCAAACGCATTGTCACCGCGTACTGAAGCACTTCACAAATAAGGTCTGTCGTCAGGCAGAGAAAAAAACGGCGTTTGTTTCTTTTTCTTTTCCTTTCTTCCTGACTGGGGTATCTTTTGAGGAACAGCTGCAGTAGGTGTCCCCACTTTCTCAGGAGCACACACAAGAGCCTCACAAGTTTCAATTCTTGTCTGAAGCAGGACCTGAAATAGATGCTCAAACAAACTCAAATGATACGTGGGAGAAAGTCGCCACTGCTAACAATTACAAAATGTAACCAATTTAAATTGTCCTCATGTTTTCTCTCAGCACAACAAACTATTGTCGTGGTGTTGCTAAATCACAAAAAATTGAGCTATTTGGATGCATTTGTATCTGGGGGATGAGCTAGTTCTGGTCCGTGTGTCCCGTTTTCCTTATCTCTGCAGCCCAGATGACACATCTGCCTTCACTGTTCCACACATGGATTATGAGTTCTTGAACAAAAACAGTTCAAAATATTTATTTGGTTATAATCAATACAGTAAACACATGAGGCCATGCTTAGGGGAGGTAAGGCACTCTCTCTTTCTCTGAGTACTGCACGTCATTTCCCCCCCCGTCATTTTCTGGAAGGCCTTCTTTTCTGTTTAGGGTCGCGGGGGTTAGTGCCATTTCTATTTATTTCCAATGTTCATTAATTTCTTTTTCCATCGATCCAACTTGGCTGTTCTTGTCTCACTCCACTCCGCCTCCATTTTGTTCGCTTGGAGACCTCGGAAGAAGAGACTTGGTTTTTTTCCTTTTTCTTTTTTTTTTTTCCACTCGTCACAGTTACACGGAAGAAAACGTTATTGTAATGAAGAAGGCTGCGGTTGTGTTTTCTTTGGGACATTCGCCCCTTTGCTCAGTGTACTGCCCGGGCAGATAAGCACCCCCGCACTGATGCGACAGGAGAGATTACCCCCGAAAGGCAGGCTGCCTCAGACTGGGGGTGATAAGAGCGCAGACATGCGTGAAGGCGGCGATAATCGCGCTAACCTAGGGGAAGTGCCGCTATCAGATTCCACCTTCGCAATCACGCGGCCCGATAAAGCTGTCAAATCAATGCCGCCCTGGTCTATTACCATTGGATGCCACAGCCTATGAAGTAGCCTTAAAACAATGAATTACTCTAGAGGAATTTTTTTTCCTACAATATTAAATATTATAACTTGAGTATCACTGTAGGGAGTGAGACTTATCCACTGGCTAGCATAACGTCAGGTCCCAAACCGGGGCCATACTTGTAAAACGTCAGACGTAGCCTGTAAACATTAAGGAAACTTTTCCATTTCATTCCCCTTCACATCTGTGACCCGCAGTCACTCCGCCTCTTGGCGTGAAGTCTGGACCGGCCCGTGTGCCCTGTCCCAAGACCAAGATCTGAATGGCGCGACTACCTAAACACGAGCACTTCACACCATGGCTGATGGCAATACCCAATCCAACCAGGGTCTTTACAATAATTGCAAGACAAATATCTGCCGTGTGCTGCTGGGTGACGGTGATTACCTCTGCTGATTTGTCCAATTTTCTCATTTAAGGAAATTGCAAAGCAAAGAAAGAAGGTTAAAGAAAAGAAAAAAGCCATTCCCCACGTTTTCCACTTAACTAATTTCACGAAATGTGCACTGAACGCGGTTTTATATTCACAAGAATTGGGTATGGTATACAGACTGGTGTCATGGACACAGTGCCCGATTGAGTTGACTTAGGGGGAATGGGGTTAAGGAGTGTGTAAGGAGTATCCCAAAGCTAAAAAGCGTTCCTTTGAGCCAGATGCATGTCGCCGTTTCGTGCAGATTGCATCGCGAAATAGACGGTCGCAAGGCGACTTTTACATGACGATCTTGTTCGCATTCCCAGCTTACAAAATTAGGTCCCCGGGACGTCCCCTGAACGTCTCGAAATGTCATCAGGACGTCGCCTTGATGTCTTTTTGTAGGGTTTTCTAAACGTCATGTGGACGTCACAGAGAATGTTCCCAGGACGTTCTAGTAACGTCCCCCAGACATTCATTACATGACGTTATATTGTAACCAATAACAGACGTTGCAGGAATGTCTCTGAATGTCGCATAAATGTTATGAGCACAACGTCATATCACAACCGGATAGGGACGTTGCTTGGACGTCCCCGAAAAATTCTAATTAAATGTCATATTGTAACCAAACAGTGACCTTCCTAGGACTTTAATAACATCCTTGTAATGTTTTTAGGACATCCCTAGGGAACGTCGCATCATAACTTTGAGGGGACTAAAATGGGACATCCCTGGGACGTTCACTGTTTGCTGGGTTATCCAGGTACTGAACGTAGTGATGCGATTCTCTTAACGTGGGCCACCTGTGCTTATAAACTTTTTATTTATTTATTTATTTTTTTTAAAAGAGAGCTGCCCTTTCGGGAGGGCCGTGAGAATGTGATAATCCCTCCGGTTTACCAGCTGCGGACAGCAGAGGAGAAGGAAGGGGGGGGGGGGGGGGGGGGGCAAGCCGTGGCTTGTCATCAAAGGTGGGACGCGAAGGCTTGGACCCCGCTGAGAAAACACAGCGCAGGGGGACTCGGCTAACGAGAAAAGCAAGAACCGCTTTTCAGCTGAGAGTCAGGCAGCAGGACAAGTGATTTTCCAGAGGCAAAGAAGAAGGACGGACTCAAATGGAGCCGGCTTGCGTAATAATTATCCGCTCTGAGCAAAACTGTGAAAATTATTGCGTGCTCAAGAAGCTTTGACTGTAATTTTTTTAAACAATAAAAAAAAAAAAAAGTATTTTCATGAATGAGTCTCATCGTTACCTCGTCGTTGAGGAAACCCTTTACCTAGCAGAACCCATGTCTGTGGTTAAATGCTTAATCAGAAAAAATTCAGGGTGGCCTGTAGTGGAAAACTCACTGTGGGCTCTGTTGCAGGGTGTCTCTGGTTTTTTGGAAGCTTTCACTTGTAGGGATGTGAACCTCCCTCCTGAATTTATGGATTCTAGGGAACTTGGGGTCGTTCTCTGTAAACAATAAACCAAGGGAAAGTTGTGTGGTGGGGGGTGAGCCATCCATTTATCACGTATGCTTGTTCAGACTAAAAACTTATTCTGTATGCTTGGTACTTTCATATGAACACTTCCCAAAGTTTATGTTTCAAATATTTATTTACTTTTTTCAATTGACTGTCCAAGCACAGTTATATATATATGTTAAAGGGTGACATGTACATAAAGTATCTTTCTAAAAAGAGATAAACCCAAGCTGCCTTTGAACCTTTAAGGGACATCACTCCTACCCGTTGTGTTTTTCTAATAGTTTAAATTCTGTGCGCGCCTCGTATTTCTGTTAGAATGGCTCCTGTGAACTTGGAAACATAGCCACGGTTTCTCAGGGGCGAATAAAAAGGACAGAAAACAAAATAACCCCTGGAAAAATTTAAAGCCTAGAAAAGAGAATGCAAGTGTACGAAGAACACAAAATCATATGTGTGTGCCGTCAGCACCAAAGGACGCTAGCAGATGACCTCCCAAATTGGCGCGTGGACATTCTGCGGACCAGACTTTGCATTGGTTTCATTCTGTCCCCCTCTCTTTGTTTACGCCGTTTGCTTTGCGTACGGCGGTAATAAATCTTTCCGCGTGATATCTGAGCTTCTCCTTTCATTTGTGTCCATTCTGGACTGTTTGTTTTCCCAGTCGGTCTCCCCTGTTGCTTTGTAAGCGAGGGGCAGTAATGAGAAAAAGGCGAGACCGTGATTCAATTAATTCCAAACGAGAAACGGGTGTGACCCAGCCGTCGCTGCGTCCTCAGGTTGACCCGCCGACGTCTGTACAAGGAGCTGTTTCTCTCTATTCCGCCATATTGTGGTGGTGGGGGTGGGGGGGCTGTCCTTTGATTGGCCTTTATTTTACAGACGAATCAAACGTGTCTCCGGGAGACACTATTCCCAAGTTCATTTCGGAGGCTTTTTGGGGTGCCGCTTGTTGGTTCCTGAAAACAAACCAGATGAAAGTCTTACCGGACACATCAAATGGGCCTTCTGGCAATAGGCCTTGTCAGGGTGTGTGTCTTGTGTGGCCAGCTAAACACCATGCATGGGTTGAGTTGTCAAATATTAGTGTTCAGTAGAGCAGTTTTTCCCCTGATTTTATTTGTCTGCCCGATTTGGAATCGTAGCCCGTTTGCGCTGCCCCCACCTGCACCTCCCAGGAGAATGAGAACTGCCTGCGAAGCCGGTGACTACTTTACATACTGTAGGCCACACGGTACACTAATGGTTTTAGTTCCGGAGACATTGAAGGGTTATATTACTGAGTAAGTGGTAAATTATTAAAAACATGGCATTGCAGCCCTAGGTGCCGTGGAAGTAACCACAGCACTGTGGCAATTCTGACCGGCCAAAGGTGCTTAAATATCTCGGGCTGAACGGCACATTGGACATCTGCTGTCACGCTGACTGGCTTTGACGAGACTGAGGCCGCGCTGTTGATCGAACCCACAGGCTGCACACGGCCCAGCGGGCCATCAAGCAGAACCAAGTGACAGTGCAGAGGATTGGGAAGGAGATCGAGGAGAAACTGCGCACTACAGCGGCCTGTACGGAGCGGGGTGAGTCGTTACCCCGTCACATTTTCGTTCTTTATCCCTCCTTCCTTTAAGACCTAACATAGCTAGGGCCTGATTTACTAAGACCTTTAGCAAAATTAATAACACAACCAATGATTGGTGCAAAACAAATACCATGACCAATCATTGGTCATGTTATTGGTTTTGCTTGTGCTAAAAGCTTTTGCACACGTTAAAGATCTTAGCAGATCAGGCCCCTAATGTGCAGTGGTTTGAGCCATTCCAGGTCTTACGGTGTGCAAGCTGGCATACCGCGAGCAGGTTGCTTCAACTTGGTGCACTAACATGCTTCTAGTAAAGGCTGGACTGGCTCAAACTGCTATACATCTGACTGTTACTTCCATTACCGATGGTCACCTACATCTAGGAGATGTACACTGTTTTTTATTTATCCAAAAATGATTCTTCACAGGATGATTCTTTTGTGTCTGCTAATCTGTTTCAATGTTTTGTAATTTCCTTGTCTGAAGTTAAAAAAACAAAACCAAAAAAAAAAACATTTGACATTTTTAGAATTGACAGCTTTGCAGCTGTGAAAACGCAGTTGTAATCCTATGGTCCAATATGGTGTTTATAGTAAACTTGCTCTTCAAAAGTATTCCCTTCCGCCTGTAATAATGGGCTTCCAGCTCTGACATGTTGTCAAAGAAGAGTGCTTTCAAACATAAAAAAAATATATTTTTGTTGCGTGTCCCCCATAGTTTTTTGCCCATGTTTTAAAAGTCAAATGCATGTCGTCAGTTGATGTGGACACCCGATTCCGCAGGAAATGAATGTTTTGGGTAGAGAGCAGATGGTATTGTCCCACTGCCATAAAGCTATTTGCCTCAAAGGCGGCGTAGCTTGAGCTGACGTGTGGCTTTTGATGTGGGTGGCGCTCCCTCTCGTCGTGGAGAAGCTGTTTGTTTTGATGAGGGATTTATATCCTGCGACTTCGCAAGCTGAGTGCCTTCTCTAGGCTGATGGACAGGTGTTACGCATTTCATGCAGTCTCGTCCCCTGCCCGAGCAACCACATGTTGTTGGGTAGATGTTGCTCGGGTGTCTGACACAGCGTGTTGTGTTGAATCAGTTGTGGGCAGGATGCCCGCTGGGAGAAATATGGCAGGGGTCCACAGATCGGACGGCAATTAAACCCGCACACTGTACTCTGATTCACTGCCCATGCTTTGATAATGTTCACTCTATTATGTCACTTTGATTCTGGAAGGTGGAAAACACGAGGGTGCCTTGTTTTCCCTGGTTCATGGGGCCGTGGATCAGCTCCACACTGTACCTCCGTCACAGTCTCGGCTCCGCTCCAGGCCCGGTCTGGCAGAGTAACAACGACCCATCGAGCGCAGCTTGTTCACGTTGGTCCTGTGATTTGAGTCCAGGCTGTGTGTAGGTGGTGTCCTGTGCCCGTGTCCTTGGCTGACCCGGGAGATCAAACATGAGTGTGAGACGCAGCGCCAGTCTGGGCCTTTCCCTGTCGCGCCAAGAGACGGCACCGTAAACCAAGTTTTGTGGAAAGAGCAACACGAACAGACAACACACTGTCAGGGCTGGCTATTGCGAAGGATGTGCAACCTTTTCAGTTCGTGCAAAAGCCACTGGCAGCCTTAACACGCAACGGTAGCATTCCGGCATCATATGGGCCTCAACACTTAGGGGATGAAGGCTCTATCTGCACCTTCTGAGTGACTGACACCCTCTATTTTTTTTACAAAGGGCTTAGAAGGCTACGATAAGGAGTTATCAGTGTTTACCGCAATCCAGGCTGCGATTGCTATCTGGAGACTTGACTGGCGAGTGCCCAGTACTGCCGGCAACTGCAAAAATACAGGTTTCCCAAATAAAATTATTTGCATTCCTGTAGGCTTGAAGGGGGGGGGGGGGGGGGGGGTTGGACAGGATTTCTAATGCTAAGGCGATGTACTGCCAGCCCCGGTCTTTATTAGCCCACAGAGGGATGGGTTGCAGTCGATCAAACGAATCAAATGGTTTATAGTGATGGAGAGATACGCCTAACAAACCATATGAGGTTTATCAACCCTGAAGCATCACACATACGAACATGATACGTCTTAGAAGATTCCCTGCAGATATTTGAGAGCCTTATTAATGATCTGCTTAGTGATATTTCTATCATGCTGTTAGCCAGATGTCACGCAGGGTAGTGTTTCAGTGCTGTAGTCATCTGGTCTGTTAAGATGAGATTGCAATTGATCAAGACGAGTTAGAGGTAGCGGAAGAGCCATGTGTGGTGATGGGCGACTGACAGGAGGATGAGAAGAACACTTTCATCGGACCAGCGGGCCATCAATCCCAAAAATTCCCAGCACATTTCCTGAAATGGTCTTCCAGCTGTCCTGGGCCAGGTAGAAGGATGCTGCACCAGATCCTCGGTCTGAGGCCAGCAGGATAGCGATACAGTTTGCCACGCTCATCTCCCAGATTGCCACATTGAGGACCCCTTGAGGACCCCTGAGCACAGCCTTGTCTGTCCCATCCCATCCTTTAAACATGCCCGAATTTTCCCCTTCCAGCATCTGGGATGCATTCGGCCGCACATCCGCCTCGCCTGGTGGACCCGTACTGTTCTGACAGGCATCTTCAGGGTCGGAGGGGGGTGGGCTGCGGGCCATTGGTGGGGGCGTATGAGATCAGGGCTTCTGTCACTGCTCATTGGGGCTCTCCTGATCACTTTGTCCTGCCGTTCTTTAGAGCCACTTAGCGCATGTTAAACAAAGCACTACTTAGGCTAATGCGCGTGAGGCTGGGTCCTGCTGGCGCCCCCCATTTCCACTCAGAAAGCATGTTCATTTGTCACGCGGCTGTCGTTTGCCCTGGTTTCGGCCTTACCTGTGCCACCACCCCCACCCCCCCTTTTCCCTTCCACACACACCCCACATATTTCTATGAACTCCTCATGCTCCGGCATGCAGGCACATTCTGGTCCGCGGTCATTGGTCCGTTTAAAGGGGGAGGTTTTTTTGAGGTGGTGTTTAGCCAGATGATCCATAAATCGTTGGCCTCGTATTTAGATTTGCTGTAAGATGGTTGGGCCTGATAAATGGACTGGCCTCCGAGTAAGACGAGACCGCAGAGTGAAGAGGGCCTGTCTGGCGAGAGGCTGGCTGTACACTAATGCTGGGAGGCTGAAAAATGAGCAGTTTTGAACTCTGTCTGACGTCAAGCTGGGCATTTCTCATCTCCTGCCTCTCAGTGTGTGGGAGCGCGGCGTTCCAACTCTTTCAGATGGCTGGAAAAGGTCTTTTCTGGTTCAAATGCCACAAATGATTGCAGCCCACTTAAATAATCTGCAATATTAAACATGTCAACTCTGCTTCTAACAAGCCACATGTCCCTTACCATGAAGAATTAGTATTTTTTTAACCTGCAAATGCTGATGCATCCTTGCTGATGCTCAGCTTTTGTACCTTATGCTTCTCGCATACAACAGTGGAACTGTTTATAGATCCAGCCTTGATGTTGGAGTTTATTTTAAGTTTCTAACCGCAGCTCACCAACCCCCCCCCTGCCCCAGGCTGATTATTGACTGGTGGGTCCCAAAATTGAAAACACGGGTTCAATTATGGTGCTTTGGAATTCGCCTCCGATAGTGTACTGGAAGTGGTAACGAGAAGCACAAGTAACCTCTGGTGTGAATTACAAGTTTTCTTTTTGTCTGGGGGTGTGTGTTTTGTAGAAGAAGGAACGGGAATGCATGAGGCTCCGGATCAGTGTGCTCCGGAATGAGCTGGAGAGGCAGAGGAAGGCTCTGGGCAGAGAGATGGACACACGGCAAAAAGAGAAGGCCCAGCTTCAAAGGAAAGGTAAAACAGCATAGAAATTGTACCTTTCCATTTAAAAACCATGAAAGAAGCACAGTTATTCTTGTACAGAACAACTTTCCTTTAAACAAATGCCTGCATCCAGTAGGGACATTGGGCTGTAATTCTGGCTACAAATGATGTATTCATAGCTTGGTAGAATGTACGAAAAAAACTGCCCAAATGGTACTGAATGAAAAGACAAACTGGCTTTCAGAACACATTTCAGAACACTCACGGTACTACTCTTTCCCAAATTGATGGAGCATGTTGTAGCAATGGGATGGGTCTAAAAATACAATTTCCATCAGAACTGTGTCTCTGTGTGGTGAATTTGAGGACCCCATTTTTGCAGGTATACCTAAGTTTGGCCTAAAGCATTCCAGATGACTTATAGTACCCTCTGCATTTTGTACTGCTGATACCTGAATGAGGCAGAACCCCAATTAATGTTGTAGGCTCTTTTTCTATTGCTTTTGATGTTACTGCATCCTAAAACAATTTACAGAAATGACAAGAATACACAATAAACAATAAACAGTATACCTGCTGACCGGGGGCTATAGAGACATTCTAGTGAGTGACTTCTTTATAGTTCTAGCTATTTCCACACATTCTAACTGGCTCAACCTCAGGACAGATCAGGGGTATACACTGTTATAAATCTCAAATTGTCTGCAGTAGTGAACGGAAGTAAAGTCTTTAACACAGTTGTTCATGCCCACTGCCACAGCCAGCCAATCAAGGGAGAGGCAATGGGCGACAACAGCTCTGTTAAAGGAAATTGGGTGGAAAATGCAAACCTTTTGTTTAGTGGTCCATGTTCCCCTGGGCTAAGGTTCCAGTAGTGGAATAGTGGCTGCCCTGGCCTGCCCAAACCATGCTGTGTGGAAGGAAGCTTAGTAAAGTAATGAAATTTAGAATTAATCTACAGTGCAAACATAAACAAGAAAGGAAAACTTTAGGAGGAAAAAAATGTCAGCTTTTTCCTTTAACACATTGTAAAAAAAAATTGCCTGTGTTACTTGCAGTGTATAAATTTCTTCCATTTCCAGTGTTTTTTACTATCTGTCCTACTGCCTAGTCAGGTAAAAAGGGAACATTTCAGTTGTGTGTCCCTGGAAAAAGTCAGCTTCCGCTGGTTAAATAGTCTAAAAATAAAAAAAATTTAATTTTTTTTAAAAATGGCAGCTGATTAAATACATTTTACAGCCAGATATTCCATGTGTCCATCCCTTCCTGAGGTGGGTTAATTTGATTTTTAATTATTTAGGAATATTTTCTGAAAATGTAATTTATTTGAGTTTTATATTTTTGTTGTTCGAAAAAGAGAGTAAAAAGGCAAACTGTGTTCTTTACTGTTACCTTTCTGGTCCTGTTTTTGGTTCTGTAGGTATGTTTTGCTTATGGACTGAGGATATTAAAGCTACAGGTTTTGGATATTGAAGCTCTAGTTATTATCTCCCCAACCCCCCTTACCTCACCACACACATTTCCCAGTTTGTAGAGGTGTTAAGTTTTGCCTCCTAGATGTCCGCACAGGAGGCTCAGCTCTCTGGCATCCTGTTCAGTGTCTGACCTGGCTGGCTCCGCAGTTCTCACAGAAACGGAGAGCAAATGCACAGCTCAAACTCTCTCCTGCACTTATTACACATACAGGCAGTAGGCTACAGTTTCTCAGAACCTGTCATACCCTGGCAAGTGCTTGACGTCTTTATCGCCAAGCCACTTATCCTTGGTCTAAATCACACGGTTATCATTGTCCTCTCGTTTCTGAGCATCAGAGTCATAAATAAAGCAGTGTTTTGGCAACCTAGTCCTCCACCCGGGCTGGTAAAATAACGGTTAGCATTTTATAGTGCAATTTATTCAATTATATGGACTCTAAAATCCAGCCCATGTCATGTCAGAGATGGATGCCATTGCTTTACTGGCAAGTTTACTAGTGCATATCCCTTGTGTCCGTGGGGAAATAAAAATGTGAGTGGAGGGTTCATATTTTGCTTCAAACGGCACACACAGTCATTGCTTTCTTCTCACGTTGAGTGAGCTTTGGAGGCGCTACTTTAGACTTTGGGCTCCAGCCGTCAGACACTCCATAATGCCATGGGCCTGCAGCCGGAACAGTTCCGGTAGGGAGGTCTAGGGCAACAGCAGATTCTTGCAAAGTGGATAGCCGAGTTAGTCTCAACTTTAAGTTTTAACTCGGTTAACTAACAGTAATACACGGAGGTCCTTAGAAACACAGTCCAGCCAATTTTCACACCGTGCGTCAGGGTTCTCCTTTTGGCTTTCATGAAGTGCTCAATTTAATCGCCAGAAAAATAACCCTCGCAGAGCTGCCTGTGATGCCTGCTGATGGTTTGTGTGACACACTTCTGTAGTCAGCATGTTGGGCCTTCGTTCACTGGGCCTGCCTTAGATTTTCTCAGACCTATTAATCTCATTCCTGACAGCCATGTATAAAAAGTCTGTTGTGTTTATTTAGTGGCAGAAGCCTTGCGGACATAGGTCTGATTGATTCAGGCTCTGTTTAGCAAAGGGTGGTTGGGGGGGGGTTCTTGCGGTCTTTGTTTCTTTTTAAGATATCTCAACTCCGTGACTCAACATTGGCGACTCAAAGTCACAGACGGCGTATTGTTCACTGTCCTGCCTGAAGCTTGGAAGTAAACAACTTGGTAATAAATAAAAAAACCATGATTCACATGTTGGTCAAATTGCAGCGGATGACCTGTATTCCACCCTTGCTAACACTGCTGACCGAGGCGAGGAATTGTTCTATGTTCTACGGCTGTGTCAAAGGGCTCACCTCCGGAGTTTTACTGTACATTCCAGCCAGAGATCTCTTCCTCCCCGGCCCTCTGTCGGTCACCTGCTGCTCGTGGACAGGGCTCAAATCCTTTCCTAAACTGAAGTTCAGGCTTGGTAATTTAAGCCTTCACATCTGCTGGACTGAACCCATAAATGCAAGGTGCAAGGAAGGAACACTCCTTCCTCCTTGTGCGTCCACATCCCAGCTCTCTCTCTCCCTCTCCCTCCATTGCTGGGGCAAAGAGAAATATCAAAGAAGGCTTCCTGCAGCTCTGGCCGGCTCTTGCCCTTCTGAAGGAGTGCCAAAAGGGAATGCCGTTCCAGATGCGGTTCTCAGAAAAAAGGATAGAAATCCATGCCGCCATTCGTCTTGTCGGGAGCAGCCCTAGATATTTGTGGAATCCCAGATAGTTGGCAAACTCCCACAGGTGCTTGGTGAGCCCAAGTCAGCATGAACATGGGAGTTTGCTGTAAAAGCAGATTTTTTGCAGTGAGCACCACCGATGGTGATCACTCTCTTGACAGATTAATGGCTAGCTGATTTTCAGTGTAGTTGTGATACCCTGTTGTAATGGATACGCCAACACAACCGCTTAGAAAGTCTGGTTTTTTGTACATCTGAAAGAAAAGAAAGCATGAAAGGTATCTCTAACTTGCCGTTTATATCAATTCCCTCAGTTCCATTTTTGAAATGATTATACCTCCCACCTTCATTTTTCCCCCTAGAGACACTAACCTGATCCGGGGGGGGTCACACTTTTGTCACAATTTCCTTTTGCCTAATTTTCAGTAGAACTTTAGCACCAGCATTACAGTTTACGCCCATAAAGCTCTTTATCGCGATTATTACGGTAGTTATTTTCACGCTCTCAAGCACCGTAATGACTGAAGGCCAATAACGGTCAGTTGCCCGGTTACACTAGAAAGAGTGGGGGATTTATAAAGTCCAGAGAATGAGCCCGTAGAAAGTCTTTGTCATTGCGCGTGTGCGGACACATTATTTGTACCCCGCGAAATTATTACAGTCCTTCCAGACGTCTGCTTCCTACGGGAGGTGAGAGTTCACCTTTTGTGACAGCGCGACAAATTAATAATAGCACTCTGCTCCGGATTTCGGGGAGGGGGCAATGTCCGTGCGCACAAGGGATACAAAATGGATACCTAATTCTCAAGGTATATTTTATATTTATATTTACTTTATTTATACAGGGGGATCACACTGAGACATGTCTCATTTTCAGATGAGTCCCGTGTAAACACCAATACAGATACAATAGAAGCAAGGAAATGAGAGATAAAAGCAATAAAAATAAAGTCAATAAATTATATATATATATATATATATATATATATATATAAATTGATATATACATAAATATATCCATAATCAAGAGTTTGAACTCATCAAGAGGAGCAAGGTGTTGGAGCCCTAGCGAGCCTTGAAGGTTGTTCCAAATGTGAGGTGCATTAAAACTAAATGAGGTTTTTCCCAGCTGTGCACTCACTCGAGGGATCGCCAGTGCCAAGCGTTCCTGCAAGCGTGTGTTGTAAGAGAATGGAGAGGTTTTGTAAGAGAATGGAGAGTTTGCAGGCATCGATAAAGAAGGCTTGTCTGTTGCATTCCAGATCCTCCCTCCCGTGTGCTGTCGGTCTTTCATCGGCGTAGTAAAGACCATGATAAAACAAAGTTTGGTACTAAAAATTGGAAGTAATGAAATTAAAGGGCAGTGGTTCCCGTGAAAGATCACAACCAAACAAATTTCCATGGATTTTTAAAGCGTAGGTCAGAACGAGGTTATTCCCTAATGTTTTACGCGTATTGTCTACCTTTGACCTTTTTTTTGTTACTGGAAACGTAAGAAGCGATGCCTCACTGCGTAGAGCTGTGAGGGTGGAAGGGGTTGTGGGTGTTTTCCGTCCCTAAAGGCTCCTTAAAAAAAAAAATATGTGGAACTTATTTTGTCTGAGAAAGGCGCGCAACACGTAGCGGTAGCGAAATAACATCTCTAAAGCAGCGTGACGTCCCCAAACATTCCTCGCCGTTTGTTTTAGGACGGGTGCTTTGATGTGACGGAGACGGGGCTGAGCACCGTCACATAAAACGCTGCGACACACAAGAGCCATGCAGGTGAGGCGGGGCGTCACCTTTTGAACATCGTTTCAAGTCCCTGGAGCTGCAGGCCGTCGTGATCTGCGCAGACTGTATCTTCAGATTGCTAATCTGATGAAGATTATCCCTTTATGGGATTACTGCCAGGGCAGGATTGCTTGGACAAGTAGTTTGCAATGCAGGAGAGCGCATTTTAAACTAGTTGTGTTGTTTTATACACGCACACACACACAACACACAGCAGACTTCTCCATTTTGCCTGGGATGAAATACCTTGAAGTATCTGCGTCTCAGTTTAAGTGGAATTTCATTGTTAGGGTGACGAGGCCCTCTTTGCATGCAGGTACATTCGCTTACAATACAATGTCAAATCAGCATTGGTTTGTGGTTGTTTAATGAACCGCAGTGCTTGACCCATGAATTCATCTCGACGTTTGCCTGTGAAATATTGAATAAGGTTAAAATCATCTTCGTAGTTTTACGCTGAGCGACAAGATGAACGCGGCGATAAAATGTAAGGAACGGATCGGTAAATTTCCGGCCTTCTCCAGCGACCGCCGCAAATACACAGAAACAGGTGAGGACCCTGCTGGATTTCCCCCCCCCGTCGACTCTTGGCGTACACAAAGGCTTTGGCCTGAAGAAAAAATAAACAGCGCGGGAGGAAATGAGACCGCATGACGTCATTCATTTCTTTGAATGGGAAGGCATGGCACACGTCCTGCAGGAACACTTCCATTAGTGAGAGATTTCACATGTCCCTGGAATCACTGCTTTGAGGTATTGACCGTTGTTTCACGTATTGCCTGTTTATGCGAGCCGGCTCTTTCTCACCGCTCGGCCTCTCTCTCTCTCTCTCTCTCTCGTTGAACTTGGGCTTCTTGTTTAGCTGACTTTGAAAACCAGGCCAGGAAGTCTTCACAGATTGTATGCACTGCAAACATTACTATCATGCGCTCAGTAATTACTTGGGAGCTGGTATGATACCAGATAAGGAATGTGTACTTTAATTTATTTGACTTCCTTATTTTTATGATTTAAAAAGACTTCTTTTTGTTTATGAATATTGCGTAAGTAAAATTGAACCCTGTAACCATTTTTGACTCGACTCAACTTTTATAGCGCCTCAACGGGAAATGGCTTTTGATGATCAAAGTAACCCTTTTCATGCTGCAATTTGTCACAGATATAGAAAACTTCCCCGAGCGTGCCAGTTCATTTTGTGTGTTTCGTGTCTGTGTACAGAGGAGGCTTTCTCCACCAAGCACCAGAGTCTGGAGGTGGAGAGGGAGTCATTAACGGAGCAGCAGAAAGAATGCACAGCCAAAAGGTACAGCAAACCTGTAATTACGCGTCCGCAGCTCCACCCTTTCACTCACAAGACACCTGGGCTAAATTATGTAGAGCCGCATAGTGGCATGATCTAATGCACTATCAAATTATTTTAAAACGGAGATTACGGCATTGCGTGATGAAAGATTAGCTCCCCTCTCTTTTTAGTAGTTGCCTACAGGGGAGTAAGCATTGCGTGTCCAAGTGGGCTTAATGTGTTTGGGTCCGTCTGCAACGTGTTACGCAGCGCACCGACCGTTGGAAACACAAGTTTATTTGCTGAGAAGTACCTGGCAGGGATGTAGCAAGCACAAGACTAAATTGCTAACTCAGACAGCAAAGTAAGGCTACCTAGTATATTAAACAAGAAAAATTGGTTTAATGTGAAGCCAAAATATGTTATTTTACCTATTACACGTTTATTAAAATGGAAGTGTCATGTATTATCATTAGTGCTCGCATCCTATAAAGCTGGGTTCAACTTTTCTTTCTAAGGGCCGTGTGTCGTGCATTGTACGTAGTCGCTAGAAACGCGAAGCCTTGAATTTGTTTCAGATCTCCGGTAAAGCTAAAGCAGATGATCAAGGTGTTTTCGCCTCATTCGGTGGAAGAAGGCCCATAAAACACACAGCAGAGAGAGAAGCTCTACCGCCTGTGAGCTTTGGGCCTGAAACCGCACATGAAAGTCCTAGAACAGGAAGAATCGCTGAATCGGACCTAACAGTAATTTCCATTTGAATGCCGTTTTTGGAAAAAGCCTTTGAAGTGATTGGCCATTATCTAGAGTGCTCCTGAAGTGTTGACTCAAGTGCATGTTATTTTCTCTGTCCTCTCCATTTCGTACGTACGATTATATAAAAAAAGCCCAGCAGCTGTCAGGGACGTGAGAAAGCAAATATTTTTTACCAGGCACGATCCCGTCCTCCCTCCCCACCACACACCTGCGCCTAGCACAGGTCAAGGCTCCTGTGAGCTCTGTCTACCACACGCCATAAGAACACGGCCCCAGGTGATTGCTGCCATTTTCCCTGGGGGTGGGGATTGGGTGTGGGGGGGTGGTGGGGTGGGGGTGGTGGCCGGTAATTTGGCAGTTATGATAATTTGGTTTCTCTTGCAATTACCGGAGGGATGAATCTGGGGCGCAGTGGAACCATTAGCACTCTCGCCCAACTTCCAAGATAAACAGCCCACTTTTCCCCCCCGGAGCACCCTCCCAGCAGTGCCCTTGTCGCCCCCATTTAAACTTCTGTCTCCCGTCTGACCCGCAGAGAGCTGTTCCTGAAGACCAACGCCCAGCTGACCTTTCGGTGTCGTCAGCTGCTATCGGAACTCTCCTACATATATCCCATCGACGTGGTGAGCGGAATAACGTGTGTCAGTTCTCCTAAAGTCATCGCCACCCCCCGTTTCATTGACAATGCAGTTTTGTGGTGGACTAGACTGAGAGAGCGAGTAAAGTTAGTTTTCTTTCATTTCATGTTTCCGCTGTACTGCAGTTTGTTTATCCGTGCTGTTGCTCCTCTAGCCTTGTTAGAGTGCCTGTTCTGTAAACGGTGTGGGTGAAAGCAAATACTAGATCAATACACCTACGTGCGAATCCATGTGAAATCTTTTTCCTGCCACAAATAAGCACAAGACCAAAATATTGATGTACTGAGTACTCTCAGACTAGCCAAATTATAAACCTGTTAAATAAGTATGTGTGCTTGGAAGTTGTGTGCTCTGGTATATTCACTTGATAGGTTTTCATTTTCCGTGTTCAGTGGATGTGAATTCACGCATCAAACTTTTTTTTTTCTCCGTAGAACAATCAGACTGATTATGTCATTTGTGGGGTGAAGCTGCCAAATTCTGAAGATTTCCAAGGTAATCAAAGGGACTTGAAATCTGGAATATTTCAGGAGTTGAGAATGGCAAAACACAAACCGTGTCCTTTATCTGTCCATTTCCCATTATAACTTCAATGGGGATTCTTTCTTTTGTTTGTGTTGATATGATTGAATACCATATTCTCACCAATGGGAAAGGTAAGACCATTTGGCCGCAAGTGCTGGATTTTCGTTGGAAGCTACCTCGAGACACTGCTATCCCAATCTGCTGAAGGGAATCTTTTATACTATGAAATCTATCATGGCATTCCATCATGGAATCTAGTTTTTTTTTTTTAAGTCTAAAAAGATATACCTTTCTTCAAATGCACATTTGGACAAGTCATTCTGGAAGAGCTCTGGAACTCTTTCACACCTCAGTGACTGGTCTCTGACGATAATATAAAGAGAAATCTGTCTTGGAATCTGAATTCTAGTCGGATGATAAGCAATTCCATCTGGCCATAGGGTAGGATGTCTGAAAACTGTCATTGCAAATAGACTGATATTTTGTCACTTTTGCAGTTTTTTGGTAGCAGTATTTTTCGCTTTAAATTTGTGCAGTATTTTCTTATGTGTGCAATTATTTGAACTAAAGATGGTTACGGAGTGTTTAAAACAGTGAGCGGACACGTATGTGGACGGACAGTCCACCGGCCTTCTGCCTTTCATAGTCTAGCCAACCCCCCTTTGCAGACTACATTTCCCATAATTTTTGCCGGCAAATTGCAAACAACAATGGGGTTCTCGGTGGAAGAAGATTACGGTACGCAGAAGGTACGCTTGTAGGTGAAATGACAGGTCCGCGCAGACCCAAAAAAAAGACTGCTGCGCTGACTGCCTAGACAGACGTCCGCTCAGGGTCTTTTTTCGGGTCTGCTTTGATGTCATTTAGGTCTGCGCAGACCATGCAGATGTCCGTACGCATACTCTTTTTGGCGACTATGAATCGGCCTTTATGGATAAATGTAGGCTGCTCCGTTATCTGTACCCCAATAGGAGGTGTACTGATGACAAAAGATCCATTCATCGGTCCTGCTCATCATGAGAAAGCACCAGTGTTCATTTTCTAGCAATGAGTGCGATATACAAATAATTAAGGGATTTACCATCCATGGCTTGGACTTTGCCGTCACCAGAGGTATCTTCACCCTACATAGTAGGCCTTTTCCTGATGCTAGATTTGGGAAAAGGAAGATCCGAAAACACATTTGAAGTATTGTGTAAATACAACCTGAAATCATATCAGCATTGATGATATCTTAATTTTCTTTTATTATGTATTTTGGAAAACAATTGATAAATAGCGAGCAGTTTTCACATGTTTTCCATCATAAGCCGTACACATACACCGTTTGTGAATGTAAAGCTTAACAAAAATCCAGCACATTTTTTTTCATGATACAGCCACAGAATCTGTTTAAAGTAGCAACAGTTCAGAAAAGAATATGATGTCTCCAACTGCAAATTAAACAGAAAAACCCAGTCTTTGCGAAACATCTGCGTAATAAGAGCATGGTGGTTTGGCTGGATGGTTAATCCTCTGATGTGACACTGATATTGGCGGGAGGAAAGGCCAAAAGCAGGAAGGCCAGGGCTGAAACACTAGCGGATGGGACAGCTGTGCACTGGGCAGATTAAAATACTCTGGTAATGGTGTAGTCATTATCCAGAAAAGCATCCCCAATTCCCGACGAGTCCTCTCCCGTGTAGTGCCTAACCCCTCCCTAACAAAAGTTGGTCCGTGGCTCCAAAAAGGGAATCGCCAGTGCGATTCAGGAATTTAGAAATTGTTTCCTGTTCATTTTACTTTAATTTAACTGTAATTTCTGCTGGGCTACTTTATAAGGACTGCAGGGTTGAGTTGTAGATCCAGCTGGGCCTGGGGTTTGGATTTGTAAAAGCTCTCCCCCTCTCTTTCTCTCTGTCTCTCTCTTATTGTCTGTCTCTCTCTCTCTCTTTCTCTCTCTCTCTTATTGTCTGTCTCTCTCTCTCTCTTTGTCTCTCTTTCTCTTATTGTCTCTCATAATTGACTGCAAGGCTCTGAGACCCATACCCATAAAAACAAAGGTTAAAACAACCGGTGGAAAAGTATTTTGTTTATGGGAAGGAACAGACGCGGTGCTCGGTGGAACCACACAGCACGCAGCGCCCGCAAGGCTTCCCCAGAGCAGCACGCTCCGGGACCGAGGACAGGTGAAGGGGTCAAGCGCAGGCCGGTTTTCCGTCCGCCAGCGCTCACTCTCTCGCCCGGGCTGGAGAGCGAACCTCAGGCCTATTCCCGGGCCTATTCCCGGCTCCCCTCCCTCAGCTCACCGGCTGATGAATGCGCTCATTCGCGCAGCGCCCGTCACGGCGGTCGGATGTCGGCGGCGGGTAGTGCGTCGGAGTGTTTGAAGCACGTGAATACATTAATGTGAATGAGCGAGCGGATGTGTCTGTACGAGACGAGCATGACTCAATAGGTGACATTTGGAAAATGTTATTTGGCTCATTTCCTGCGTGTCGCACTCGTGTATGTTGTGAAAAATCCGACTTGGCTTCGGGAGACGGGGGGTCGGGGGGAAGCGTAACTTCAAAGGGGCGGCGAGTAATGAGTGCCAGGTTTGCCTGCGCCTCCTGCTTCATCACACGCTGCGCCCCGTGGTCCACCCTCCTGGGCCTCCCTGTCTCTCTGCCTCCCTGTCAGCATAGTGCCTGCGCCCCCGAGCTGCTCTCCAACACCCCCCACCCAGCCCTGATGGGGCAACCCGTCATTTCTGTTTCAGCTTTGAGCTGCTCTCCCATGGATGTCTGTTGGTGTTTTGGTCTGAAAGCCGTAAATATGCGGCGGTGTTGTGAGTAAAGGGAGCATGCCGTCTGCCTGCTGGTGTGTGAGGACTGTCCCTGTCCCCTAACACTGCCCCCCCCCCCCCCCCCGGCCACCTCTTGGCACACAAACGGACGGTCCCTTGCCATGGCGATAAGAGCGGTGATGGTCTTCCATGGTCTAGTGAGAAGGCCTCTGGCATGATGGCCTCCGTGATGAAGACACGACCTGTCTGTGCTGATGGCAACCTTCACGTTGGCCAGGAGTCTTGGGAGTGTGCCTTTCGGGGGCCTGGATGTGCTTTCGGATTTTGCGGTCACGTCTGTGGTGACTCGTGAATGAGGAAAGAAGTATCACGGTGGTCTTACCCACGTTCGTCCCCCTATTTGAAGAAGACAGCACAGGAAGAGGCTGGTGTCCCTATTGTGACTCGACCTGATGACATGTCACACCTGCGCTGATCCGAAACGCAAATAAAACTGGTCATATGCCGCTGATTGGAAAAACATAGGCAAACTACAAAACTGAGGTTTTTCAATGAAAATAAATTATGTTAATCTAGTTAATTGGTCTGTAAGTTTCCGAATATGGAGATTTCTGAAATTCTATATAATTTTCCTGTAGTACGATCTTATGATTTTTTTTTGCACACTCCAAGCGGTATCATGCCATTGTTTGGTTCTTTAATTCATATGGTACAAATTTCAACATCCTGCTGTAAAGTGGTACACTTGATTTTTTGTGGTATGTGATATTTTGAACTGAGGGAAACTGAAGGACACCATGTTTTTGAAACCATGATATTAAACCTAAAATTCTGCCTTAAGCATTTTAACCTCATTATACCCATACACTTCATGCATTCTTCGGCTTTAAATGTAATTTGCCCATTCAGCATTAAAACACAGTTTTTGGCATGTTGTTGTCACACGCAGCATGACTGCACTGGGAGAGACAGAATAGCTGGAAACCAGGAGATACAGCGTTTATTTTCAGAGAGGAAGAGGACGTTCTTTAAACGAAGAAACAACAATTAAGCAACAACGAATAATGTATGATTTCTACGAAGAAACAACAACAAAAATCTTTTGCGTTCGCCCTCAAAATGATAGGTTTACCATTTTTAAAAGTTGCGGTCTCTTTTTAGCATTTCTTGGCAACCAACATTTCCTTGTAACTTTTTGTGTATTATTAAATGAGTTTGCTAACATAGAAACAGTGCTTTGTGTTACATTTTGTGCAACTGGCAGAGATCATAAATGCATACTGTAACCTGTGAATTTAATATTTCACTTTGGGCAGAATTTGCACAAATTTCCCTTTTGGAAAGACTTGGGTTTGACGGTGGGTTTGACGGTGTAACCATTGGCAGTAAAATAAAGATATTTTGGGTTGACGTGTTTTAACAGCCAGGCACGACATCTAACAGTTGTAACTTTAATTATAACTCTCGTGCTTTATCAAGCGAGTAACTTCTTATGGTCTCTGTGATTTTTACCTTCTTCCGTGCGCTGCAGCGAAAGAAGACGGGAGTGTTGCGGTTGCCCTTGGCTACACGGCGCACCTGGTCCTGATGATCTCCGGCTTCCTGCAGATCCCTCTCAGGTATCCCGTAATCCACAAGGGCTCCCGTTCCTCCATCAAGGACACCATCATGGACAAGCTCAATGAGAAGGAGAGAGAGTAAGAGTGTTACGCCTCGTTTGTTTAAAAAAAAAAAAAAAAAGTATTTATTCCAGATCTGTACTTTCGTGGGAACGTACCCTTTTTGGCAATCGGATTCGGATATGCAGATATGCGCGCGGATATTCTGTATGCTGATCAGATATCCAGTTGTGGAATTCTGTCTGTTCTCTATATGCGTAGGCCCTGTCGTAAACATCCATAATGGCCCAGCAAATCCAAATGTTTTGAGCTTTCGACAGTGGCAGAGACGGACCTTTCAATCTTAAGCAAACTGAGCTCTGTGTGTGTTCGGCGTATGTGATATTTGTGCTTTAAATTATATAGTCGGCGTCTATGCAACAATGCTAATGGTAGAGGTGAGGGAATGTTTGACAATATCAATTGGACTCGTCGAATAGATTTGCTGGGATTCAGCGGTGTGGAAAACAAGCAATAATCACCGTGGAACTTGTGCACACAAACAAACAACATTTATGTGCGACTGAGCCCTGACCACAGTCAAAGCTCCCCTTATTCAAGACCCATAGTATCTGCCCTTTAATGTCGCACAAGCCATAAAACCTCCGTCTTAAACTGCCAAGGGAATCCGTGATTAATTGAACGCTTTGAAGTTGAGGGAGATGCTTGAGCCGATTGTAGTATTTGTTAAAAGCCCATTCAGTGCCTGATGTTTGCGCCTTTCACCCCAAACCGCCGCCGCTTCCTGTGGGGAGCATTTCTTCCGTATAGTCATTGAGCTGACCCTTTCGCTTCCTCCACCAGTGTGAGCCGCGAAGTACGGCCTTCATCAAGTTCCCAAACGATTGCAAATCTAAATGACGGTTTGAATCGTAATTTTCCGTTGTCCACCATCCAATATGAAAATGCCGCCTAGCATATGTTCAAATGCGAAATTAAAAATAAGCTTGTAATGTATGTTGAAAAGGCTGCGTGTACACTAGCCGGTGCAGTGCTTGTTTTGATCAGTGTAAATACTGGAGAGTAGACTAAATGCATGTTTTTCCACATGTATCCCATAGCCCGGTAGCAGGTCCTGACCCGCAGTTTTGGAACCACGACATTATGCAGGCCCCATAGCCCACTTTAGCCTGCCAGTATCACCGTGGTAACGCGTGGAGAAC
The DNA here is from genome assembly GCA_029718625.1 of Synaphobranchus kaupii. NCBI lineage: Eukaryota > Metazoa > Chordata > Actinopteri > Anguilliformes > Synaphobranchidae > Synaphobranchus > Synaphobranchus kaupii. Next base: position 40,317,303 of record CM056385.1, on the reverse strand, counting down.
CCGGCCCAAACCCTTCTCTTTCTGTCTGTGCCTGAGGCCTGTGTTTACCTCATTGACTCTCATCTCCTCTCTGTACCGCAGGCTTTTTCAGGTGGAAATAATTTTTTACAAATAATTTTGCTCACAAAATTTATGACCGTTCACATTTATCGCGCCCTCTGTGTTTCCCGCTTTCTACACCCGTTACCACTGGAGCGAGAATCACCAAAGAATATCGAAGATCTTATCCAAAGGAGCCATTGGCGTGTATAAGAGTTTTCTTTCTTTTAAAAAAAAAAAAATCCAACCTGCCTTAAAAAAGTGCCAACAACAACCGTGGCAGCAACCAGAGAACCGAGGAAGAAATAGTTGAAAAGAAAAGAAGTATCCCCTGGCATTAGCAAGCCTCATAGCAGCATTCTAAAACAAACAAGGTCCAACCCCCCCCCCCCCCGTGAAGAAGGCACATTACTGGGGCAGATATACAGCCTGTCCACCTGGGCACAGAGCATGCTAATGAAATAGGGGCCCGCCTCCACGGGTCAGCAACATGCTTAGCATGGGCCAGCGGGTGGGTGCTTCCTGCCGCCGCCCCAAACACCCTCATAATTCAAAATTTATATGGGGTTCCGCCGTACACCACATGTACGCTGGGGCTGTGAGTTATCGCTTGTAGGCCTACTGCAGTGTGCATGGGAGCATTCTGGCAACCCTCCAGTCCAGATACCGACTCCAACGTGCGCTTCTGCCGTCGTGTCTGGGACCAGCGAGCAACTTCGAAAATCGCCACGGCGCCTTGTTTTCTCGTGTCTCAGCTCTGTTTTTTTTTTCTTTTGCATTTTTTTTTTTTTTTTGAAACAATCCCAGGTCTGATTTGTAATACATTGTTATGCATAAAAATAAATAATATGCAACACAGGGGTTGTTTGGCAGTGAGAGAGAGGCTAATCCTTTCCAAAATCCACATATCTGATGATGAAATGGAGCAGATGGAAAACATCATACACTTTCGGGTCGTCGGCTTAAGCACTTTGCAATTTCAGTTTATGGTTTATAATCCCGGCTTTTGTAACATGGTACATTTTCACATTATGGACATCTGTAGGCCACCTCAAATAAATGCTTAGATTGTTTCTATGAAATTGGGAGGATGGTAGTGTTTGATAGTGTTTGGTAGTGGTTGGTGATGTTCACTAAAGTTAAGCTTGATGAGCAACAGAGAAGCAAAGGGGGTTGGGGAAAGATGTTTGTTTTTCTGTTGACTCTGAGGAAGATATCCCAGACCTAAAAACTTCAGTCACCCTGTTTTTTTAGATGTGCTGTGTTTCTGAGCTTTGGAGTGCTCCAGCTCTGCATATTTCCATTTAGTCCCTGTGAAATAGTCAGTAAGGATCCTTTTTTATGTGTCTTGGACTGTTCTGGCTGTGAAGAACCTATTTTGTTCTTTTTCATAAGCTGGGCTGAAGCGCATATTTTTATGATTTTGACCTACTTGATACAGATCTTAATTGAAAAGAGGAAAAAAATCACATTCTAGCTCTGAATTTAGCCTTGGGTGCTTAGGTTGATTTGGATTGAGCGTAGAGGGTTAAAATTTTATGTTTGCTTGTTTTCAGTGCTTTGAGAACATTACGGCTGTCATTGAACATGATCTCAGAAAGTAAAAATAGGAATTGTAACATCTTTAAATACTTTGATTGAACAGGAGAAAGATCCTACATTTTTTTCTTCTCAATTCCAACATTTATTAACAAATAAAAATGTAAGTTGGAAGTAAGCAGCCCACCTCATAGTTTGCTGTTGAGGCAATAGTTTTGAGTTATTTTCTTTTAATGTAATTCACATTTTAGAGATATTTCACATACATTCTCTGAGGGCAGAAAATTCCAGTAAATAGCTTGTTAATTCCAGGTGGTGTTTAATTGTAGCTACATGAATGATGTGCGACTACAGATTTTAGTTGTTGGTGACACTGTCGCCATGGATACAAGGAAAGGATACACCCCCAGTGCCTAGCCCCTTGATTATTTCTGAATTGCCCTGGCAACTGAATATAGTGCAGGCTACTGTGTTCAAATTATTATTTTGATCTATTTTGTAAGGTAACCAAGGATCAACTGCCAAGAAATGGTGCAGTTTGATAATTAGTAGTTGGGCACCCAGGCTTTTTTCATTCTTCTATGCATAGCAAGTGCTAATAACAAAATTAATGTTTTGGTAGGTAATTGGTGTAATTGGAATCGCATACGCAAGGATGAAACGGCTTTGGGATTTGTTTTGCCTCGTCTGTTCGACGACAAATTAATGAGTATGATTCCAATGGAGATTAAAATAAAAAACAATAAAAAATAAAGAAAGAAAATCACCTAGTTCTCCTCTTTCCTGCCGTAGTACCTCCGAGCCCTGAGGTTTACATTGGCCAGGGACCGCACAGCTGGTTCGGATTAAGCCCCCCTTTTGTTTGCAAAGGCGCTGCTTATGGTCTATATATTTCCCCGCATTTTGAAGTGTTTTTTTCTAGGAAGGATTGCTTTTCTAGCTGCATTTAAATAAATGTATTATTCTTTTGCATAACAACCTGCCCATTCTGATACGGTCAGTGTCCGTTTCTCCAGCGAGAGTGTTGTTATGAGATGTCTCAGACCGCAGGGACAGCAAGCGACGGCCTCCACCTGACACACTTTTTTTGGGGGTGGCGTGAGGGGGATGGGTGCTGAGGTACGTCGTGGCCCCCTCCCTGCTTCAGGATCGAGCGCAAAACCATTAGAAACAGATGGCCGGGAGAGTAGGGAGAAAAACACAGGCTCATTTGCTGTGTGCTAATGACCATCGAGCAGGTCTCACACACAGGTAGGGTAACTACGCATCACTGAGGTGGCTGTAAATAGCTCGGTCGGGCAGGCTATTGAAGCCAACTGACCTCAGTTCACTTATACAACAGATAAACAGGGCCGTATCGCGGTAGAATAGGCTTTTTGCATCTAAAAACTGCTTTGTTACGCTCACTAGACAATGTCTGGACTACACAGAGCATACTCACCCTCTCATGCAAACATGCCCAACAGAAACATTAGTGCCTACAGACACACGCACGCGCACGCACGCACACACACACACACACACACACACACACACACTGCACACACAAAACCATTTTGAATTAATGGCCTTGTCCTTCCCCGCCTCCTCCATGTTCATGAAGAATGGCGTAGTGTGTGAAATGTTACCTGAGAAAAGAGGAGTATCTGGAACTGGGGCACCCACATCAGTGAAGCCCACCTCTCTCGCACGAAGAGTTATGGCGTGTTGGAGGTCTTGCAGCTGGAGTGGCTGTGCAATTCTCTCTGCTAGTTACACTGTGGACTCCCTGGCTGTCTGGTAGTACTGAATAGCCTCACCTCCGCCCCACGGAAAGAGCTGATTTATACCTTCCCAACCAATAAAAGAGGATATTTACACGAGCCGGATCATAGAAAATAAACCGGAGAAGGGGCGGGACCCTATTAAGACTGTGTCCGCGCCTTCGCCAGGGTCCTCCGGGCGTTTGCTGAAGCGGGGTGGCATGTTCCAATAACCTTTCGCCCTACCTACCTTACAGTGTTTATTAGCTCTGGCCCACGGTGGGCTGTGTCTGCGCTGTGTAACGACGTGTGGGGGACATGCGACGACGCCTCGTTCCGAGAGGGCGGAGAGGATGAGTTCTTGTTGAATCGATGCCAATGCATTAATGTGTCAGAAAGGTCCGGAAATGGAGATTTGTGGGGCGGCGCTGTAGGAAGGCCCCGGCGCAGCGGCATTATGGGATTAGCAGGTGGACGACCCCCATCTATCGCCACGACGCCTCTAAACAAACCGTCGGTCAGTCATACTTTATTTTAATGTAATGGGGAAAGTCTCGATGGCTGGTGCGAGCCTTGCTGGTAGTTGGCCGTGCGGTCAGTTCCTTTAGATGTGACTTGGAATAGCCGTATTTAGGCATGGAAAGTCTTCCTCGACTTGAGTAATGGAGTCCAGTCTTGTGATGGTGCCAGAAGGCAGTGTCCGCTCCAGGCCACAGAGGGACAGACTAGATGGAGCGCCACTTGCACTTACCACAGCGCTTTGAGTTTGGTCCTATAGTCGCAGCACCAACTGTATCTGTGCATAGTCACGGCTTACTTTATAAAGCCAAAAATTTTTCCGTTCCCCTTGTAATACGTTTAACGTGCTTTTCGTGCTTCTAATGAGCCCCGAAGCAATGGCAGGCATATAAACTTGTCTGACCCCTCAGGTCAACGCATTGCTGCTAAATTCCACTTTTTTACCAGGGATTCAGCGCTCAGATAATGACTGCGGCGTGTATACGGCGGCCAATCACGTCTGGCCAGAGCGCGGTTCGAAAGAGTCGGCCGCGTCCTCCGCGCTGTGGCCGCTGGGACCGAGCCCCCGGACAGCGTGAAGCATCCTTCAGATTCTTTGAATGCAACAGGGCTCTCCAACGCACTGCGCCCCTCCACCCCCCCCCCCCCCCCCCGTTTCCCAAGCGGCGCTCCGGAGCGTCTGATTGCGGCAGATTCAGAGATGTGATCCAGATGTCCTCTCGCTGATTGAGACCAGAGAAAGGCTGTTAAAATCAAGCACCGCCTCGTAGCGCTTTTTATTAGATGGCATATTAAAGGCGTGCTTTTTGCCCCCCTCGACTTTCTTTTTTTTTTTTCTTGAAGAATCGTTCGGGAGAAATACATGGATGAACTGACCCACAGTATTCCGGCGAAGCTTTTGAAAAGCGTAAGGGTGTTTCAGACTGCTTTGAGAGCGCGGGGAGGAGTGACGGGGGCCGTTCCTCGGGCGGTTCGGGCAACGGGCGCAAGGGAGCCGTGAGCCCCTCTCTGAAGGGACACAGAGCAGAGGCGAAACCGAAAAGCGCAGGCTCCTCTCTCGCAAGCGGCCGTTTCTCTTCCAGAGAACGGAGGGAAAGAACGGTCAGGTCCTTTTATACGGGCCGGGGGGATGATTTTTCCAGTCGCCAAGGCCGATATATAAGCGGTCAGGTTTCCGCACCCCTGTAAACCGAAAGTGTGCGGGAGTATTTTCAGACGGGCCCCAGGGAGAAGAGCCCCTCGGCTCTGATGAGGCTCCCATTCCCTTGTTCCACTGACATCCGATGTGAGCGTTTCCCCTCATTCAGACAGGCCATATTCCACTGGGTCCATTGGCCTTTGATGGCATTCATTGATGCATGACGCATGCACATGATGCATTGAAAGGTGCTTTTATCATCAAAACTGAATGGCAAATGAAGCGGCCATTGTAGATTGCACATGCATATTTATGTATTTATGCTTATATTTATGCATACATGCTGTATGTATGTATATATTGATGGGTTCTGAGTTTTGGCCCATAAGAGTAGTTAAAGCTGGAGTAAGCAACCTTTTTTTTTTTAAGAAAGATATCGGGGAACGGGGGCGGCACGGTGGTGCAGTGGTTAGCACTGTCGCCTCACAGCAAGAAGGTACCGAGTTCGAATCCCGGCCGAGGGCCTTTCTGTGCGGAGTTTGCATGTTCTCCCCGTGTCTGCGTGGGTTTCCTCCGGGTACTCCGGTTTCCTCCCACAGTCCAAAGACATGCAGGTTAGGCTAATTGGAGACTCTAAATTGCTCATAGGTATGAGTGTGTGAGTGAATGGTGTGTGTGCCCTGTGATGGATTGGTGGCCTGTCCAGGGTGTATTCCTGCCTCTCGCCCAATGCATGCTGGGATAGGCTCCAGCACCCCCCGTGACCCTGATCAGGAATAAGCGGGTTAGATAATGGATGGATGGATGGATCGGGGAACGGTCATGCTTAGTTGGTAGCAATCATAGAAAGAATTTGTTTTTATACCCTCAATTTCTGCATTCTAAAACCAGGGATTCGGCCTGAATTTTGTTTTCAAAACAAAGTGGCTTATGACAAGCCAATCGAAGAGATAGGCAGTCTTAAACCAATCAACAATAAGACCATTCAGCTAGAAATTTCACCAACAATGGCAGAAAAGCGACCTGTTACACCGATGCTATTTCAGGCAAAGAAAAAGAAAACGGAATTGGATGAAGCTTGCTCGAAAACTAGAGTAAACACAGGTGCTTATTTTAGAAGGTGGCGAGTTCGCGAACGGATTGGTTTAAAGACAGACGTGGAGCTCCCATATTCTACTGGACAAGTAGGCCAAAAGTTCAACACTAATTTACCTGGACTTTCTGCTTCCCAGCCATTTGTAATTACCTATAATGAATATCAGCTAGGTTGCTATTATTGATAACATTACTTCATTCAGAGGCTAGTTCTTGGAAGAACGTTTGCTAACGTTATATGTTGTATAGATCGCGTTAGCTAGAATCGGCTATAAACATGCTTGCCAGCTGTAGCCAGATAATGCCTGGTTCAGATTAACGCAACATGAACAGAGTTGTGTGATGCAACAACTCTAACAACAGAAAAGATTCCGTTGTTTTACCTGGACTTTTGTAGCTGACATTTTTACTGTAACGTTAGCTATACCAGTCTGTAATCCTGCAATCGTATCGAGAAAACTTGCATGTTTGGTCTGTGGAAGCTGTGGGGTGTGATTTGTCTCTTTCTCTGTGGGCAGGGCCAAGGGATGTTATGACTGAAATGTTTTGACAACAAATGTGACTGTTGAGAAAGTTGCGTACTCCAGCTTTAAGCATGTATTAATCAATGATTAGGTGTAGCAGGTTGTATGGCAGGAGGGCAAAGGCTGAGATTGGACAGGCCTCTGCCCTCCCTGACCAGGCATCTAGATGCCATACGGTATCGGGCATGACTAATAGCATGTGTTGTTGATGAGCAAAAGCATATGTCAATCTGGAACAAAGAGATATGCCCTCACAGATAATATGGACATGTGCGTCAAGTCAAGGCCTCCAAGGATATTTAAGCCTGATTAGACGACCAGTGTGTTGAGGGTTGCTGTACCGCAAACTTGTGCTGGGTTTCAGTGATCTTCCCGCTGGCCGGCGATGACATACAATAAACTTTTACTTTTTCGAGTAACGTTAAAGTGTTTGTTGTGTTAATGCGTTCCTGCATTGTCCTGGCTTGAATTACAAGGAAAGAAACTGGGTCCTCGCAGTATGTATGTGTATGTATGTCTATGTGTGTATGTCTGTGTATGTATAAAATATCCTTGAATATGTTCTCATTTGCCTGAATCCTTATGTAAAGGTTCTATATATTGGAAACAGTCTTCTGTTTTAAGGCAAAATATAATTTGTTGTTAACAAATAGATTGAAACAGGGCTTGCCTGGTCCCACGGTTAGTGTTTTGTAGCTGTTTATAATCTTAAAACTAAATCCCCAAATGGTACAGCAATGGGATATTTTCAGGATCCAGTAAAAAGCTAAAAACGGCAAAGTAAGCAACAGCATACCATTCAAAGACACTTTTATTGTGACCTCAAAGATTAGTAGAGCAGAAACGGTCATTAGAGCCCTGGTTTGTACAAATGCTCAATATAATCATTTTTTAGATATTGAAAAGTATAGCTTGGTTGATTTATATTGTAACTGGGCCCATTAGCCCCACCCAATGGTTAAGCGGGTGTTCTCTAAAAGCAGAACTGTGATTTATACTCCTGAACATTTTAAATTGCACATTAAAGACTCCAGAGTTCTGGGCTGGGTAAGTGTAAGTAACAGTTGCAATGAATGGAATGTGTGAAATTGAATAAAACGGCATTATTTGGCCATTGCTGTGTTAGGTAGCACATATTATATATGGACTGCATGAGTTGGATCATGTGTCATATTTGATTTAGTTTTGAGCCACTGAATCATTAGCCCTTGTTTGAGATTTTCATAAACCAGGATTAATCCACCCAGTGGCCCAGCATGACGCACATTGCCACTGCTTACAGGAAACCTTGGGCCATTCTACAAATACACACGCATATACAAAATGTGAATTTTTAATTTGAGGTTTTTCAATGTGCAAATGAGTCCCATATAAAAATGGCATTGGGAATACCAAAAAAAAAAACTTTAATCAACGGCAGTTATAGCGGCTGACTAAACGTGTTTTACTGCAACCAAACAGTCTTTTTCTTTTCTCAAAGAATCAATCATGTTATGTTCCTCCTTGTGAGTGGCATTTTAGTGAAAGGTAATCTAGTGGACTGTCCTGCCTCAGCATTCAGATTTATGTGCTGTATTTATTCGGTGGGCACACACTTTTGTCCAAAGCCACTTGAAAGGCTATTATTTCAAACAACACAAAGTGGAAAAAAAAAGGGTACAGTATCTACAAGTACCAGCGCAGAGTAGACCATAACACAATATGTAGTTGGTGTGTCACAATATATATAAAATGTTGCATATAAATTTGTAAATTATGACTGTAAATCGCTTCCTGATAGGAGCTTAAGCTGAATGAATGTAATGTAATACAAAGCTGGTCAGACTCGGCCCCCTCCGCAAGCAAATTAAATTATCTTTAATTCGGGAATAATTAACTCAATGCCCTTCGTGCTAATTGTATATTCCTTTGTGGTCAAAAGAAAACATGTAAGGACCGCAGTGCAGGCTCTTCCTGTGTAGGGTCCCAAGGTCATTAACAGGACCGCCGTTTCACTGGTCGTAATTCTGCCATGGCCTGAAATTCCTAGACAAGCCAGACCCATATTGCTACATCAGCCACAGCAGCTTTTACAGGACAAATGAAGGATCCTCTCTTTTAACAACGGTCTTGGGCACAATAGATGATCCCCAGCTATCATATCATAATGTACAAGCTCATTGCAAATTCTGGTGGTTCCCCTAATGAGGAACATAAATACGACACATGTTGTAATAACTATGACATGCTCTGGCGTTCAGGACAGAATTAGGGTTGTGTTGGACAGCCCGTTGCTTTCCTGCAGAAATGAACAATCACACGATTGAGTAAGGATAGTCTTACATCAGTGGGGTCTAGGCCTAACCTTCGCATCAAAATCTTTACAATCTCCTAGCTATACGTTGGTGTATATGTTGGCGCCTTTGAGGGACTTCACCGTAAATCACTGACGAGGTATATATATCCTGCTCTAAAGAAAAATCCCTTTTCTTTAGAAGACCGTTTTATGATGTACAGAAACCTTTACAAATCATTACATATTAATTGCAGATTTGTCATTCTCCAACAGTCAAGGTTGCACATGATGTTTAATATATGATGTTTGTTTGGATCCAACATCCAGTGGGGGTGGGGTTCAGCAGAATACACGGGGGAAAAAAGCTCAAAACTGGGTTGATATGTCGATTTGTCATTTTGTACCATATTCCTGTGGGATTTACCCCCCAAGATTATAATGAAAGAAAATGCATAATTGTGAGTAAGTATTGCTGGAAACATTCCTATCCTCCCCTCTCTTTGATAAATATAAGTGGTGATTGTATTTTTGGATGCATTTCTGAAGGTGGTGATCGTATGACTCTAGTACAAGGAGCAGCTGTGGCTGAACTCTATGCAGTGTAGAGAAGGTAGCTGGGAAACGAGGCAGTGTGCTTCAGGAGAGACCTGCGCTGTGCGTGGGACAGAAGGGATAATGAATGGCGGGGGAGCAGTGCTCTGGTGCGTGGGTGCAGGTTGGGGGTGAATTGCCGCTGAGTTCTGAGGGGTCCTCAGCCCAAGCTGCAGAGTGACGGGGCGAAACCAAAATCGGGGCGTTCCGAGTGTAATCCCCGACAACCTGGTCGCGCAACGTATTGTTTCAACACGGCCGTCAAGATTGGACGAGTGATAAAAATGACTGCCTTCTAATGACGGCATTCAGAGAGCTTTCCGTGGGGCTGGATGGAACACTCACTCCAGTAATTCACCCCACTTCGCTTTTGACTTCTCAAAAAGCGTTCCTGATGTTTTGGTGTACCCGGGTCACTTCAGCGTGACTACAGAGTGACTGGACAGCGGCCATTAATCTTTCGGTGTGAAACGGCGGGCGTGTGGCCGTGGCTTAGCCGCTGCCTTCTGTCAAACTGTGCTCGCACGTATTGCGCCTCGTCTCTCGTCTGTAACCGAGTGTCGAAGGGCGGCTCTTGTAGTTTCGCTTGAACCCCCCCTACCCCTTTCTCCCTCGACCTCGAATCGGTGCGGTCTCTGAATTTTTTTTAAGCACCTTCGCTTCCCCGGTCGATGATTTGTGTCAGCTGCGTGTCGGGTGGGGGGGGGGGCTTTTTGCGGTCGCACGTCCCATTAACAAAGTGCAGCGTGCTTTTCCCCCTCCAAGGAACTGTGATTTCAACTGTGATCTCTCCATAAAACTGTTAATCAGTTTGCAGTGATTTCCTCATCCAGCGAGACAAAAGCACAGGACTTATAGTATTCACGCACTGCCAGACAGGGATTAATATGTGAATGAGGGCCTGTTTACAATGCAGACTGTATGGAGCACGTCTGTAGCGCTCGTGAACTTGCACCCTCCGGCTCGCAGGCCAGCAGTTTTGTCGCAGCGGCCGCGAAGACGCGGTGAGGCGTTATGACGTGTGAGGCGACCCCGAGTGTTAGGCGTGGGGTGCCGCGGGTGACTGGGGGCCCCCCTCCCAGGAGGAGGGGCCCTACCCTTCACTCCTGGCACCTCAAGGTTAGGGAGTCCGAGCGGAGCGGGCCTGTCTCCAGTCAGGACGGATTAGCAGAAACGAAGGGCTGACCCCAGGGGAAGCAGGGCTTTTAACTGGAATTGGAAGGAGAGAGACTGCCGGAAGGTCGCTTTCACCTCCTGTCGTGTGACGATGACAGGCCAGCTTGTGTAGACACAAGCATGCACACACACAGAGGCACACGCGCCACACACACACACACACGCGCACGCAGACACAGGCTGAATGGTGATAAAACATGTTGAAGTGGAAAAAAAGGCACATAGCGTGGCCATAGTGTGTTTCATGTGGTAGCCTGCTCTTGAGGGTGTGAGGCCTGAGAGATCTGTAGCCCAAGGCTTTTCATCCCATTCATATCCCCTCACAGCAAGATGCAAGGAGGGTTGGCAAAGCCCTTAATGACAGGGCTGTTTTATGGGAAAAAGGCGGCGTTCACACAAGGTGTGATGATAATAATGATCACCATTATCAGCTGTCACTCAGGACATGCGATCAGTATGTGGGGATTTCCAGGAGGGAACTTTTTTTTCTGTTTCAAAAGAGAACGGACAGGTTCATGAAGTTCTGGTTCAGTTGGTTCATATTTGTGTGTGTGTGTGTGTGTGTGTGTGCGTGTGTGCGTGTGTGTGTGTGTGTGTGTGTGTGTACATTTCCTGAAGCAGGGCTGTGTGGCATACTCTTTTTGTACAGTGTGCAGTTTGTGAACTTGCCAAGTGCTTCAGAGGTTGAATAGCAGCTCCAGGTTCAAAACCGAGATCATTCTGTTGAGTGTAACTGGTCCACATATCAATCTGGTCAATCTTCACTATTTTTGAAGGTTGCCTTCAATGACACAGTTTCTGTGGGACTCCACAATAAACATTTTGCTTACCGCCATTCTGCATTAAAATTTGTGTGGGGTCATTAATCATGTTGTATATCTGTTCTGTTACCTTTCAGGTTTCCGTTATACCCAAGAGGGGAGCGCTATCAGTTTGAATATGGCGTCTATCTTCTCAACAAGAATATTGCCCAGGTAAGTTGCTTTTTTTTTTTTTGTTACATCCATCAGGTTAGTCGACACCAGATTTGACAAACAAACAAAAAAAACATCAAGGCTTTTATTTGTTTCCTCACGGACTTCTGACTGAAATGTTTGTTGTCATTGTCTGTGGGTTTTTAAGCTGAAGAGCTTGTCTTGAACTTGTGGCCCTCAGCCTGAAGTGCAGGAGGTAAACCGTGTCTTCCGGAAATATGTGGGTGCTAACCACGGCGTAGCCGCAATGAACAGTTCAGCCTTGTCAAGGCTGTGCACACGGGCTGTGGGATCTCTTAAGTCTGTGCTTCTTTCACAAGTGCTCCTCTGGGGGGGTGGGAAGCCCAAAAACTGGTCCGATGAGAGTGTGGCTAATGGGTTGACCTGCGAGACTTTTCCCCTTAAAATCGTTTAGCAGCAAATGCAACAATTTGCATTCCATTCCTTTTGCTTTTAACGCTGTGGCAAGAATGAAGAATCGCTGTCTCTCCTGTGAATTAGGAAGCAATTAGCCGGAAACAGGTGGCTGGTTTCAAATGACTTCAGTGGGTGGTTTGATGTGATGTACTGCTACAACATGGAAGCTGCAGTTTCATCCTGCTGTCCTCCCAAACTGCAGCACCAATTCATAAAATGAATAATTGGGCTGATGAAGCAATAGCATTGAATGAGAATCTCAAAGTATTCTGGACTCAATGGCCATGAGGAATGATATGATTATTGCAATGTTCTGGATAAAATTAAATGAACGAATGTTAAATAAATTCATAAGTTCATAAAGGGCAGTGGGGAATTACAAGGGTCTTTTCCATAACTGTTTATGTGTAATTTCCTGCCGTGATCTTTGAATTTCAGAAATGGATTCTACATTTCCTCGTGTTAGTCTGTCCTCAGCATTCGCCCTTGCTCCGTGCTCCGCCCCCGCACCCCCCCTCTTTTGCAAACCCCTCTGCCAGGATCTTTACGCATTTATTTTACACCGCGTCGAACATTGACAAATGAAGACATCGTAAATTCATTTACAAATCATGAATCCGGACGGAGGTTTCAAAATGCCTAAACATAAACTGGTCTACTTTGATTGGCTCAGTGGCAGTCCGTTCCATTGGTCTATTTAGTTTATGCTGAGAGCTCATCCATAGGCAGAGAGCCATTGATCCGAGTGATGTTCAGCCAGCGTGTCCGTTTAGCTCTCTTTGTTGTGGCGTGCGGTGGGAGAATGATAGTCATACAGGAAGTCCCGGCCTGTGGTTTGCAGGGACCTCAGTCGCTGGACCGTGTGAGCTAACGCAGGGACACCTCTGGGACCTCTGAGGCCTTGACCCTCGGCGGCCAGCGGTCTTACCGCTAGTCCTTTTTTACATGACCTTTCCCGTCTCGCATTACGGTCACGTGAAAAGGAGGCTCGATCCCCGGAACCACCCAGGAACGGGGAAGCGGGCTCCTGTCCGAGGATCACAGAGCACGCGCGGAGACGAGCGGTGCGCGGATCTCGGCTCCGCCCTTTTCTCAGAAGAGCCGATACGATTTGCAGATGCTCCGCTAGTAGCTCACATCTGTGAAGTTTCAAACTGCCAGAGCCCTGTTTGTAATGTGAATGTTTCCCCCCCAATCGTCTGTAATTTTTCCCTTTGATATTCTCTCCCTGTCGTGCATGTTGGTGTTTAGCTTCTGACACTTTCCTGTTGTTTTTTCTTTCTTTCTTCTTTCCGCCGCCGCCGCCGGAGTCAGGCCTGTGAGAGCCGAGGGGAAAAGCGCTCTCCTCAGGCCGGCGGATACGGCCGTTGGCTCCGCCCCGCTAATTTGAAGGCCTGCAAATAGTCTCGCAAAAAAATAAATATTAGCGCCGCGACGTCGGCCGCTCCTTTCGGCGCCATCGCATGTGCCACGTGGCGTTAAAGCGGAACCTTGCCTCTCGTCCTGTCCGCATCGCTGCGGCTTGCGCCCACCTGCTGATAGCGAGCCGGAGATGGAGACGCTAATGGAGGCGCTTCCCTATAGGCGCTTCCCGAGAGCACGTTCCCTCTGACTGTATTTAGTTCACGGTATTTCTAACAGGAAGATGTGTCAGCCAAATTAATTTTACCCATGTTTAGCTTACAGTAATTCTGGTGGGCACTGTACCTTGGTGAGGGTTGCCAGTAATTCTGGTGGGCACTGTACCTTGGTGAGGGTTGCCAGTAATTCTGGTGGGTACTGTACCTGGGTGGGGCTATAGCCAGCTGGACACATGCCATAGCTCGATGTGGCACTCAGGAAATCATGTTGGGGGAATTTATGACTATGGGTTCAATCGTGATTGTTTCCATGTCACACGTTTTACAGTTTGGGAGCAAAATGCATGAAGTAACCTTATAATCGTGCTCATACACAATTTCCTTTTTTAAAGTTATAATTGAGTTCCGTAAACCTGGCATTTCAACCACTTTCTGTCCGAGCAACGGTTTGTTTCCTTTGGGAAGACTGCAGGAATGGTTCTTGTTACTTGTAAGGGGTTTATTAGGAAATGGCAGCTTTATTGACCCTAAATATTAGAAAATTGAGCTCGGTTTTCTACTTGATATAATTTACCAATAGGCAGTTTCGGAGGGCTGGTAGTTATTATTTTGTTTTGAAGGTTGTAACGTGCTCCTGAATTAGCCTGCTATGCGTTGGTGTGTCTGGTTATTGAAACAAACCAGAGGTCTGGTTTCACAGCGGTTTCTGTCTTGGATGTGAAAGATTAAGCATATAACTTTTATTAAATTGCCCCTTGTGCTCTGTTTGAAACTGATACAGGACAGCTGGCAGAAGGGCAGCACCAGGAGGTGCCTCTTTGAAGTCACTGCCTCATATTATGTTGTTTTTATTTATGCCACATGCCAGGGGTAACCGGACACTGTACTAAGTCAGGTGTTAGCAGCCCCTTTGTTGGTTTTTTTGTCTCATTTGGATAATCAGAAAACATTATTTTAAAAAAAATAATAATAAAGTTTGTATATTTTTTGACCTATGTCCCTGAAAGGCATTCTTGCCATCTTTTATAAATCATTCACCGCAGGTGGAGGAGGTACAAGTTCTGCATCCTGTTCTGGTGCTGTAGGTCTAAAACCATATTTAATTTACTGACTCTATATACAGATAACACCCTAGAGCATTTGGGCCAGAGGCAGCCGTATTTCCGAGTTCATTGGCTCCATATTTGTTCCTGTATTTCCTGTCTTCAGTGTGGTGTTTTCTGGTTTCACTCTGTAGCTGTAACTGTTTGGAATTGGTGAGTATTAGCCGGCACGGTGCTGTTCTTCAGTAGATTTGGTGGAATGTCCCGGCTCTGTCATTCGGTCACTTTTTGAGCGGGCAAACCCCCCTGCTCTCTGCCCGCGATGAGCGTGTGAACCTCCCACAGGGAACGTGAAACAACACAAGCTGCAAATTACGCAGCTGAACCGGTATTTACGCGGATGGATTATACAAGTTAGTGAATACGGCTCACAGAAACACAGTTTTCTGGACCCCAGTCCATACGGTATTTTCCTTCTTTTTTTTGTTCTCTTTATTTTCTATAAAGCCAGTTGTGAAACACGGCATATGGAGTCGATTATGTACAAACAGACTGTACATGGAAATCACGGGGCGAAAATTAGAGCTCGCCCCTTACGCAGTGGATGGATTCAATGGGAAGGTGCAGGCCTGAAAATTTTAATTTGGGAGGGGTTTGGAGGGTGGGGGGGGGTCGGTTGCAAATAACGTGGCCATGTCTATGCGTGGCAGTAGCTATCAACACTTGGGGGCGTGGACCCCATTCAGATCCCGTTGTGTGTTTCTGTGGTGGTGGTCTCGGCCGTGACTCCCTAGAGCACGCTCGCTGTTAAGACTCTAAATTTTACCGTAATAAAAGTGCTCGGACACTTGGGGGACTCGCAGCGTAGCTCTCGTTGTGAACGGCAGCGTAGACCGTGCACAGGAACTCGCTCAGGGGAAAAATACCACCTTCTGGCACTGACTCATGAAAGCACCACTGTCAGACATTTTAGGTGTGAGGTTTCTGCGGGATGCTGACCCTGGCCAGGTGACGAGAGAAGACAACATTTCCGCTTTGCGCGCCAGAACTCTAGACCAGATGTTTGTTAAATTGTACGTTTGGTTGAAGGGAACACAAGCAGCCACTCCAGCATGGCCCGATTCCAGTCTGGGTTTTAGGTTGTAGGGTGGAGTTTCACAAGGTAAACTCAGGTTCTAATTAAGGAAATGGGCAAGGCACCGACAACTGCAAGCCACGAGACGCTTTCATTCAGATCTTCCATGGTAAAGGCATTGAGTTTCCTACAGTCCCAGCAGTCCTCACCCATGGAAACTTCCAGATGAACTCTGGCTGGGAGCATGTGAGATATTCTTGGCCCCAGATGGGCTCTTGGTCATTATCTCACATGATTGCAGTTAGAGAGGAGCCATATGAAGCAGTCGGCGTACGAGGGAACGGTGTGCAGTCGTCTGTATCTTACTTTCTTTGGAAGGTAGCCTTGCATATTGTGCTCATTAGGTAGGTTCTAGAATGTTCCAATGCCAATGAAAATGGTCTCCAGATATTGTCTTATTTCCATTTATTTTACTTTATGCAATAAGGGCTTCATCAGGGGTGTAATGGTGCATTGGTGCCTGAAACGTACAGACAATTATATCACCAACATAAATGTGCCATTTTTTACAGATTAACATAGCATTTCTAAGTGTTTAGTTAGAATTCCCTAAGATCTTACTGTGTATTTATCCTAAAGAAATCATCTCATCATACTCATACTCATCCACATTACCCGAGCACTATCTGTCTATTAGTTTATACAGTCCATTTTTAGCACTGCTTTCCCCTGACTGTACATTTTTCTGGGGGGAATAAAGCCACAAAAGACTGAATGGGTTACTTGATTGGCATCGTTGGACACTTCCGGACACATCAAAAGTCATCAAAGGTTAAGGATTCCTATTTGGAAACGTTTAAATATAACTTGCCGTCTTGAATGTGCTGGATTTCAAAAGGCACGCCATTCATTATTCATATCTGTATTGAAGGCCCTGCATTCAGCGGAGAGAGAGAGAGAGAGAGAAGGAAAGAAGGAAGGAAAGAGCACCAAATCGCTGCACGTCCTGTTTACTTTGTTGTCTCTAATTAAAGTCGGACAGGTAAATAAGGGAAGGTGAAAGACACAGCCGCCCCAATGTGATTTTCAGCGAAGCGCCTTGAGAGCCAAGAACATCTAGAAGGATCTATTCCAGTTCCGAATGCTCCCATTCTGCAGAGGCCTGTGGTTCATGACTCAACCCTGTACGGTCCAAGAAGCGTTCCCTGGACCAGGCTGTTGCGTCTGCACGGTTCCCCCACACAACCAGACTCTTATTCCACTCCCCTGACCATAAAAGCCTCTTCTTCACAAGCAGCTTCTGTGTCCCGCACGTGGTGAGGGAGCGCGGTGTTTGTTTATCTACCGCATCAAAATGGACGAGGACCTGGAATTTATCTGTCTTTAGACTTTTTAATGCCCCGCTCCCCCCCTCCACACTTTTTTCTTTTTCTTTTACGCCAACATACATTTAAATTTTAAAGGATTTAAGGTCATAATGAGGGAAAGTTTATGTAGTGTTCACGTCCCTCAAAGAAAGAACAAAAACATTTTTGCAGAGCCTGTTTTTAACTGTCGGAGAACAGATTTAGTTTAGTTGGGGCCTAGTTGCAGGCTGCAAGCTGTTGCCCCGTGTGGTCAAATGTGGAAATACCGGGCGCTAATTTAATATGGGTTTTGTTTCTCTCCAGCACTAAAAATGTGGTTTATATTGTAGAACCATTAAGCTGCAGCTAAAGATCTCCACCCATTCCAAGTTTAAAAAATCTCTTTTTACCGTACTTTATTTGTCAAATCGCGAGGAAAAAATTATTTTTGGCAGGCTCTAAGTGGTTGAATAAACCTACGTAAAGTTATACCTTCTGTTTTAAAGATGTTGAAATAACAGGTCCAGTGACACATGGTTGTTGTGAGTCCGCTTTCTTCTGAAGGGTTTATGAATCGAAAGATTTTTCTCTGAACTTACATAATCATATGTAACATCATATCCTTTGGTGTTGTAAATACCAGTGTCTCCGTGCTCTTCCCTCTTTGAGCTTTCTTGCTGAACTCCAGTCTGGTGTACTTCCAGAAACATCTGCGTGCGAGTCTTAGGAGAGCGTGTGATGGCTTTGTAATCCTAACAGGCAGAAACAATGGCGTTTATTGATTTGTTGAGTCAAGATGCAGTGTACGTGTGTACGTGGACAGGACTGCGTTTCTCTGTGTTCTTTTCTTAAGCTGCGGATACTTAAATACGTTGTGTTTTGTGTTTATATTCGACGGACTGAAGTGTCCTTTAGGGTTGTGATAAAGAGGCTGAGTAAGACACTGCTGTCTGTATCGCAGAATGAATGTGGGTGTGATTATTCCCCATTGTTCCGTGATTGACACTCAGCAGTAAACTGTCAAGACTGTTAAACACACTTAGTCTCCTTTCCCCCATTGTCATATAATGCTTTCCAATGAGGATTTATGGCATTATTGCAAATGTATTTTTCCTAAAATGTACTGCGACTGATAATTTTTCATTGCACTGTAAGCTCTTGGCCCACAAGAGAACGGCTGCCCCCCTCCCCCCCCCCCCCAGCATTCCTCTGAATCGGCCAAGTTTAAGATGTAGGAGCGGGGAGGGCCTGGTTCTTAGCCCGGCTACCGAAGGTATGTTGTTCACACGTACGGCTCCCCGCGTGGGGGATATGTTCTGACAGGCCAAGTTGAAGGCACTTTTCAGCCAGACGACCACCCTGGTGAATTACAGCACGTTCGGGTTCATTAGCTAACGTTACTTAATTTCAGTGTACACAGTGTTGTTGTGTTGTTGCTCTGCACGGCTACGTTGTTATTGTTGTTCTTACTCCGATCCAGACTCTCTTGTTGACTTTACCACTTGGTGGTAGAGCACCAGCTGTGGTAGAGCACCAGCTGTATACCGAGGCTGAGGAGTTGCCAGAGACTATCGCACCTTCGAGCCCTTTGTCAGAACTTGTGTCCGGCTGTCTTCCTGCCGCAGAACCTTAGCACAGTGTGCGCGCCGTGCCGCGTGAGGGGGTAACACGCGTGACTCTGCAGGGGAGGTATACGTGTTACAGCTCGCAGAGTGAGCGGTGTCCGGACCCACTGCCTGAGCACAGGGTCACTCATCCTCACCCTGATGTGTGGAGCGTTTCCGCGCAGCACAAGTTCTTTTGGCGGGAGGGAGGGAGCCCATGGCACGTCCGTCTGCGCATTCTCTGCCGGGGAGACATGGTTGCGTAAGGCTTGGGGCCTCCAGTCTGCGCAGACGAGGGCAGCAGTGCAGGCTGGGGCCCAGGCTGGGGCCCCGGCCAGCACAGTGATTTATTAACATATCTGGGGCTGCAGTTATGTGTCACTGGCCTGCGGTTTCCAACTTAATGTTTTCTGAGCCGAATGCGGCCGTCAGCACGTCGCGATTATGCCTCTTCTGTATTTTATTGGAATTCCTCTGGACAGCCACCTATTGCTTTATGAAACACTTAAATTGGTCTAATTGAATTTCCATGGTTTGAGGTCAGTGGCTGAGCCTTTCACCACAGAGGTGCCAAAACGAACCCCCTTTCGCAAAATGTATATGTGGAAGGAAGGCGTAATCCTGCACATCGCTTCCCGTGCGTGTGTGCATGCTTGTGTATGAGTGTGTTTACGAGCCAGAGCAGCAGTGGGAAAGGAGCTAGAATGGGTATGGCCAGAGAGGATGCTGGGAGCTCGGGTCTCTGGAGGTTTACTGTACAGAAAGTACAGGGTTTCCCAGTATATGTCCAGCTGTGTGTTCATTGTGTGTGTGTGTGTGTGTGTGTGTGTGTGTGTGTGTGTGTGTGTGTGTGTGTGTGTGTGTGTGTGTGTGTGTGTGTGTGTGTGTGTGTGTGTGTGTGTGTGTGTGTGTGTGTGTGTGTGTGTGTGTGTGTGCGTGTGCATATAAGGTGTGTAGCACTGCAGTGTTCTTTGCCAAGATCTGTATTTCACTTGACTGTTGTTGAGCGAGGACAGTGTGGGAAAGTCACAAGGGAAGAATGAGGGGAAAGAGTCTATTTTTCTTTTGTGTAATGCTGTATTATGCTTTTCTCTTATACGTATGTGCTTTGGCAATATTAATGCATGTTTGTCAATCCAAAAAGTAAATCAAAATAATCTGTGAATGGAGAGAAAGACAATGCTCCGTTTAGAGCCCCGACTCTGCTGCACTGCTCAGTTCTTGCCTTTTATTTATACCTGCAGATTAAACAGAACGAGAATTAAATGGGGTCTGGAATGTTTGAAGAGTATTTCAAACACGGCAAAACAAATCTCTAGACAAACAAATTGTCCGCGTTCGTACGGCGAAGCCGATTGTAGTATCGTTTGCGCGCCGGCAGTGACGACGTCTCTTCTGAAGATCTGCGCCTTGATCGCACGCGTTTCTGTGAATCGGGAGACTGGTTTATTTTATTTCTTTCGGTCCTCGGTCTGTAGATGAACGCATTTGAATATAAACCGCAAAATCCACGCATCAGGAAAGGGTTGGCTGTAACGCGCAGCCATCTAGCTAATGGCCCCGTTGGCGTTTACATCTGTTTGGAATTTGTAGCCAACCAGAGCGTTAGGAGGGTCCGCTGTACTCTTTTCAGGCTCATTGTGCCGGAGCTCCTTTCACTATTGATAACTTCCTTTCTTTTTCTTCCAGCTTCAAAAAAAGGGTTTTGCAATATTTGAGTTAGGATGAAGGGGAAAGCGATATGACTAACGCTCCAGAGAAAGTGGAAAAGATTAAAAGGCCTCGCACTCTTTGCTGAAGATTATGCGGTTCCTGTTTTTCTAGGGCAGGGCTTGATTTGCCACCCGTATCAAGGTTGATATCTGTAAAATTGACTCTGAAAACCGCAGCATTTCTTAGAGGGGTTGTGTTTCTTCTGTATGGGGACGGAAAAAAGAATGAGGGCTGTACTCAACCCTTTACAAAAGGGTATAATTTGGGCCGGCCAAGCGCAGAACCTGTATTTCTCTGTGAAATTATGGTATGTTACATTGCAAGGGCAAGGATCACACATTCTACATGCATATTTTATAGCAAGTTCATAAAATGGTTGTTCTGGCCCATTGATGCAAAACCTGTTTGTGGCTCTTAGCACACCGCTACAGTACATTGCAGCAGATTCCTCTGTGGATGTAATTAAACGTTAAGCTACGTAACACTTGCCCGTCTGGATCGCGTTAAAAAATGTTGGCTATCTCGGTGCACGTCACACACGTCGACAATACTTTCTGTGAGAAAAAAAAAAAAGTGAAACCGCACTCGGCCATCTTTATTTTCATCCCAACAGATGTTCTCCAAATATCACACGTCTCACATCTCCCTGCAAGTGAAGCCTGAAGCTCAATTAGGAAGGCTCAATTACATACTTGTCAAAGGTCATTATCCCATCGTGGATGGGGAGGGTCATTAATTGTGTTGAAGTAACTGCCGTTACGCTCTGACATTCTCAAACTGCTGGGCTCCTTATTACTGAAGAGACTGGTGATGAGGCGAGTGCCCCTGTGTCACCTTGGCCTGTGAGCCCATGTAACGGTTTTACAGTCCTTATTTTTAAGACTTGGGTTGTTTCATTTTGATTAAAGGAAGAAAAATTGCTTCCCACTAATTGGTATAAGCTGCCTCCGTTCTGGTCTCCATGGAAGCACCCGCTGTTGGTCAGACGCACCCGAGCCCAGTTGTCTGGCTAAATTGGCACTTGAATCTGTACTGTGCAGATTTTCTTCTTTTTTAAATTCCTTTCATCATAATGTAACGGTGCCCCTCTGTTTGAATGGCACAATAGCCTGTCTAAATCTGATATGCACAAAAATACTACTACAATGAAGAGACATTTAAATTGTAGATGCCTTTGTTCCACATGCATGGCAGTTTGTCCATAATACCATATTGCGATTACAAGCCCAAAGAAAGAATATGCTTGTGCCGAGCTGTTTCCTGTGACTGGTAAACAAGAGCCCAAGAGCCCTTTCCGTCTCATTTAATTGAGGGGATCTAGTAGAAGCAAGCGGAGGCACGGTGTTATTGAGATGAACCTGATAAGCCCCGGAATGTGTGAGAGGCGCAATCTGGAAACCGCTCAGTAGGACAGCAGAACTCCACACGGACCCTCGTATCCATGGCGACTCAAGGCTATTGTGACATAAAAAGTGCATGTCACCAGAATAACCGCGGCAACAGTAATGGTTACAGAGCCGGCGGAATAGCGGTGAAAAGGCACCAAGCGCTGTGTCTGAAGTAGCAGTGGTGGTGGATGTCCTGTGAGCGTTTATCAGGAGGAGTGCACCAAACTGTGTTTCTCCTCATTGAACCTAAACCTCAACTTTTGGGTTGTAAAGCCAGGCGGAGGTGCTTTCATCACCAACAGTGAAAGCGGCAGACAGCTGATTGTATCTGCTTCCACAGTTTCGTTTTCAAGGCCGGGCGCTTCATGGAGAGATGAGGGGTGGTTGTGTGAGATGAAGGGCTTGTTTGCCCCATTGCATCGATCAAGATATTTCACTTGCAGTTCATGGACTCTCAGTTTTGATATCTTTTCATCTCTTTCGTCCAATTACTGTTTCTACATGTTTATCCATGCCAAGTCAGCACATTGTTTTTTCCTTTAAATATACACTTAAATTAATTGTATATATGTAAAAATATGTTAAAAAACATTCAAACTTGTTTGGATCATAATTCTTAAATAATTACGACTATGTTGGGGGGGAAAAAAAAAAAAGAGAAGTTAAGCGCTTATGGATACGTGCTGATATGCAGTACGCTACAAAGACGATCTAGATTTTGTAGATTTAGCATTTTGTACAATACTACACAAGCTCATTAACCAGTGACAAACAGTCCTTGGGTTCAGTTTAAGAGCTTCTGAATTTTGCTAGTAATGGGACATTTTGGCCACCCAAGAAATGTGTGAGATTACTCTTGGATGGATTATTCTTTTTTATTTTAACGAAGTCCTGGCCAGCAGCCTTATCACGTGGTCACTGCAATTTGAGGCCTGGAATAAAGTTAGTTAGATGGGTCCTAATCTGCTGAATTGCAGCCCTGCTTGTTTTCTGAGCTGGGCGATATAGAAGGAGATATGTTATTGAAGGAGATATGTTCCTTCATGGTGATCTCTGTGATGCCCCAGTAAGCGCTCTGCCACAGAGGGGAAGCGCCTCGCTCGTCCCGTTTGTCCGAAAGGAATTATGGGTAATCAGATTCCCGCTCTTCCTGCCATGTTGGCAGGCGTCTATGCTGTGAGAGCCTATGCTTTTTTTGTGCTGTATGGAAGTGTCCACACTTTGCGCAGGGCTGAAACTCTGGCGATCAGATGTTTTTTTGAAACAACACTTCGCTTGACGGGCTGGTGATGACAGCTTGGAAAGATTTATTTTTCTCCCCCTCCTCTCCTTTTAGCCAACATATTTTTTTGTTGTATTTTTCTCCACATTTCCTTGTACTTTATTTGTAGAGACATGAAACAAATTGACAACGAATGAGAGAAAAAGGTTCCTGTTATGTGATAAGTAAACGGTTCTGGTTTAGGTTTGGAGTGTTGTTTCAAGTGGGCTAAAGTTGCAGTATGCTGTGAGAACCCTTAGAAACTGCGGGGGATAAAACAAATAAAGCGTTAAACACAAAGTACAAGTTCGGCCCTGAAAACACTGCTTTTCTATTAAGTTGAATATGATATTATACGTCCGAGATTACCGTGGAACAAATTGGGTATTTTGCCGTTTGAATTTCTGTCAAGAATTTCTCGATAAGTACTGATTCTTATCGGTTAATCCATTGTGAAAAATCTTTTTATTTGTCTAAGTAGGGCTGGCGCTGACATCAAACAGGGTCGCGATAATCGTTCCGTTGAGAAAGTCTCACGCGCCAAATGTGTACCTCACTGTAGCCAGAGAAATGCCAAACAAACCAGAGAACATTCGTTGGCCTCGAAGTTAACGGGTTAACGGGACACCGGCTTACAGCGTACCATAGAGCGTTCGCACAGGATGGCAGAGTCGAGCAAAGCTGATAAAAGATTGACCTGCACTCCAGTGCTCTACGGTGCATCTTCCTCAGCTATCCTGCTCCTTCACAAAGCCTTAAGTGTGCTTTGTGCCAAACTCTCTTTTTTGCCACGGTACGTTTGTCTTTCTCCTTTGTTAGAAGTATGTTTTCAATTTGCAGGTTTTGTGAAATGAGGGATTCTTGGAGAGAACGCAAGTGGCAGTGCTTTCCTACCGTCGCTGTAACAAGCTCTCAGTATTGGCTTTAATGAGCTGGGGTGCTTTTGTGGCCAAGCCTCGGGGTACTCAGGAATGTTCCCTCCAAATCCATCCTTTCTCTCTCTCCGTCGCTCTGCCCTCTCTCCCTTTTGCCCTCTCACATTATTAGTTTCTTTCCCTTTACCTTCTCGTTCTCTGTTGCTTTCTTACAATCTCTCTGTCCCCCTGTGAAAACATTCTCTCGTTGGTAAAATCAGAGGCTTCCTGTTGTTGGTCAGAAGCTGTGGAGCGCAAATCCTTACTTAATAGAGCCCCTGTAACATTTGTCCCTTCGACACCGTCTGCTGGAAGATTTTATTCATTTATTTTTTTTAGTTTAATGCCGCCAGAAAAATGAAGCCAAAATAACAGTCATTTAGAGCATTTTATGCTGTTCTGTTAAATCCAAATATTCAGCGTTTTCAGTATGACAGTGATGCCTATTTTTTTTTTTGGTATACTTTTTTTAAAGCCTTGTGTTCTCTCCATATGTGCATACGTATAGCCACCAGCAGCCATAACCATCACGCTCACCCGCGTGTGTGGGTGGACGCTCTCTGAAAGGTGGCGCAAATTGGACGGGCGTACACCACAGTGAACGCCCGGATTTGGGGAACTGAATTGCTCAATGGCTTGTTTGTCCGAGCAAAACCACAGGTGTGATGTTCTCTTTACCCCCCCCCCCCCCCAAGGTTCTTTTTATTCCCGATATAAAAACTTCTGGTGCCCTGTTATTCTTTCCAAAGCATAATATGGACTTTGTTTCTGCTGCCCCAAGAGCAGACCGCAATCTCTGAGCTTTATGATACTTGAGCTCAGGAGTGGCTTATCTGAAAGTGGGCTTACGGGGTAGAGGGTCTGCTAATGCTTAATATGTCTGAGCTCCCCCCCCCCCCCGTCCCCCCTGGCGCACATGCACGCATGCGTACCCCTCTTCTGCGGTGCTGATTTGTAGCGAGACCAGTGAAAGAGAAGTTGTTCACTCTGGTGATTAGATGCTGACCTAAATTCAGGTAATCACAGCCATGTTTCGTGCTGTTGGCTTGGCTCTGGTGTGGGCGATGCAAACCCATCAAAGCTTCACAGAAGGTGTTTGCAGCTTGTATACAGAGACCTGTGGCTCTGGTTCTGCTGGAATTTATAAATGTAATTATCGGATATTTTATTTTGGCTTTCCTTCAAAACGATAGTAGAACTACTTTTTTCGGCATTTTTATTGATTGTCAAATGGTTGAATACTCACCCAAGTAATGTGGCACAGATTTTTCACAGACTGAATTACAGTCAGTGAAAAGTCAAGATTATTCACTCGCGGTCAAATATTAGAGTAACTAAATATGGCGAGACGTGTGGCACAATCCATAGGGCAGCCAACTCTCAATCCACAAATGAACCCCCCCCCCTTGCAGTTGGGGGCTATGTCAATATGTCATCGGTTTTGGCAGTTTGGCAAGTTAGTGTGATTGCAATTTTCTGGGTTTTTTAAATTTTGTTGGTTATTTTACTTACCGTGGTTGTCATGGAGATTGCCAGGTTAGAACTGCTCATGTGCGTTTACCTGTTATGAGGGTTATACTATATACCTCAGGGGTATACTGCCAAATCTGGTCATAAAGCCTTACTCTACATGAGAAGACTATATGCTTTGCAAAATATCCTGTGTATTTAATGTATCATTATATCTAATTTACTATAATGCGCTTAACCTGTTCAGAGGCTAAAAAGGAGTTATGAAAATGTGGATCATTGCCACCTGCGGCTGTACTGGTCAGTATTTATGTAATAGCCTTGCAGAAACACTGTCTGGCTAAAAAAAATAAACAAAAACCTGGTGGTGAAATAACACGCTATTTTATTCCGAATAATAAAATTAATGCGGCTTTGATTTAAAAATAGAATACCGTGTTAAAGGTTGTCTTTGGCAGTGCCATGGGACAGAAAGTTACAGCTAGGTTGAAGTTTTTTTTGTTTTTCTGTGTAATTATTTCATCCATTAATGTATTTTTCCAGGCTGAGAAAACAGCCCTAAATGATTGCATGTTTAAGGCCATTATTCGCTCTCACTTTGTATTGAGAAGCACCTCTGTTTGAGTATAGCCCCAGCCTTAGTCAGGTTTTAGACCTTATACACCCCTCTTTAAGAACGTTCATGTCCGGAAAGTAACACGTATAATTTAATTTGCAGGTGTTTGAGCTTCCACTCTCTTCGGTAAAAGTAAATTTGGACCCTAGTGCTTTTACGACCAGAAGTACCAACCCTTTGGTATGACTGCCTTCAGGGGCTGCTTTTAGATTTCCGTTGCTTTATTTTAAGACCATCAGTAATGAATTTCCTCACAGGTGTCATTGCAGTGTAATGTAACCTTAGATATTAATATTAGCAATAATAGGCATCTTCATATATACGTGACTGTCAGTGACAGAAAAATGTTGTTCATGACCTGAGAGTGACATTCTGATCTGATGGAGGATGATATAGCAGTGGAGTGGGCCTACAGTGGCAGTTGGACATTCCAAATCTGGAAATTATATTCTTGTGTATGTTGAATACAAAACAATATATGATCAGGCTTAGGCTATATGGTAATAGCACTCCATTCGGTCGGTCTTAAAGGGGCCTCTTGTGGTCTCATAATTAAATTTCCTCCTTCCCTCTGATGGCTGTCCTGTAATTATGTAAATATGTTGACTGCATTTTGCAGCAATCCGATCTCATACTCAATTAAGTGTAACAACGTGTAATCCAATCAAGGTGGTTCGAATTAGAATCCGATCGCATCTGGCATTCCAGGCCGAGTCAAATAAGGTGCACCTGTGACACGTTATCAACGCAAAGCGAGAAGACAAATGAAGTCAAGGAGAGTAACAGCAGAGCTGTCACACCTAAATTCGGGGGGGGGGACATTGTTTGTAAAGGTATCTCACTCTTGTCTATTTGAGACTTGCTTTCTTCATATATCTGGTACGTACGTATTTATTATAAATTATGCTGCTTTGCACAGTCCATTGCTTCGCTTCAATCTATACAGGTAATGTTGCTGTGAGACCGCTAGGCTTAAGAGCTTGGCATGAGTTTCTTATTCCGCTAAGGACGGGCGCATTTGTAATGGCTATCAGACATCTTAGAAAGGATAGCTATCTAGCTAGAAGTAAACTTAATTTCTAAGGATGCTTAGAACCTGTCTAGATGAACAAAGATGTCAGGAGAACACTTATTTCTATAGCTATAAGAAACACATACCTGAGTCTTGTAAGTAGCTGGCTTAATCTGCCAAGAACAAATGGCCCAGCCTTCAGGACAGACATGGATAATTGCATCATCCTCTGAAGTAGTCCTAACCTGGCTCCTGCCATTCTATTCAATGTCAAATTAAAAAATTTTTGCGCGCTTTGTTTATGTGAAATGAACTTGTGATTATGTATGTTTCTGGTCAACTGAAAGATATTCAGCTGATCAGGACAAGCTCGTAATAACAAATCAGTTTGCCGGAACTGTGAGTGGTTCCCACAGAAATATTTATTTAAACCCCTATATAACATGTGCACTGATTTTGAACTCACTTTTGTAATCGGCTGTTCCCTTTGCGGTGGCTTCCAGACTGTGGGTATCATAGTGTGCATGTGCATTTACATGTGAATTCATACACTCATGCCTAGAATATTTATTATGCTTTTTTTGCACCCATAGCTGCATTAAATTATAATTGCTTAATTGTTAGCAATCTAATATGTACGTGTACATTTTGGCAATCAGACACGTGATCAGGTTGACTCAAACTCAAATTCATTTTTGTTGGTACACCCTTTATATTGAGAGCAAAGAACAGAGCATGCTTTGGTGTTGTGCTTAGTGGAGCAATTTCCATTCAACCAGTCACTGCGGTGGACGCGTGATATAACTTCATAAGACCACAGATAGCGCAAAGAGTCTCTATGGTAATAAAGGAGAAATCCTGTAATTAAATGAACGCGTTTCCCTGATCTGGCCCTGATCTGGCCCGGAGCCTCGACGGAGCACGGCTCACGAGCATCGCCTTGGCTGCAACTACAATGGCCTTTCATGCTTAATTAAGCTACCATTCCATCCGGAGGACTATTGACGAATAGCATGAGTTCATGCGAAGTGGCTGTGGTTAACGTAAGTTTGACAAGAAGGCAATGCTTTAAATCGCCCAAGGAGACCTTGGATTTCACTATATTTAATGCTGGATTGTTAAATCTGGAAAACCATCCGTAATTGTATAAATATTTTGCAGGATTTTTCTTGTGTACTTCCTAGTCGGAATGACTTCCTCAGCTATTTAAGAAATGTGTGTGTTCTTATTCCCCCTTAGTTTGCATGGTCTGCTTTCAGCTTTCTGCCCCAGCTTTATTCAGGCATCTGTTAACTTCTGGTAGCTGCAGTAATTGCCTTTCTCCGTGCGACAGCTACTTTATGTTCTGAGGCCATGATCACACTTGCTTGCCATATTATAACAATGGATGAG
Organism: Synaphobranchus kaupii; assembly: GCA_029718625.1. Taxonomy (NCBI): domain Eukaryota; kingdom Metazoa; phylum Chordata; class Actinopteri; order Anguilliformes; family Synaphobranchidae; genus Synaphobranchus; species Synaphobranchus kaupii. The sequence goes on along the minus strand of CM056385.1, from coordinate 40,288,860 downwards.
AGAATTTTATGTATGTATATTTTCATACCACTAAAGCCATATAAACTTAGTATATTATAACTTATTTGTTATTTGTTCCTTACCTTGATTGATTCAATTTAAAATTTAAAATTTAAAAATAAAATAAAATTGGATTGACACGATTTTTTGGGCATTTTGTTTTTCAGTGACCATGAATGTCACAGTGCTATTTAAGGAGGTGTGACATAACCCTGTCTGAAATTCTAAGAGCCGAGTGTATTGCGGATGGACCTAATAAAAGACTAAACTCATCATCATTATCTCAATCTGGATTCTAGTTACCATTTCATTATACATTTATTTCTGTTTTACTGTCAGCTAAATAAACTTTTACAGGTGTGTAAGATTACTGTATTTTGTGATTTTAATAAGCAAGCACGAAGGAAGGTGGAGAGTCGGTGTGATTTTCCAGTCTATTTCCAGAGCCACGCTAAACTGTTTTTTGAAAAAATAGTGTCTAAGAGGATTCATTAGGATTCTCTCATTTTTCTGGTGTAGATAGGCCGTCATCTTGATTCATCATCCAAAGTGTGAAATTGGTGGGAAGACGAGCTGACTGTGTGACGAAAGCAACAACGGGATATTGTGTCTGGGAATATCCTGTATCCCGCGTTACATACAACAAAAGTCAGGGAATGGGGAAAAAATCAATCATTTAATGTGTACCTGTAGCACTGTAAGTTTTCCCTTACATTTTTAATGATACTTGCTCGTTCGTATGGCACGGAGACAGTGAGAGTGGTATAAACCCAGAGAAGGCTTAGATGCTAGCCAGCTGCAGGCAACCGAAAGACGCAGCGCCACTGAGAGAGACCGAAGCTGATCTTGTGCTGCTTTGAGTTGGTGTGTGGCCTGGAGTGACAGCACCTGTATTTACCACTACGCTGAGACCCAGTGAGTGGAGGCTCGCTGGTTACTCTCCTTTAGGTCTGGGAGCCCTTTTGAATATTGGTGTGGGTATGCGTGTATTTCACACGTACAGTTAAATGCAAAAGTATTGGGACAGTGACACAGTTTCTATTGTTTTTTGCTCTGTACTTTTGAAATAAAACGATGACTATGAGTTTAAGCCTTCAGGAGAACCCTTTGAGGTAATGCTGGTGTAGTCTTGTCTTTGTAGTAGTCCTTGACACATCTATAACTACATCCTGGAGTGTTCTTGATCAGTTTGACAGTTGGAACTTTTTGTTCACAATTGAAAGTGTTCTCCGGCATCCACTATTGGTCATTTGCTATTGCTGAGGTCACCAGTGCATTCTTGCTTCCTAACAAATGTATCAAACAGTTGATTTTGACACGCCCAATGTTTTAGCTATGTCTCTGATCGATTTATTCAGATTTTTTCGCCCCATGATGGCCTGCTTTACTGGCATTGACACTTCTTTGGTTCTCATGTTGAGAGAGAACAGCAACAGACACCAAATGCAAATTCCACACCAAGAATCAACTCTAGACTTTTTGTTAGCTTTCTTGTGCATGAACTAATGATGCAGGAACACACAGCTGGCCAAGAAACAGCTGAGCAGACAAATGTCCAATTACTTTTGCTCCCCTAAAATGGGGGGACTATGTATAAAACGGGCTGCAATTCCTACACGGAACACTCGATTTGACAGTCTGCACTTTAACCCCATATTCATTGTTTTATTTAAAATCCAATGTGCTTGAGTACAGAGCCAAAAAAAAAAGAAAAAAGTCACTGTCCCAATACTTTAGCATTTAACTGTATATAAACATGTAATGGATAAGGCATGGTGACCTGTTGAAGCGTCACTGGCATTGTCTTGCTGGTTGTAAATTACTTCAGTAATTACTGACTCCTGGGTCAGATTTCCATAGGAATTCTGGATTACAATTTGGTTTGTTTAACATTCTACATGTTGAAAGTAGCCCACGATGAAAGCTATTGTATTACAGATGTCCTCTTCTATCTGTCCCTCGTGCAAGTCACTTCCCGGAGTTGTCAAGTGATTCCGATACCCCCTTTCCACATGATTTGTATCATTGTGATTTTCCTGCTGACAAACCCTCTGGATGACCTCATGTTCCGATATGACCGCTTCATTATAGTCATTCTCATGTGGAATGTCAGATAGAATTTGCTATAAGCCTAGAACAGGATAAAGAAGCTTAATGAACTGCAAAGAGACATATCATTGGAAATTAAAGGTGTATGGAGTTTAACTGTGGGGGGGGGCGGGCGGTGGCTGTGTAAATAAAGGGCATGTTTGTATTCTCAACTGGCGTGTGATTGCTAGTTCGTTGTTTTGTTTTTTCGGCTGGTTGGCCCTACAGTGTTGCTGTGCACACCTGCTTTTCACGCCACTTGGCAGCTCTCGGGGCGAGGCGAATACATCCGGCGCGAACCGAACGGCGCAGCCGGCGAATGGGTCCCGGCGCACCATTACAGCGCCTTTCTTCAGGCTGAAAAGGCCTTGAAGTGCTTGAGCGGGCACGGTTGAATGGGAGACAGGGGCCAACACAAAGGTTGCTGTAGAGGTGAATCTTATATCTGTTACAGGCCCCTGGATTGTGTCGGGCCCAGTGTAAAGAGCCTCGTAGGCGCGGCTCCATGCAGGCCTCTCGTTTTACAGGTGTCTTCAATGGGCCTGGGGAATTTCTCACCATGATCTTGTTAGGCTGCACAAAGCACCATCCAACCCAGACCGGGGGAGGCGGGGTTTAGAGACGAGACATTAGAATGGTTGGTGGGTGACACAGTTAACGGGAATGTGCGTCTGAGGTAGCTCGGAATGTTATGAACTTTCCACTTGAAATTGCCCATTCGTTCATAAAGAGCTCTTTAAGGTTCTAAATAACATTTATGTACATATTCCTCTAGGTTGTGTTGAGCTTTCCCTGAAATTCCTGTGAAATGTGTGGTCTGTGGTGAAGGTGCTGTTTGCTGTTGGCTGCGATGTTTCAGTCGTTCACCAGGTCAGACCCTTCCGCTGCATGTTTGTTTCAGCCACGTTTGAGACGAGGTTCTCTCTTTTTTTTTCTTTTTTTTTTAAATATATATTTTTTTTATTTATTTACGCGTTTTATGCATCCTAGTCCTTCGTACGTTAGCCTCTCAGAAGAAGGAAACGGCAACTTATGAAATGTACAGAACGGAGGTTTTTCTCTCCGGCCAAATCCGTTGCCGTGAGAAACGTGCACTCTGTAGAACAGGCGCTCTGAGGAACGGCCTTATTTTGATCGGCTGCAGGCACCGCCGCATGAATATGGATTAAGCCCCGCTCGCCAAGCGCTGGCTGCAGTACAGGCTTCTTGGGCCTTCATTTAGAGGGCAATGCATCTGCTCCCGGGGTCGGGAATGATGTTTACCGCACTCCCGCTCTTAGTCTTAGGCAGCCAGAGCGATCTCTCCGGTCCGCAGGGAGCCTCGTTTGACACGAGACATGCTGTGAAGTTGAACACGGTGGGGGAGAAAAGGGACTGCAGCATAAGCTGCTGGAGAACACTGACTGCACTGGAGCACAGGGTGGGCAACGGCCAGTCGCAGCGCAAAGGCGCAGGTTTCCACCGAGACGCCCCCCCCCCCCCCCCGCCCCTATTTACATGTGCACTCCAGTAGAGAGTTTCCTCACTCAACAAAAAAAGGTTGACAATCAATTTTGGACTGTTGAGATCCTGTGATGTCATCTCCGTCCTCCCCTATCAGGTTTCCGTACTATATCCCTGGCGGGGTTCCAGCATGCAGCTTTTGGAAAATGACAGTCATCAAATTGCCGTGAAATCGGAGCGCTTCTGCGGTTCTGAATGGACCGTGAGGCTCATCCAGCAAGCCGGCAATTATCTTTAGAGTCAAACAGACAGAGTATGACCAATCAAAGCGCTCCCCGCCTCGGCCCATCTGCCGTGACCTTGCCCCAGTTTCGCTGAAAGCCTCACTGCTTTTTCATCCAAATGATCAATCATCCCGGCTAAACTTTTCATCTCTGTCGAGGGATGTTCCTCAGTGAAGATGACTAAACGTGGCAACATTGTTTTGTGCAAGTTGTGCTCACCCGCAAGCCTAGAGAAACAAAGTCATTTTGACAAGAGTATTGTGAACAACTCAAGTCTATGTTCGCAGACAACGCAGTGATGCTCTGTCTAGCTGAACTTGTGTCTGTTTGATTAATCAGAATAATCGGCTTCTGTCCAGCCACAGTGTCCCAGGTTGATACCCCTCAATTAATATGTCACTTTAAGGTAAAAATAATGCATGCATGTGTCACTATGTGCTTTTTACTTTCAACCAAATGTTTCCTTAGGTTTGACCTTCAAAAATTTCCATCTTTGGGGCAATACACTAATTTTAAGTTTGGAGAACATTACATGGTTATGGAAAGGTAAAAGTTGAAAGTATTTGTGACCGAAGATGCCCTTTGATAAACTAAAGAGGTATGCACACGCTGATTTAATAACACAAATATTGCTCTTGGCAAGCCGATGCAAATTTTTTTCCGCCCCTTCATCCACATGTGCACACCACCACACTCGTCTGGTAGAGCCAGCATTTATTTTAATCCATGAATGAATCGCAGTGTTATTCTTGTAAAGCTTGGATATTTCATCACCAACTGGGCTTGGAGCTGTTCCCGTCTCCTGCGTCCAACGCCTTTTTTTTTACAGAAAAGGAAGAAAAAAAGAAGAAAGATGTTTCTGGATTTGAGGAGAAACCTGAGGTCCAGAGGGGGGATGTTGGAACAGCATGTAGAGAGTCCAAGATCCGGCTCTAGCTCTAGTACAATAAACCGGTCATGCTTTTAGTGGGAATGAACCCAGATTCAAACACCCTTTATGTTATGCCGTTGGCATGAGGCGCGTCTTAAGGAGTGTTCACGGCCCTGACACAATAGCCACTCAAGAAGATGGAGCGCATTTGCAGACGTAAACTGTGATGCCAGCAGTGAATGCAAAAGAATGTGGCAATGGATAGTTCAAACGTTTGTTTGGGCAGTGTTGCAAATGTCTTCATTGCAACACACAAAATGGCTTATTTTGCTACATGAAACTGTGATTCTTTGAATTTTAATTGTCTGGTTAAGAATATTTGTCAAAAAAAGTATTTTTAAAATGTATTTAGTTGAACTATATAGAAAATGATCAATTTTTGGTACTGGTGAAGATCTGTTTCTGCCTTTGTGAGTAACATAAGTATGCCTCTATGAATAAAACAGCACCATACCCCTTTTATACATTGCAATAAGTAGCTCAGTGCATTACATGAGTAATTAAGTGCATGTGATTGTAATGCAAGTGCATGTGATTGTAAGAGCTACAGATTGCATTGTATTAAAGGGGTATAGTGGTCCTATTATGTATGTGGCTTGTGATCTGCTGTAATGAACAAAACTACAAACCCCAATTCCAAAAAAGTTGGGACAGTATGTAAAATGCACATAAAAGCAGAAAGTAGTGATTTGTAAATTCTCTTTCACATATATTTAATTGAAAACGGTACAAAGAAAACATATTTAATGTTTTACCTCATCAACTTTATTGATTTTTGGAAATATACGCTAATTCTGAATTTGATGCCTGCAACACTTTCCTAAAAAGTTGGGACAGGGGCAAAAAAAAAAAGACTGGGAAGTTCAAAAAATACCCGTTTGGAACATCCCACAGGTAAACAGGGTGATGCTATCATGACTGGGCATAAAAGGGTGATGCTATCATGACTGGGCATAAAAGGGTGATGCTATCATGACTGGGCATAAAAGGACATCAAAATCCTCCTGATATCTTATTTTCAGGTGCTCTTACAAGTGATGCTATAACCTCTCTGCATTTGAATGGATCCATTGGGAGTGCCATTTCCCTCCCTATAATATGTTTTTCACAATCCATGGAAGTGCTATGGAAGTGAGCTCATGGGTATATAGATGCATCAGATGATCTCCAATGTAGCATGGCAGGTCATTTCTCACTCAGTATATTGTGCATTTCCCGCACAAGCAACCGTACAGTTATTCCTTTTTCTTCTTCCAGCTAAGGTACCAGCATGGCCTCTCCACCCCTTTCCTACAGCAGACTCTGCCCAACCTGAAGAACTTCCTCGAGCACGGGCTGCTGGTCCGCTGGTGAGTACTTCCCGCCGTCAAGACTGCTGCTGGTACCTCAGGGGGGCCTCGTTGCCAAAAGGGATGTATCCAATGAGCGGCTCACCGATGCCGCCATTTCGCTTTGACATGAAGTCAAAATAAATGTCCCTCTAATGCTCTAAGCAGTCTCAGTGGGAGATCATTGAACGGACCTGATGACACTTCCTGCTAAAGCACTGACCCTCAGCCTCATGATGTGCCCTATGATCAAGTATCAAATTCTGACTGTACCAGCTGCGCCCCACTGGGGGGGGGGGTGTACTAATAGGGCATAAAATTTGGTTTAAAAAGGAACCTGTTTTGAAAAATGACCGTTTTGAAAAATAAAATCTCTCCGGGCTAGCAGACATAAGACGTGTATTGTGATGTTTATTAAATAATATAATATTGCACTGGGACAAAGCCACATAAAGCAGTTGAATCCTGAAATATCTTACTGTTCTGTGGTTGTAAAAAAACAAAAAAAACAAAGCAATTTAAGATAAACCATATGAAACCTATGACCTTTAACCTGCGGGATGGAAGCGTGCATTTGCATGGTTCTGCTATAGCCCTATTACCACAGATTGAGCCTTCAGGGCCATTTTCAGCCAATTTTGTTTTCAAGGTTTTGTCGCTGAGAACCATGAAGATTCGATTTTAGGCATAAGATTAACCTTTTCCGTTATTCCGGTGTATTTGAGATGTATATGGTAGTACAACAGCTAGATCCCACATACTTGTTCAATATTTTCTCCTGAGGAAGCATATCATTTCATAAGCCTGTGTAAACCAACAAAAGACATTCAATCCTTGTAGCCAATTAGAAAACTATGCAGTGCCGACTTCAATTTCTTGAGACTCTACTGTACAGTACAACGGTGCAAGGCTACAGCGTGACGGAACAACACTCGATCTCACCAGATTATTGAAATATTGAGGAAATACATATATTTTACCCTCCTTTGTAAAGGACTTTTTTTTTTTTTTTATCGCTTCCAGTCCACCCTTGGAAGAAGCCTAAATTCAGATACTATTTCAGACTGAAGGCCAAAAATATGAAATATGGGTGCGTAAAAATGCAGCTTAGCAGCTGTGGGGAGTTAAGAGTCAGACAGGCCGAGAGAGGCTGAGGTCCGTTTCCCCTGTACGGGGATGTATGGCATATCCAGGGAGCCATTTACTTCCCCGCCTGCAGGAGGCTTCCCCACAATGTGGTGCGAATTCAGCGTGTCGGGAGCTCAGTTGGACCCTTCGTCTGGTGCATGCTGGGAATAAGGGAATTGGGTCAGATTTTCACGAGGTATGTCAGTGCTGCTAATGCACGTGAAGTTATGTGCGGGGGTGCAGTGTATTAGGCCAAAGCAGGGCCTTTCATGTTTATTCTCAGAACGTTACCCAGACAACCAGAGAGGCTTCTGAGGGAGAGGAAGAAAACTGGAGGCCCTTTTACTGTTGAATTTGTCTCCGTTATATCAGCGGTGATGATGAAGAGATCAGTGCAAAATACATTTTGGGTGCGACGGTGGTGCCGGTATCGTGCTCTGTCAGCAAAAGGGCGTCTTGAATGCTTAGGAAGTGACTGATGACCAACGTCTGACCCATCTGCTCCCCATGCTAAGGAATGGCCCGCAGAGTTCAAAATAAACTAATTAAAGTGTGTTCCTGTGCGGGCCCTCGCGTCGGAGGAAGCCCTGGCAACAGTTCACAGGTCCGAGACCCCCGTTCCCGTGCACGGAATGGATCTCTGATTAGACACAGGCCCCTGCTTGTCCTCGCTTGGCAACCCCGCCCCTCTCCCCTGCTCCCAGAGCCGGCTTGTGAGATATTCCGCGGTCCTGTTGTGAGCGCAGTGATAACAGCCGTAAATCTCCCTCCCTGTGGGGTAGTCCTCTTCGCTGCCGCGCGGAGGGGAATGTTTAGCCGGGCCACAGGCCCTGCGTCCCCCTCTCTCCACCGAGCGGCCGCAACTCACTGCTGCGTCTGAGGGGAACTTTATTAAAGAACAAAATACTCCAATCTAAAGCCGTGTGCCGTGTATCGTCTGTTGGCACAGGTGTAACAAAAGCACCTTTGTGCGGGGAATTGTCTCGCACAATACTCAAAAATGGCTGATTTGTCCCCCTCCAATAATCAATGAATCCCTGAGTTCAATTTCCTCTTTTCGGGACTGCAGCCAATCCTGTCCTCCATGTTTAGAGACTCTCTGGCCTTAAGGTCTTACTGAACGAGTGCTCGTCTCACATTCAAAACCAGTCATGAACTGGTAGTAACAATCAACCTGCTCCTTCAGTTAAAATAGCAATCATTTATTGGTCAATGGCATTACAATAGCTTTCCCGCTTCTGTTCAGTCAGTTTGTTTTTTTTCTGGTAGCATTGCAGTATCCCGGTTTGCACCGATTTAAAATCAAGAGTGCATTACAACCATGCAAACTGTAGCTGGGCAACAGAAAGTCAGCTAATAGCTACCTAGTCCTCTTGTGAACGGTGTATATATTAGCCTCATTCACAAACTGTCCTGCGATGTATGTAAAATTCATTTAATTCAATTTGTCAGAAAGCAGCTGTGTTGCATAGAGTACAGTGGTTCTTCTCCAGTCATTAAATCCTTAGGGTCTACAAAGGCCAGGCTGATTTAATTCTCCTAGCTCACAAACTGTACAGGAGAGTGTCCCCCCTAATCTTTACGCCAAAATTCTGTACAACCTTGTGTATTGGCATTTACAATGGGGGGGGGTTATTGCAGAACACCCGGACGCCCTGAAACCACCCCCCGCCCCCCAAAACTCTGGAAGATGAACGGTGATGTGGGTTTATTAAGGAAGTCCAGCGTGCGATCGCCCCCGTTCCCCCCCGCGACCCGGCTCTGACTCACTTGAAGGAGATGAAGACTGACATGCACATCTGGAGGAATATATTGTATATATATATATATATATATATATATATATATATATATATGCAGGTCTTGTAATACCAATCAATCAGAGGCCATTCCCAAGCAGAAAGCCTGTGTGCTGGAGGCAGAGGGAAACATATTTGTCCGATGTATAGCTGCAAGTAATGAGTTAAGCAGGTCGTCATTACAGGTCAGTATTTTGGCTGGAATTGGGTTCTGGCGTCTCGCTATACGCCAGAAGCCCCTCTTGCGCCTCAGCTATGAGCAGCTGATGCACCGCCCAGCTATTGAGTCGTCTTTTATTGGGTTATCATCAATGGACTTAGCCCCGTGGAGCGTGGACTTCATCAGCCCCCTCCCCACCACATAGAGAGATACACCTACACACACGTGCTCAATCTGAAACTAAACATGCCTGCTCGCTCCTAATAAGCCAATCTAATCTCCATGTGTGTGTTTTGGGCTGGTCGGTAGCCGAACCTGCTGATCCTTTTGCCGGGTTCCAAGCGGAACAGAGCGGACGGGGTCTTTAGTCCCCCCCCCCCCCCCCCCCCCCCGTACAGAGGATAAGAAATTGGAAGTGTTTGGTTTAGGAATTCCACGGCGGGCTGAAATATATTACGCCCAACGGCGAGAGGAGGGCGGTGGGTCGACCCCGAAAAGCGAGCTTGTTTGGGGAGACGTTAACCTATCAGCGGGGCCCGGCCTTGCCAAAGAAAGCATGATGACTTCGACAGAGATTTCAGGTAGCTTTTATGCGGCGATATCTTTGAAAGGGGCACTGTCTTCCGGGAACTGGAGGAATACTAAAACTTAATGAGTTTAAAAAGCGTAACTAATATACTGCGCCTGAGCGACGGTAAATCTTTCCTCCCATGATGCACTAGCTGTTCGTACAGCCCCAGAGCTGTAACAAGTGGAGCTCCTCTTGTAGCGGCCTGTGTGCACTCGGCCCGACCTACCCGTCCGCAATTCACTTAATTTTAACACGCGGCGCCGTTTCCCAGAGGAGGGTGCGCGTGAATGTGACTTTGTGTGTTAGCGGGCACACCTGTCCCTGTGTAACTGTGCGCGCGCGTTTGTACGCGTGCCAGCATGTGAACGTGCACGTGTGGGATGAGGGGATGGGTATGTGCGTGTGTGCGGGCATGGCCATGCACGTGCATGTATGTTTATGCGTGGGCGTGTTTGAGTACAACTATGTGAGTGCGCTTGCATGCATGTGAGGTCGAGGGGGTTTATGTGTGTCTGCATGATTAATCACTGATTTTTACTGCTCTCTCACCATTGCTCATTGGATTTTTTGGCTCATTACAATGAATCCAACATATTCCTTTATTTAAGGAGACAAGGGGCTATTGTATGTTTTCTGACAGCTTTCCTCCGAAGGACTGTATTTCTTCAATAAGCAAGATGAAGTTTTTTCCCACCCTCATCATCCTCCTAATATTGATTCCAGCCTCACTGTCAGGCATTAGCCAGTTTGTGTGCTAATAGCATTATGTCGAACAACTGCACAACAGCCCTTCTTGTGTGTGGTGCCCTACGCCCAGTGCCGCCAAATGAGCCCATTTAAAAATAACACTTTTCACTGAGGGAGATGCTAAATTGTCAGCGAAATTGTCTTGTACAAAGAATTGACAGCATGGGAGAAGTTTGCCCTTCACGATCTCAACACTGCTGATTAATACGACTTAATTTGACATGTTTAAGGAAAACAATTTAGGAGAAAACATTGTAACAAATGCTGTGTTTCAAACGAGAAGTGCATATTTTCCCAGGAACTGTAAACACGGGACGAAGAATGCATTTGTTTTCAGAGCAGTTTGGGTCACTTGCGAAACTTAGTTGATATTGATTGGCCAATTGCAGTGCTTTAGCGGGACTGGAACCCATTAATGTGGATTGCAAGCATTGGCACTGGCTACAGAGGGCCAAGATTAATTCAGATCATAAGTGGAATCCGGCTCACTTTGAGAGGCCTGCCTTCTTTCTGAATAACAATTTAAGTCAGTGACCCACTTGTTATAAATGACATGTAGTAAAGTTTCTTGATATTAAGGTCAGTTTGACTCCAGAAATTTCTCCTGTGTTTGTTTAGCATTGTACAGAGGAATGCTGATTCAGGCTTCAGGGTAGTCTCCAAACAGGATCTCCTTAGATCTGGTGTGTGTTGAGAGTGGGCTATGCGGTGGGACTGAGGTGATTATCACTGTGTTATGCCACCAGTAGAGCAACAATGAGCAAACCGCAAGGTGACTTGATTTGTCTTTTCCATTTGATTTACTTTGATGGTGTTTCTGAGAGGCCCGAAGAGACGACTGCCAGGAAAAACAACGTCATTTTATTTGTCTTTTTTTTCTTTGTTGTTCATGAACATTTGACTTCCAGGACTGGCTGCAATGTATATCCAACATTTTGAACATTTGTAGTGTGGTGGGTTTTTAAGTCCTGAAATAACACAAGGTAGGATAAGGATTCCGTTGGACAGCTATTCCCTGGCTGAATTTATTGGCCCCTAAAGGTAGAGTGCAGTACTGTGTGTCCCCCTTATCGGACTACTGAGGAATGTGGCTTCATGACCTCACTGCCGGTCTCCACAAAACCCTCTAGGAAACAGAGGAGATGGGAAATACAGTGTGGTCCGCAGCCTACACTTGGCCATCTCTCTGTGGGTGTGGGAGGACAACAAGAGGCTTATTTATTTATGCTTTTTTAAAGATATTCTGCCACACTCAAGCAGATATTAAAGCCACGAAAAAGCCCTTTTGTGGGCAGTTGTCTGTTAGAGGCTGAAAGAGATGACAGACTAAGCCTATAAACAGAGCTAGATGCTCTGTTCCGTTTTCCAGTGTGTAGTATGACTATAGAGTAAGGTGATGAGCTCATATAGCACTCATAGTGAGAGGTCCTGCACAGTGACTGCAGCCGCCTGCTTGTGTCCTGACTGCTACATTCCACCCCCCTGTTCACTGAGAGCTACTACTAAAGCCAAACAATGCACAGCTACCTGTCCAATAAATCCACAGGCCCAAGTAGTTAAATCCCCAAGTTTCTACTTTTCTCTATACTACTGTTTATTGTGGTAGTAATCTAACTAATTTATATCTTAATTTGTGTTTGTCAGAAGAAATGCCTTTGTAAAACTGGCCTGTTCAGCTAAACCAGTGTTCTGATTTGGCATTCCCATGAAGCGTTTCATCAACATCTCGGAGGCATCATAGCCAGAGATTTTGCAAGGAACTTCTGGGATCTTGAGGCAAGGAAAAGACAGAAATGAGTGTACACTCATTTTCAAGATTAAGTTTAAGAGATAGGAACATTTTACATGCCAAATTTTCCAGTTGAAAGAGGACAAGTACCCGCATATGTACGGATGACTGATTGTTGAAATTGTAGCCAAGAGCTTGAATGCTAATGTACATGTGCTTATAAAGCAGCACGTATTATTCTCTGGGTGCTCAGAATGTGTGCAGCTCGCCTGGTGGACGGTCGGGTGAAAGAGCAGCAGCTGGCAGAACAGACCTCGGCTCAGAGGGCACTTGTGCTTGTATGTGCCCTCCCGAATTAATGGAGGAAGCAATCGGATGGACCAACCAATATGATGTACCATTCCAGATTAGGACAGTAACTAAAAATGGGGATGAACTTTGCTCAAAATAAAAATTCAAAAAAATACTGGTAGGTGGGGAAGTTTTCCAGAGCACACACTGAGCAGGGCCAACTCTCCCTCTCTCTCTCTCTCTCTCTCTCTCTCTCTCTCTTCTCCCCCTAGTGATCGACACAAGGTTTCCAGCTCCATACCAGTTCCATCCAAGTCTCAGCTCAGCGTCTCCGCTGAGTCAGAGGCCGACTACCTGCCCAGGACCAGCTCCCCAGACCGAGGCCCGCGCAAGCGCGCCAGCTCAGAGGCCGACAAGCAGAAGTACGGCACGCCTCCGCCTGGCTACAACACTGCCATGGCCCAGCCCATCGCCCTAGCTCTGCCCGCAGATCCTCCCAAAAATATGTCCTCCTCGTTGGACGCTGGCATCGACTTGGCCAAGAGCCTGGAGGCAGAGGAGATCCCGGCGGGCGAGGACTCCAACCGCCTGGCCCCAGCGGACCGGGACGGGGCGGAGGCTGTCGCTGGCCAGCACGCGGGCGCCATGAACGGCTCCGCGGTGCCGGGCGAGGGGCTGGCGCTGTCGGCGGGCGCCGAGATGTGCTGCTCGGTCGAGCAGGCGGAGGAGATCATGGGCACGGAGGCCACGGGGTTCAGCAGCGGCGGGGCCCCTGGAGGAGTACCCCTGCATCCCCGTGGACCACGCCGTGGCGGTGGAGTGTGACGAGCAGGTGCTGGGCGAACTGGACGCCGCGGCTTCGAGGAGTTCTCCCGACGCATCTATGCACTAAATGAGAACATGTCCAGCTTTCGTCGGCCACGCAAGAGTTCAGACAAGTGAGGCAGGACCTGAGGGCGTGGGGTGGGTGGGGGGGGGGGGGGGGGGCAGTGGACGGTGGGCGGCTTGTTGTTTCTTTGTTTTACTCCCCCTAGCAACATGGAGACTAAAAGAAAATATAGGAAATATCTGGTATGACGACCAATTTGCACTTCTCTAAGCATTTCTACAATCCTTAAAAATTAAATAAAGGATATTTGAGGTTGAAATGATTCCTGGCCTTATTTCAGGGTACATTGATATACCAGATGAGAATACTTAATACTGGCTTTTCAGAGCACTAGGCCCTCAGCATGTTGGGCATCTAAACACGTTGTAGCAATCTGGAAAACGATCACAGATGATGTAGAGCGGAGCGCGACACATGGGGGGGAGCCCCCCAAAACCCCCCACCCAGGAGACCTGTCCCCTGTGCCAAGGATTCTGCAGCAGAGAAGGGGCCAGGGCACGCAGCCCACCAGCAATGAAATTGCAGCCGGGGCGCCTTTCACTCCAAACGTTCGTATACTGAAACCACGCTTACCATCCACCTCACACTCACAGTGACCTGCCATCCTGGAGATGCAGAGATGGTCTGACTCATGAATGTTCCTCTTCTTCCCTGGTGTTCGATTCGCCTAATGAATAAAAGGAGGATAATGAGGGAAAACGAGCTTCAGTTTGCCAGCCGGACAAATAGCAGTGCTACGCTCTGTTTTGTTACGGCGGTTTCTGTTGTTTTGTCTCCTCGCCCCCTAAATTTATTTTCCCCTTATCAATGCCTTTATTCACACCAGTAATAAATAACACTTAACATACTAAAGGTTGACCAAAATGACTGGTGTATACTGTGAACAAGTAGCTTTGAATATCCCGCGCTGACCATGTAGGGTGTTAATCACAGCTGATCAACTGGATGTTGTTTGTTTTCCCCCTCTGTTTATTGAGTATGTGTCTCCAAAATTCTGTCCAATCCATCACAGGGCCACAAGATTTCTGAGATTGGGATATTGCTGGGTTTTCTTCTTTTTTTTTTGGGAGGGGGGGGGGGGGTCTCGAGTTTGTTGTTCTGAGGGTTATTTTATTTTATTTTATTTATTTTTTTGTATGTGCAGTATTCCTAAATGAGAATGGGTGTTAATTTAAATGTACAAAGCTGAATTGTGCTACTGTAAAACACTGTACACTTCTACTGCTTTCCCCTTTCAAGCTGTAACCTTTTTTTTTTTTGACTGATTAACAATATATGTTTGTTATGAGACATTTTTCTTTCCATAAACTTACTGGAAGTTCCTACTGTGTCCACTCAATATGTCCAATTGTCCAAGGACATCAAACTACTCCAAATGTAATAGATGCCTCCCCCCCTGCTTTGCCTGGCAACCACAAACAAATGCCCCAGAACTGGACTCGCTGGCCACAAAAACTCATATAATTTTTATTATATTATTATAAGTACTGTGGTTTGAAGACTGTTTAAAATGTATTGTATTTAAAAAGAAAGAGAGAAAAGAAAATCATTTTACACAAACTGCCATCTTGCGTGACTGTTGTGAGAACAATGGGCTGACTGTACATACTTTTGTATGGAGGGTGTTTTATTATTAAAGACCGCAGTTTGATCGCATGAACGCTTGCAATTCTTTTGATGTGTGAGTGAAAGGCAAGAAATGTTTTTCTCATTGCGAGCCAGATGCACAGAAAAAATATTTATTTATATTGTTTACAGAAAAAACGGCTGAATGGCAGCTTTTTAAAAATGCTAAGAAAAGTATGCACCTGAACT
This sequence comes from Synaphobranchus kaupii, assembly GCA_029718625.1. Classification (NCBI taxonomy): domain Eukaryota; kingdom Metazoa; phylum Chordata; class Actinopteri; order Anguilliformes; family Synaphobranchidae; genus Synaphobranchus; species Synaphobranchus kaupii. Next base: position 40,273,657 of record CM056385.1, on the reverse strand, counting down.
TTTTACTGTTTGTGTGTTATTAGGCGATTATGAACTTCTAGCGCACCGTAGGTTTAAAGCAATGAGCCCCAGCCCCTAATGGATGTATGGTGTACTGGATGTACAACAGATGCGGTGTCAGCCACACCTTTGGAGATCCCAAAAAAAGAAAATGGTGAATTCAGACAACATTTCTGCCATTCAGTCAAATTAGGACTAAACTGGTGCTTTGTGAATGAATCCTCCTCCACTGCTACTGATTAAAGAGTAGAGCAAAGTTTGTGAAGGTAGTGGAATTGTTGTAAAACAGTTATGTCACAATCAACACAGGTATCACAGCAGTAATGTTTAATGTTCTGATGCTTTCTTCAAGTATGTTTTTAAGTGTTCTCTTATTGCAAAAGTAACTCCTGATTCGGCCGTATATTTTTGAAACATTTATTTATTTATTTTTTATCATGACTGGGATTATTGCCCCAATGCTACTGGCCAAGTATTGAAAAAACCTCAGTTTCAGTAGCTGTTCACATTATTGGCACATTTCCCAGTGCCATGAAAGAGTTCAGTGTTTTTTCTCACCATAACTGACATGCCTTTGTAATCGCACCATAAAAGTATGTTTAAAATATGAAAATAAGCGAGTGCCTGTTCCTCTGGCAATTGCCCTTGACAGATAATTGTGTGAGCGTTGCGTGACCTCTGCAGAACACGGGGGCAGAGCAGATGAGGGCTTTGAGCTTCTGAGGCGTATTTGCCCTGATCAAGCCCAGTCCTTCTTGAACGCTGTTTAATGGGGGTACATTAAGTCTTCGACACATCTTGGCCTTGCTGAAGCGGTGTGGAACGCACTGTACCTGAACAAGCAGCAGCGGTGGGGTGGTACCTTCGCTCCCCTTCGTCGCCATGCTCCTCGTAACTCGTGGAAATACTGGGATCCAACTTAGGGTCATTTTTTTTTGGGAAAGGAGTATTTTGTTTGCCCAAAAAACTTTCAGAAATTCCTTGTGCCTAAAGAGAGCACTGCCTTCGACAAGCAGGGATTAATGGTGGTAACTATTAAGTGGCATGGTAACAATTTTACGCTAAGATTGTACCAGGAAAACATTTTGGCAGTGGTTCCTTTCAAAACTGTCTGCAGTTTTCCTTTTTTTTTAACTTTGATTTACCCCCTATCCCAGGATGCAGGAGCCACCCCACTCCCCCCCCTCTTCCTCTTAAATAAATTTAAAAAAGCCGTGAAGTCTCTTGATTGGACTGGAGGGTCTGCTTCATTTTAATGTGGCATTACAAGTGCTTAGCTCAGTACCTGCAAAGCTAATATGCACTGCGTCTTTTGACCATAGACCACTAAACCGACTTGGCTGTTTTCTAAAAGGGATGAAAGTAAAAGTCTGTATCGGCTTTAAGATTTAACACCATGATGCAGGTATAGAGAGGCCCCTGAGGAGGGTGGACACCACCTTTTGCCTTTAGGCAGTGTGGTGCATTGTAACACTGTCACCCACAGTGATGTGGCAGGTTCCTCTCCCATACTGCAGTCACTGCATCCAAGTGGCCTTCCTCAGCCCCATGCCTTGGGTTTGATCCTGCTGTTGCAGGACTGATTCTTTTGAGATAATGCAGGTCACATTGTGTTAGACCACCGTTTATGAGGCCAAAACGCAGGCACGCTGTCGAAGTTCTACACTTCACTCTAATCACATAACCTTCTTGCCTCTGGCTATTTAAGCATATAATTCACACCGACACCATTAAACTTTTCCCGGCCTCCTCGGTTTGTCCAGATCGGATGGACTATACTTAGTACACAGCAAAGTCCCCAATCTCAAACCGTACACCAATCCCTCCATTTTGAGGAGCAGTCGGATGTGTTTCTGCAGTACTGCTCTGGACACAAGCGACGGGGCGTCGCCACCTCACTCACGGCCCCGCACAACCTCGTCATTCTGTGCGTGCGAGGTGGACGCCTCAACACGATTTAGCGCTGAGCAGCCCTCAGAGCATGCCTGCTCTGCGTCAATGTCACAACTCAGCGCAGCCTGTTGTTACGGGTGGCCTACATCATAGCTACACATATCCCAATAAAAGAGGCCTCACCTGTGGAATTTCCACCCACGTTGAAAACAGCGGTGTGTGTAACGGAAAAACCGTCAGAGCGCCACAGGACCAGCACCTGCTTAGAAAGGTTCCCGTGATCTAACCACAGACGCCTCATAGCATGTAGATGTTGCTTACAGTGACGCTGTGGCCCAACACGATTTTTAAACGGAGAATCGTTTCATGTTTTTATCGTTTCACAACATTACTGAAAACCTCTTGAGTTTTTCTTGAATATAAACAAAAGGCTTAAAGCCTTGGTAATATGATGATGCGTGAGAAGATTGTTTTTGATGACAATTTGACGACCAGGCTTGTGTCGTGCGAAACAAGGATCATTGCAGCAAGGAATTTGAAAAGGAAAACTGTAATGGTCTGTGTACTGACTGACCCAGTTTGTCTTGTCATAAAAGGGGAGGAGCTCAGTCTATCACATGATTTAATTCTTAACACAGCCAGTGGGGAGGCCAACTTAGCTTGCATTAGCGACTAAACCCACACTGGAAATGGATTTCAGTCACAGAATGAGCGAGAAACACATTGTTAAAGCTGCTTTGAAAGTGAGGTATTAAAACAGTAATGCATAAACCAAAGGTGCACATGGATGCCCATGATGGAATCCCATCATGCTTAGCTGCAGAAGACTTGGCATGCTGCAGTCCAAACAACACTTTGGTCATCTTGGCAAATGGGCTTTTTTTCCAGTGACTTACAATCTGAACTCATACCGGCATTCCAGCGTTTCAATTGCACCCAGCCTGCGGATTTTCTGAATTTATGATGAAAAACGTGGTCCGGTCAGAGTTTACTTCACGCTTCATTTTCACTCAGTGATATTGCGTGCCTCTGGAATTGAATTTATGTTGAACTGATTTCATTGGATCAATATCAAATATTGACATTGGATCGGGCTGGAATAAACTAAACAGAGCGTCGCACTGTAGCAACCCCGCCTCTTATGCCTGACACCACGTAATGTAAATCAAATGCATAATGGTTCAGGACACTGCTCTTAACCCCTATGAACTGCTGGTGTTCATTTCCACGCTGGGAATGATGGAATTGACACCCCTCGTATGAAAAATAGGAGCGTTCTAAGCACGCAATACATTCTTCCACAAGTACCCTCTGTCAAACAATAGGTAACTGTTACAAAATTCTTGCAATACTGCCAACAGGTGAGATCACGTTCTGTTTATGTGATCATTTAGCTCAGGGATGGGCAGTTCCGCTCCTCGGGGGTGGGAATTCTGCCGGTTTTCAGTTACCTTGCAATTAGCAACTCATTTACACCTGTCACAGGGCGGGTGTAAACTTTCCTCCAAATGACATCTTCTTAAACCTTGAGGCAGAACATAAACCAGGGGATACTATGGCACTAGGTGGGAAGCTGCCCAGGTCACTGTTACAGGTGGTTGTGCTGTTAGCACAGTCATTATACTGTGTTGTTTTTCTGTAGGTTTATTTTTGAGGATTTGGAAGCCAGAGGAAGGCAGACATTCTGGTGAGTATGGTAAGCAAAGGCTCACACGTGTCTGCATTTCAGACAAACGTATCCAGTTCTCTCTCTCCCTCTCACTCACTCCCTCTCTTTCTCCCTCTCTCCCTCACTCCCTCTCTCTCTTTCTCTCACTCACTCCCTCTCTCTCTCCCTCCCTCTTTCTCTTTCCCTCTCACTCTCACTCCCTCTCTCCCTCTCACTCCCTATCACTCCCTCTCTCTTTTGTCCTCTCTCCCTCTGTCTGCCCTCTTTCTACCTCTTCCTCTTGTTCCCTCTCCTTGTTCCCTCGCTCTGTGTTCAGTCACTACGTATGTGTGTTCTCTGAACTGTTGTGACCGATAGGATGGGCGACCATCCGTACTACCGCCAACAATGGTACTGATTGAGAAGCTGAGCAGGCCCAAACTCTGAGGATTAGCGCTGGAAATCTTAAATGGGAACTGCAGGTGGGCCCCTCCACCAGTGTAGGTTCTGATCCAGGAACCTTTCAACTGTCTGATAGAGCTCCAGAGTCCCTTTAAAATGGTTCCAGACTTGGCCCAGCTATACAGCTGACCTGCTCAGCACACCCAGTGTTCACTGTAAAATCAACTGTGACAGAATACTTTTAACTCTCATACAGTACGTATTGTCCCAATTGGACTCATATAAACTCTATGAGTAATTGAATATAAGCAATATAAAGGCAAATTGTACATCCTGGTTTGGAACCATAATATTTTGATTTTCATAATAATCTGAGATGGGTTCTTTACTTTCACAATAAAATAACTGTCTATAGAGATTCAACTCCACTTACAGAAAGTGTATGCATGAGTAAGCAGATAAATGGGTACATTATAAAAGTGGCTAATCAATCAGTGACATAAATACATAAAATGTGGTTAGTTCCTATCATTGCCTAAAGATAGAGACTCTATATATTACCATATATATAGAGACCATATATTACACGATCAATAAGACATCACCAGACTTTACCAGCCCATATATTACACGATCAATAAGACATCACCAGACTTTACCAGCCCATATATTACACGATCAATAAGACATCACCAGACTTTACCAGCCCATATATTACACGATCAATAAGACATCACCAGACTTTACCAGCCCATATATTACACGATCAATAAGACATCACCAGACTTTACCAGCCCATATATTACACGATCAATAAGACATCACCAGACTTTACCAGCCCATATATTACACGATCAATAAGACATCACCAGACTTTACCAGCCCATATATTACACGATCAATAAGACATCACCAGACTTTACCAGCCCATATATTACACGATCAATAAGACATCTCCAGACTTTACCAGCCCATATATTACACGATCAATAAGACATCACCAGACTTTACCAGCCCATATATTACACGATCAATAAGACATCACCAGACTTTACCGCCCATATATTACACGATCAATAAGACATCACCAGACTTTACCAGCCCATATATTACACGATCAATAAGACATCTCCAGACTTTACCAGCCCATATATTACACGATCAATAAGACATCACCAGACTTTACCAGCCCATATATTACACGATCAATAAGACATCTCCAGACTTTACTGATACAAGGAGGTTGTCTCTTTGCGTCTTTCATATTTTTCTTTCGAGTATAGTAAGATACAAATTCAGACTTCCGATTAGTTATTATATGCTTTTTAATTTTACACTTGCTAATGTCATAGCTAACAATAATATATGTTTCTTTTTGCAAGCCTCAGGGTTAGTCAGCATCCTAACATCACCTAAAATGGATATATGTGAAAATATGATACTGGGACACGTAAACGTGACATAGACATCAAAAACATTAATTGTTGCAAAAACCAATGCAAACACATTTATTTACAAACAACTCTCTGACTCTATCAAAAAGAAAGAAGATAAGGAAAAGGAAATAGTCTTTTCAGGTCATATAAAATTTACCACAGTAGTGTTAACGTAGGCTATGTAACATGGTGTCTCAATGACACGTGAGTGCAAAAGTATAACTTATTTTTTCTAATTCATTAAAGTGTAGATACATACCCCATCCGAGGCGGTCCACAATGAAACTGGACTTTGAAGCTCTAATCTATTTATGGCTGTGTAATACCCGGTTGATTAGAGGACACCGTTACGTACGTAATCAATGCAAGAAAAGATTACTTTTAGTTTAGTTTCTGCATGCAGAATCCTACCTTTCAATATGCGGACACGATTATAACACGTTGGCTCTGTAAATGCTTTGATTTGGACGATTTTGATAAACTGGTGCGGGGTAAAACGTGAACGGCTTAGGTACATAACCGCGTGAGGAAGCTTGGACACGCAAGGTTATCAGGCTCCTGTAGCGTCGGCAGCAATTGAAACAAAGCAATGCTTAGTAGTTTCGTACCAGACAGTAGGTTAGGTTGACCAATCCACCAGCCATGAAACACGTAGGTAAACGATTCATGCTTATGTACGTAACGATTGGGACACGGAAAGAAAGTCAGCACTATATATTCCCCTTGTTTTAAAGTATCGTGGAGTGTATGAATTTGGGCACATATATTTTTTTACTTGGCTTATGCATGACAGAAACAAACAAAGATCGATCCGATATATATTTATTTTTCATGATTGCCAACGGCATCTTGTGTACTTAACTCTCAGGACACAATGAATTACGTACATGAGCCTGATTAATTTTTCTCTCCCATGTGAATACGAGCGACAACTTTCACTAAGCAAAGTGGGGTTTAGAAAGGCATATCAAACGTTTTAAAAAATATTTGGTTGAAAAAAATGTAGGCCATTAGGATAGGTATATATTTCCACATTAATTATGACAGTGTAAAAAATGTCACATTTTCATGTCCTATTAATGGGTAAAAATCTTTGGGAAAACAAAGTTTAAATTTACAACAGTTCAAGAAAGTCTGGCCCATGAGTTTATGTTATGTATTACGTGGCTATATGAAGTACCACATACAAGTAAAACTTTCCCATAAAGTAAACACAAGACACTTTGGTAAACAAATGAAAATCACTTAAAAAAATCTCTCCAGTATCATATTTTTACATATATATAAGTAAACAAGTAGTTATTTTTGAAAGGTTTTGGATAACTGTAAGAATACAAACACATTGTAAGACTACACATAACATGTACACATAGGCCTATACAAGAACATTAACACTTGCATTTAATTGGGAGTAAAATTTAAGGCAAATAAAGTCAATTTAATCCAAGCTTTTTTTGAGCTATCAGGAGGAAAAAGACAAAATGTTGCCCCTTAAAAATAACCATTTTGGCTACTATGGCAATACATATAATAACAGTTGTATATTAGCTGGGGAGTGGCAGGTGGTGTGGATTTAAGAAGCTGTGATGCTGTGTATAAATCTTGTATACTGGGAGAACACTTCTCTGGGGTGGATCTGGTGTTATGCAGGTCAGCATAACTTGTGGAATTGGTCAAAGCACTTCCCTTTCCAGATTAGGAACCAGACTGTGGCACATTAAACCCGTTCCATTATACCACCACGAAAGCCCCTCTGATTGGACCCAGGGCCATGGGTGAGTCACACTGTTGGGTTCACCCTTTCAGTGCTGTCTACCAATGTGCCAATCACAACAGAGGGGATTCTGAGAAAAGCCATCATTCAAATTGCCAGAGAGGAAACGCATGATTGTCCGGGCTTCATATAATGGGGTGTGACAATTAGATTACCGCTCACGTGCTTGCGGCAAAATTAACATTTTTTTAGGGCTCTTTCTAAAGATTTGTCTGTAGCATAACATTTCTGGCTGTGTGTTATTTCACACCGCTTACATTGTTTACCTTGAATCTGAGGTAAGCCATATCAACTTATTGGGGTTTGCTGACACAAGGAGAGATTTTATGCAGGGATTCATTTTTAAATGGGAGATCCTTTGGGTACCAAACTGCCATCTGTATTATGGAGGCGTCCGAATTGACTGGTGATTGGAATAGAATGCTAACTCTTGCTCATTGCAAAAATATGAAAATATCTGCATGTTTTCCATATTTTAATCAACGTGTGGAACATGTGTGCATCTCACTTGTCTCACTTTTTTGTTTTCTGGGCTTTGATATTCAACCTCTGTTCAAACAAGAAGTTTATTTTTTTCACTTACGTAATACCACATTTGTGCCTTTTGACATTTTAAAAGGCAGCATCCAGCTGGTCAGACTTGACAGCTTGTGGCCACTGGGAGGCAATGGGCCACAACATGGAAATTCAGTGTTATTGATAATGGGCCCCAGCGTGCAAACTCAGTGTTATTGATCCTTCTTGTCGCTGTGATAGACTTCACAGCAATATTGTAATTAAATGGACTACTGAGAGACGAGGAAAGTTGTTGCCCTGAATGCTTCAGATGTCTTTTAGTCTGTTTTTTATGTGTAAGAATAATTTTTTTGGGGATTTTCATCACTTGCTTTGGCTTCTCACTGGCACACACTGTAAACAAAAAAATGCAGGTGAAAATGAACTGACTATGGATATTGGACCTATTACAAGGGTTTTGATGAAGGCTGTACCATGTGTTCCTTAACTGAAATGCATATTTTTCTGAGAAATTGTCCTATCTCACGGGTTGCACAGCCTCAGGGCTTCCAGCCCTTTACCCAGTTTCATCATTCTTGGTCAATAACTGGTTAATTTCATCATCATAGAACATGATTGGTTGTCTTTTTGGTCATAGGTAATACAGAGCTGCTCGATTCTGTTTGCTATCTCTGCTACTAGTAATGCAAACATAACAGTTGAATGTACTGTAAATATAAATACATAATCAATAGACAAAGTCTATTTTGATTATTTACCTTACTTTTATGATTAAATGTTGAATTAAATGGAAATAATTTAACAACATTATTATGAGGATCTTTAAAAAAGACTTGGCTCACAAGACCACCCCAGGTATTAAGGTCCATGCAGGATAGATTGACAGTGTTGCAAATACCCCCTTCTGCGACCGATAGGTGAAGAAGTAACCTGCGGGTGAAGTTTTCCTCTGTCAATTCATAAAGGCACATGGCATATTTTCATAAGGGGGAACACACCATTACAGCCAGCCTTCCAGTAAACTGCTCCAGCTCCCTCAAACCTCTGTCAGAAAACCTTCATATGTACACTGTGTTTTCTCTGATGAAAATTTGAAGACAGAAGACCTGAAGAATTGTTGTTATTCAAAAAGCATATGAAAATATGCATTACGCAAATGGAATGTAGGCTACAGCGTTCATGAGACACGGCGAGTGCCCTCTTTGAAGAACAAACACACTTGGTATGCTACGGTTAGGTGCGAACAACTGGACAATCGCAATCTGTACGAAAATTGAAAATGAAAGGATAATTTTACTCGGTTTTTCATGTTTGGCAAGTGCTGTGGAAAGATGTCTGCTTGTCTGTCCAGATGGTTCCATGAATAGCAAACCTGTGATTCTCCAGAACTTGATATCGTTGAGCAGATTTTCTTCAGTCTTGTGAATATGATTACGAGCGCATGCTTTCAGCTGGCTCCGCCAGTGTCGAATACTGACTGCATGGCCGCGAGCATAAAATCAGAAAAGCACACTTTTTCCACTCTGCTCTTTAAATATCTTAAATAACTGTCTTCAACTGTACAACACTGTGTGCGCCGCTACCTCAGACATTCACAGAGTTAATTTGTTTTAGATTAAAATCAAATCTTTCACGGTTTGTGCTCTGTGACATATGAGCTCTCACAAGCTCAAATGTCTGCTATTTCCGTGCTGCATGTCTTTCATTGAGGAGGTCTGCATTTTAGCTTCCTGATCATAATTAAACCTGCATGACTATTTAAAAGCAAAAAAAGAAAGTACCTTACATAATTAACATTTTGATATGTTAAATATTAGTGCGCCAGACTATTGCACAATAAGAACATTTGTTGAAATATTATTCCTGTGTGGGTTCATTCCATTTTATCCTCAGATTTAACAAATAAACAAGAACATATGATATATATCAGTGACAAGTTAGTTCTTTCTCAGAAGAAATGTTTTCCACGTACAGTAACAGTACCATTATTAGGTAGTACTGTAACAGAAAGAGGTGGTAGGAAAAAATGATTCAAGTGGAGAGGCCATTCCATTCAGAGAATTCACAATGATTACTGTCTGGATACATTTCTTTCCTTCTTGGCAGCTCATCGCTCTGCTGCACATAGTAAAATGGTTACGTTGGCGTGTGCAGGGTCAGCAGTGTGCTAGTGTCTGGGATATTGAGAAAAGGCCTGATTAAAATGCTACTACAATGCGCTACATCCTTAAATTTGAACAACACACTTTATGTTTTCCTCACCAGCATAACGAGTCTAGAGTTCATTGATTCAGCAAATCTCTCTCTGTCTCTCTCTCCCTCTCTGTCTCTCTGACACTCTTTTGTGATGGCTTCAAGCTCTTTTCTCAGCACGCAGGACAATAGCTAAAGCGCTCACATTTTGCCAGCTAATAATCTCCTGGCACAAATAGCGGGCAGAGATTCAACAACGTTTAACGTCACCTCCCCGCGCAGGGGGGAGAAGGAACCACCCTGGGATAGCCCTGGGTTAACCATTGCTCATAAGCCGTTCTGAAAAGGGACACGTTTCGGGGATTACCTGCAGTGCTTTCACAGGTATAGAATCACAGAAGGCTCCACCCTTCGACACCCCGAGGTGGGGTGCGCTTTTGCTCCTGCCGCTGTTCGGGATTTCCTTTCGTAATTCTAGTCAGGTATTGCTCCGGGAGAGACCGCACATTCGCGACCGGTTGCAAGAGCCATTAGAAAGTTAATAATGCATGTCATTTATATAGCGCCTTTCTCAATACTCAAAGCGCTTTACAATGATGAGGGGGAAACTCGCCTCTACCACCACCAATGTGTAGCACCCACCTGGGTGATGCAACGGCAGCCATTTTGCGCCAGTATGCTCACCACACATCAGCTGAGGTGGAGAGGGAGAGAAGAATCTTTTTTTTTAGCCAATTAAACGGGGGGATGATTAGGTGGCAGATTGAATGAGCCTGGGTTGGGAGTTTAGCCAGGACACCGGGGAAACCCCAACTCTTTACGATAAGTGTCATGGGATCTTTAATGACCACAGTGAGTCAGGACATCGGTTTAACGTCTCATCCGAAAGACGGCATCTCCTACAGCACAGTGTCCCCATCACTGCACTGGGGCATTGGGGTTTATTTGACCAGAGGGAAGACTGCCGCCTACTGGCCCACCAACACCACTTCCAACAGCAACTTGGTTTTCCCCAGAGGTCTCCCATACAAGTACTAACCAAGCCCACAACCTGCTTAGCTTCAGCCATTCAGCAGGCGCAGATAGCATAGTGGTATGGCAACAAAAAAAGTTACAGCCGTCGTTCTCCCTTGTGCACTTTTGCCCCAGTGTTTGTATCTGTTGATGGAAATCATGACTTCGGGCCCGAGGCTCCTTGGATGTTCACTAGGTTATGCATCCTGAACATGGTGCTACAGTCTGAATCGCTAGTCAGCATCTCAGGGGGTCTCTTATGGAGGGTCAGGGATCGGACCCTGCAGCTGCAAGGCCGATGTCAAGTGTGGCTATGATCGATTGGCTCTGTTACCGTTAACCCGAGCAGCCTGTATGCATAGGTTTACACAGCACTTTCCTATTGAGGTCTTGCTGGGAAGTGCCCAGCCTCTATTTCACAAAGTACCGGGATTAAAGATGATCCGGACAGGTACTGCGATCAAAAGATCTCCATTTGTGATTGCCTGCCTTTGATTAAAACCACCATCTGCTCCACAGCCCCAAAACAACTCCCATGTGTTTCCCTCTTTCTGTGGAACCCCACAGATATGGTCTAAATTAAAACAGGTTGTTGTAGACATGACAGACATTACTTAATGTACTTTGTTGTGCAATGTCAGAGTGCTCCTCTTTTGCTAAGTGGAACAAATGTTCTCTGCGCGGACAAATTCATTGCGACATCCCCTTCCCTTGCCATCGTCGCTGTAATGCTGGGATCGACGGCAATGTGAACATCAGAATGGGTTTACGGATTGGAGAAGCAACCAGGCCTTGCTCTTCTGAGGTCCTGTGGAGGTTTAGCTAAGTGCACACTGCAGAGTCTTACCAACTTTACGCGTGACAGCCCAACTTCTTGCCTTAACCAAGAGCACCAGAGTTCTTAAAAGGCAAGTTTGTGTGTGTGTGTGTGTGTGTGTGTGTGTGTGTGTGTGTGTGTGTGTGTGTGTGTGTGTGTGTGTGTGTGTGTGTGTGTGTGTGTGTGTGTGTGTGTGTGTGTGTGTGTGTGTGTGTGTGTGTGTGTGTGTGTGTGTGTGTGTGTGTGTGTGTGTGTGTGTGTGTGTGTGTGTGTGTGTGTGTGTGTGTGTGTGTGTGTGTGTGTGTGTGTGTGTGTGTGTGTGTGTGTGTGTGTGTGTGTGTGTGTGTGTGTGTGTGTGTGTGTGTGTGTGTGTGTGTGTGTGTGTGTGTGTGTGTGTGTGTGTGTGTGTGTGTGTGTGTGTGTGTGTGTGTGTGTGTGTGTGTGTGTGTGTGTGTGTGTGTGTGTGTGTGTGTGTGTGTGTGTGTGTGTGTGTGTGTGTGTGTGTGTGTGTGTGTGTGTGTGTGTGTGTGTGTGTGTGTGTGTGTGTGTGTGTGTGTGTGTGTGTGTGTGTGTGTGTGTGTGTGTGTGTGTGTGTGTGTGTGTGTGTGTGTGTGTGTGTGTGTGTGTGTGTGTGTGTGTGTGTGTGTGTGTGTGTGTGTGTGTGTGTGTGTGTGTGTGTGTGTGTGTGTGTGTGTGTGTGTGTGTGTGTGTGTGTGTGTGTGTGTGTGTGTGTGTGTGTGTGTGTGTGTGTGTGTGTGTGTGTGTGTGTGTGTGTGTGTGTGTGTGTGTGTGTGTGTGTGTGTGTGTGTGTGTGTGTGTGTGTGTGTGTGTGTGTGTGTGTGTGTGTGTGTGTGTGTGTGTGTGTGTGTGTGTGTGTGTGTGTGTGTGTGTGTGTGTGTGTGTGTGTGTGTGTGTGTGTGTGTGTGTGTGTGTGTGTGTGTGTGTGTGTGTGTGTGTGTGTGTGTGTGTGTGTGTGTGTGTGTGTGTGTGTGTGTGTGTGTGTGTGTGTGTGTGTGTGTGTGTGTGTGTGTGTGTGTGTGTGTGTGTGTGTGTGTGTGTGTGTGTGTGTGTGTGTGTGTGTGTGTGTGTGTGTGTGTGTGTGTGTGTGTGTGTGTGTGTGTGTGGGTTTGTGTTGGATACCCCATACAGTTTTTCTAGATATTGTATTAGCAAGTTCCAGGTTTATATAAGAAACACATCATCATTCCCCTTGATGCCAGCAAAGAAATAGTGATTTGAAGATATGAAAGGCTTTTATATTTTTACCTTCACTGCAAGCCTTAGATTTTACAGGAGATGGAAGGGGTTTTTTTTTCCCAGACTGCAAAGCAGGTCCATTGCAGGTAAGAGTTAAAGAAACACATTGTGGGAGACTGTCGTCGGTAGGCTGAAAAGGAAATTTCATGGAAAAATGTATTTGCCTTTCATAATTCTTATATCTACAAAAATAAATATATACCACTGCTCTTGTTCTGCAATAAGGACGAAGGACATCATGTAAAAAATGGTTATATTGTTAACATTTTCCAGTAATAATAAGCCTTACCTGAACACTCTAATATGGAGAGAATATGATTTGCAATGCTATCATCTCATCTGAAAGGAATACGATAGACTCAATTTAAAAATAAACCCATTGAGATGTGCATGTTCTTTTCCAGTTGTGCTGACTCAGTGACCCCGTAAGTGGTATCCTAAGGTTGGTGTGGGGAGTTGTTGGCAGAGGTTAACACAGGGAGAAGTTAAATGGAGGTTATTAATAATTAATTATAATGCCTGGCATTTATATAGCGCCTTTCTCACACTCAAAGCGCTCTACAATGATGAGGGGGAAACAACTCACCCACCACCAATGTGTAGCACCCACCTGGGTGATGCAACGACAGCCATTTTGCACCAGAATGCTCACCACACATCAGCTGAGGTGGAGAGGGAGAGAATAATTTTTTAGCCAATTAAACTGGGTGATGATTAGGTGGCAGATTGAAAGAGAGTTTAGCCAGGACACCGGGGAAACCCCTACTCTTTGCGATAAGTGTCATGGGATCTTTAATGACCACGGTGAGTCAGGACCTCGGTTTTAACGTCTCATCCAAAAGATGGAATCTCCTACAGCACAGTGTCGCCAATCACTGCACTGGGGCATTGAGGTTTTATTTGAGCAGAGGGAAGACTGCCCCCTACTGGCCCACCAACACCAGTTCCCTCTCCTGGTTACCTGAGAAAGAAAATCTGCAGATACATGTAGGTGATACTGACAGGCAGCACAGAATGGATCGCTGGCCAAGATGAGGCCATCTTTAAATTTATCGTAGAATGTGGCTCGTCAAGACTTGAATTCTCATTCTGAACATGAAGGGCAGCCATTGGTTGGCAGACCTATTTGTACAAAAAAACAAAAACAAGTGCAAAGCCTTGTGAATCCTTGATCAAAGGCAGAGTGTTTTTCTAGAGGACGGTGGGATGTATAAATGAATCTGGAGGGAAAGTGGGGCAGGTTTTACGGCCCGCCTGTTGAATTGTAGCACGGTAAGCTTTCCAGAGAGCCAATATCGAGCAGCTTGGTTTAATATCAGGCTCAGCCAACAGCAGGCTGAGTGCAGTCTGTGAATGCAATGCAAAGTTTCTGATGATACAAAAAAAAAAATCGCAGGCTAAGTTTTGCCATCCAAAAATCGACTGGGGTCACTCGCGGTTCCCAGGACGAGCGAACGCTTCTTATCATCTTGTGTATGTTTACGATCTGTCCTGTTTGTTGATGAGCTTCAGTTCAGGTTGGGAGCAATGCCATCACTCCACTCGTTGTCATACACACAACCTCTCCTAAAAGCATCCCGCCGATCAAAATTTTTTCTCTAGCTCGCACCTGGCACCAAAAATGTACCCGTATATCAATTTGCACGTCACGATATGCAATAAATTATATTGTTATTTATACAAATGACTAAAACAAATTATGTTTTTGTTTAATCCTAAGGATTCAATGTCAGCTGATGTGAATTATTGGTCATGCTAGGACGGAAATGCTTTCAGGATTCCAGGGGAAACTGCCGAGCTGGGAGAAGGTCTGACTGTCATTAAAATTATAATATTGGGCAAAATGAGATAAATGTCCTTCCAGTAAGATGATCCACAGGGGTTCTCCCCTGACAATGTGACTATCCAAAAGGTTTTAAACTGCCTAACATTACCTTTGTAAGTTAATAAGATTTTTATGACATATCTTAAGATGTTTTCATTGACCATTTCTCAAATTCTTGCTTGAAGTCAAAAGTCCCAAAAGTCCGTGCCTCCTTGTGTAGTGTGAATAAATGAATACAGACACCCCCTCTAATACACTGATTACAAATCCCTTTCTACAGGGATCACAATCTCAATTTGTTTTATTTCTGACAGTGGTGTCCTCCTGGAATTTCAACAAGAATAATTTTTTCATTTGTGGAGACATCTGTTTTTTTCTGCAAAACCACATTTGTTTAATACTCAAAAAGACTCATGTGAAGAGGTAAAAAGTTTTCTGTCCTCGATAAAAAAAGACAGCAATAAACCCAACTTGGCAATAATTCAACATCTTTTGATGATTGTGTACAGGGCTTTGATGTGGTGAATAAAATGACCAAGGAACAATGCAATTTTGTTTTGAGAAATATATAAAACAGCAGTTTGTTCAGTAGGTAGGAATATTAAGCAACAACAATTGATTCCAGATAACAGTCTCTGCCATATACTGATGTTGACTCACGTCCGTTACTTTTCCCTTATGGGTGATATTTCAGAGCTTTAGAGGACCAGACGGATCACTAATCTGATTTGTGACCATAAAAGCTAATAACAGTTCCTTTCCCTTCTTTTGAAACCAAGTATTCCACCACTAAAACACTCGGGGAAATATAAAATACGTATATTAAATTTCTTCTGTATAGTGAATATCTAATTTCCAACTGAATGTAGCAGTTATACTGTGTATGTAAAGAATTGCATAGTGCGATAAAGCCACGGAGAAGGTTTTGTGAATAAAACGACACATAAATTGCATGTCCTAAATGCAAAAAGTGATAAGAGCTTGAAAGACACACCGTATGTACTGAAACTTGTACAAGACATCTGGGGAGACAGGAAAAGTATTTGAGTAGTTTTCAGTGGCAGAAGTAATGTGGGTTACTGACCTATTACTTTGTATTCACCGAGCAGGTGATATATAAGGGAAGGAACACTCAAGCACTTCAAGCTCATTCCAGTGATCCCTCCACCAATCAGGGTGGCTGTTTTTCCAGGAGTTGGGTTTGCTTATTTCTGTGTGAAAAAGTCTGGCACATTGTAATGCTCGACGGATAATCTGAACCCTGGTTGCCTCAAAGCTATGGAAACTGGGAAAATAGGCTTAAGAACAATGAAAAGACCCTGTCATAGCAATCTGTCCAAAAAGAAAAAATATCCTAAGAATAGATTTTGAGATATTTGATACCGGGCCTAAAAACCCCCCTGTCAATGGCAATGCTTCTATCTTAAAAACATAATTGAGAGCCTCGCACATTAACGTGTCACTTTTTGGTTGTTCTCGATTACAATGGCAGGTGTCACGATGACAGGAACGATAATACGGCCGTGAGACGTGCCCAGTCTATTAATGCGGTCTCCTGTTAGGAGGCTGAAAGGGCAGACGAGAGAGGAGTGATTTCAGTCGGAAAATAATACGTCAGGACCGCGGCGGTGAGATCTGGGATCGGATTCGCAAATGCCCTGGCAAGGAGCACCGAGCCAAATAATGCAGCCGCCGCGTGACCTCAGCGTGCTCTCCACAGAGGCACCCTCAGGATGTCACGGCATGAATAGTCGTACCCCCGGCTGCCACACTTTTCGTGGGAGACACCATGTGCTACAACTTAAGCCTTAGGAATAAATCTTCACATATTGGAGAGAAATGAGGAGGATTTCACATTAACCCCAAAATGCCTCGTGCACTCAGGGGATATCACTCTGACAACGGCATAAATAATGGCCCACGAGTCTGTAAAAGATAGAGGCAGTTCAAAATAAAAGAGGACTTTCCCCAACCTGGTGATTCAATCACCTATTTGCAATGTAAATAAAACATGGAATTAATACCGATTCGTGACCTCATCGCAGAGAGATAACAATGCGCCCACTTGCCATCCTGACACAGGAGTGTTGGGTAAATACTGGGGAAATTGATGTGCCCATCTGTACAAGGATAAAAACGGCGTTCACTTAAGTACGGACAGACCCAGGGCTGTGACAGCAACAGTCTGTCTCCACATTGTGTCCAAAAGCACATCGATCTGCTGTTCAAAGGGCTCTGAGGGGTAAACACAAAGGAGTAGGGATGTAAGGACATGTGAGAAGGAACGCAAACACACTGTATAAACCCCAGAAAGCCAATGATACTTTACATTTATTGTTGCGCCATTGGATCTCGTCATTAGAAAAGTACATCCAAAAAATGATCCAGTCAAGAAAACCAAGGCGCTCCTTTTTATGAATGTGTTTAAATTCCCTTATTCAAAAGTGGCTACCACTGACATGTTTCAGCACAACTTCATAAAGGTGTAAAACCAAATCTCTTTGGTTAAATTTAAATTTAAACACAGGAGTGGAACTCCTGCAGACGGGGAGGGAATTTAAAGTGTGTCAGGAGGGTCCAACATCAGGGGGGTATTTCACAAAGCAGGATTAGTGCATTAGCTGGATAACTGCACTGAGTAAAAACCCGGAACTATCCCAAATATGGAACACGGACTGAAGTAAAAAGAGCTGTTCCGGGTTTTACTCAGTGTAGTTATCCAGCTAATGCACTAATCCTGCTTTGTGAAATGGGGGTATACTACAAAGCAGGATTACTTAGCTGGATAACTGCACTGAGCAAAACCGGGAACAGCTCTTTTTTCAGGCCATTAACTCTGCTGGATCCACTGTGACCACAGTGCGGGAGGGTGATTGGACTGGTCCTGCCTGCAGCGTCGGCCAGATTGAGAAGCCGTCCCCCTCGGCCGCTCAAAGTGTCTCTTTACTTCAGGGTGGAGGCCATCGTCGCGTTGCTATAGCTGGTCTCCGTGGGATGCATTTACCTTCTCTGATTTAATCACCTCCCCTTAAATGAAAACACTCAGCAGACTCCTCGTCTTTGTGCACGAAGCCCCGTGGTTTTGCACGGCCATCTTATTCCATAAAAGCACCATCATCCACCATCACTCCTCTCCTCTCCTCTCATTGATGCTGACAGGGTGAGCGATAGCTCTGGGCATCTCAAGTCAGGATCTCATTTTCCCCCTCTGATGGCAGAGGGCTGATGTTTCAACACAGAGGCGACTACAAAGGGAGTTTTATTATTGGCGAATGCACAGCCTCTACCCTCGCCTCCCGCCCTCTGCTTTATGGGTACTTTATAAACTATTCAGATTATTCCGAGCTCCAGAGACGCAGATGTGCGCGTGAAATGAATGGCCGGGCGGCACCAGAGGCAGGTGACAGACCAGCTGCCTGTAATTTTATCGTATATCTCTGCCCGTTGCCCATAAATCCTTCTTCTTCTAGGTGATATGATTTTTAAATGAGAAAGGGAAGAAGAGACAGAGAGAATTAGAAACAGAGAGAGAGAGTATATATCTGTGCATGTGTAAATATGTAATATGTAATAGAGACATACATGTCCATGTATGTGAAAGGCATTACACATACCTGTATGTGTGAGAACGTCGTTTGGAATACAAGTGCTAACAATATTTGGCTCTACCCCCAAAAAATATATGAAAAGATGATAAACTTATTGATAGGCACTGAATAGATACATTTTCAACATATCATTTTGAAAGAGCGAGTGACTGAGTTATTTTTTACTGGCTTAGCAAATACCTTTACCTTATTATAAGCTATATGTCATTAATTTAAACTGCTGGCTATTAAAGAAGCAATAAACAGTACGTCAAGCACTGTGCTCAAAGGTAGTAAACCGTACGGACGTAGATCTCATTTCAACTTTTTTTTATTTTTTTTGGGAGGTGGGGGGTCTCAAACAGCCAAAGCCAATGCAACATGATAATATTGGAGGCGGGGGGCATTTGATGTTTTCCCAAAGTTGGGGGATCCCCCAAAGTCCCCCCTGTCCCTCCCTGGATCTACATCCATGTGGAGGTCTGTTGGACGAGTCTGTGACCCAGAAATCAAGCCTGCGGACTCCTGCGTTCAAGCTTTGCCCACTGTACACAGTACATCCCAGTACACATCTGCGCTGCTGCCTCATATCCACCGCTGTTGTATTTCTCCTGACGGACCCGGAGGACAAACGTCCAGCCAGGCCGGTCTGGGAATATGAGCCATAGTTGGAGTTCACACCCTGGTCTGTTTTTTAAGCAGGACTCTGAACAGTAATGTGATCACATGTTTAAACTCCAGGTGGTGCGTTATGGTTGTTCTCCTGAGATACTCAATACAGGAGTATTACACATACAGGGCCCTGTTTCACATATGTGGCTTACTGAGTTAACCAGAGTTTATTGACATTTTGGGATAAACCCAGGATTTCTGGTTTCGCGAGGCGAGTTCAGAATTTTGGCACTGAAAAAATTTGCTACTGGGGCAACAGTGTCTTAAGCCCAAACCTGCAAAAAGTCAGGTTTAAGCCTAAATTAGATGGATAACATGAACATAGCCTATGTAAGCCACCCATTGAAAACACACACACACACACACATTGATGAACGAGCGATCATTGTAAGAAGAGCAGAAGGGAACATGTTTTTAGAGACCAACATTTAATAACATTTAAGGCAATCGGATGATTATGTTTATGAGCGCGACTGATTTTACTGATTTATTTGTGAGGGAATTATTACCTCCAGCAATTAATAGGAGTGCACAATGCCAACTCGGAGCGAAGCAGAGCCCTGACATTGACACAGACACTATGTATTGGGCTCCGCTTCCTCGCACTGGCACATGCTGAAAATACATTAACGATAATAAACTTCATTTTCGAAACACCCTTCGAACATAAAATGCAATGCAAAGTGCTTCACATTTGAGGACAAGAATAAAAACAAACAAAACGGGATGCAAGATTACACAATACATACAGCAGTAAAATTGAAACAGCGCAGACAAAGAAATATTAAGAAGAAATAAAATGAGAAACATCAAAGCCACATGAATAAAAAAATCAGAAAATCCACAGTATTGGGGGGGGGGGGGGGGTGGTGATATTAGGGTAAATTCCAGAAGGGTTTTAGTAAAGGTAATGAATGATAAACTGTACTTACCAGGAGTTTATTCAGAGCATGTGTCCTTAGGGATGCCCTCCACCAATGGCCTGTTGGCACTGTGCTGCAGCATAAGCCTCTCAGCAGGGACGAACCGTTACAGAGCTCGAATCCCGGCCGAGGGTTTGCACGTTCTCCCCGTGTCCGCATGGGTTTCCTCCGGGTACTCCGGTTTCCTCCCACAGTCCAAAGACATGCACGTTAGACTAATTGGAGATTCTAAATTTCCCATAGGTGTGTGTGCCCTGCGATAGATTGGCGACCTGTCCTGGGTATATTCCTGCCTCTCGCCCAATGCATACTGGCTGGGATGGGCTCCAAACCCCCCCCCCCCTCCACATGACCCTGACCAGGAAGAAGCTGGTTAGATAATGGATGGATGGAAGCAGAGTAAGCCCAATCTTAATTCATGAGATAATTTGATACGGCACATGAGAAATTGCCCTGGATTGCTTTTTTAAAAATAAATTTGCTGACCAACCCGGGTGTGTATATATCCAATTCCCTCCACAATCTGGAATGTCCAACTGTCCCGCGTTCCCTGCAGGAACCACCCTGCTAATTCGGGAGGGCCGGGACACCCATGGTTCTCCTCCGAAATGTGTGTCGCCACACAGATGCTTTTTTTCGCATCGTAGACCGCAGCTAAGCTGTGATGTCTTTGACATGCATTCTTACGAGCGCCCTTTCGGCCGGCGGAGATCGCCGACGAGCGATGAAACGTGGACCCCTGTCTGACCGAATCCTCCCGTACCCTGAGCAACGCAGGTGCTAATTGTGTATCGCCCTGTGGAGCTACCGGCCACACCGGTCCGGATTTCAACCGAGGCCGTGAAACTCATCCATGAACCAGAGTGTGGTGCCTTAACCAAATGAGCCGTCCAGCAGACTATCCTGAATTGTTTAAGCGCCGTACGTGATTATGCAGGATACATGATTATTAAACAGGAATACTCCAGGCAACCATATCACCATCAAATTAATTTCATATTAATACTACTTTTAGCTTTTCACTTTTCAGTCTTTTCCCCCAACAGTTGTGTCATTCACATTGTTGCTCAAAAAATCCTTAGCTCTCATAGTTCTTTCCTCGGTTCCTCTTCAACAGGAAGCAATATGGATGCTGGTCCCTCACCGAATGCCCATATGAGGCATTCCATCTCCGGTGATGCCCTACTACCCTCCTAGTTTTCAGGGTTTGTGCAAGGGGAGGGGATTAGCCATTTCCCTCCTTCTCTACGAAAACCAGAGTGGGCTTTCCCAATCCGGGAACACATGGCGGGCTTAACGTTAATGCAATGTAATGAGATCCAAGAATGGCACCAGGACCCTGTCCCTGTGAGAAAGGGCTCACTACAGTAAATGGTGGTTTATATACTCCTTTGAGGGGCTTAACTCCAGTCTTTTAACAAGGGGGAGCGACTGGAAAGAGGAGATGGTGGTATGGCGGGCCGCCTGAAACTCCGCCCGTATCATTACACTGCCGCTTCTTGGTGCCACTCTCAGACCTCCCAGGAGGACAGAAAAACAACTCCCTCCTTTTTTGCCAACCATTGGAAATGTTTCCGTAGCCCTCCCCTTTTGCCGTAAACACGCAGCAAATCAGTCGCTCCCGCCTGCTGTGCGCAATTTTGCCTAGTTGCCTAGGCAACGCACACCAAAGCCACATCACTAAAGTCAACTTCGCCTAATCACCTGTGAGGAAGTTTCCAGGTCACGTGTGTGTCGCCGACGTCTCACGCACAATATTTACACTGGAGATCAGGGGCTGCAGATCTGCAGGCTCAGCAATATTACACTTTCTAAAAGTGGTGGGTTCTCTGAACCTAAACCCCGTCGCACAGTAAGCAAAGAAAAGCCAGGAAGGACATGCTTCGCCTATGCTGGAACGGCATGTACTAAGAGCGGGGGTTGGGAGAAGAGGGCGGGTTCTTGTTGGTGTCCCTCAAATAACGGGACCAACGAATGTTTAGAAAGCCTGAAAACACAACTGAGCATATACTTTATGCCAGAACATATTAGTTAAACCACAGCATCATGGCAGTGATGGCACAGAGGAAAGTCTGACAGTCAGTAGGAGAATGGCACATGCACTCAAGAGAAATTAATCAAAATAAAGTGATTTTCTGAATGGTGCGCGAAACCACTGGCGCTACAACATCAAGGTGATGGCCTTGACATTTTTTCCTTGACAAAAATATGGGTTTTGATACTTTTGTTTGAATTTTGTCATGAATCTCTGTGGCAATTTGTGATAACCTCCCGGAAAGTAACTGTTCCTACAGTTTGAGACTACAGCAGAACTGTTAGTACCCCTGCGTTTAGTGATGATTTACAGTTTGAGACTACAGCAGAACTGTTAGTCCCTGCGTTTAGTGATGATTTACAGTTTGAGACTACAGCAGAACTGTTAGTCCCTGCGTTTAGTGATGATTTACAGTTTGAGACTACAGCAGAACTGTTAGTCCCTGCGTTTAGTGATGATTTACATTTGAGACTACAGCAGAACTGTTAGTCCCTGCATTTAGTGATGATTTACAGTTTGAGACTACAGCAGAACTGTTAGTCCCTGCGTTTAGTGATGATTTACAGTTTGAGACTACAGCAGAACTGTTAGTACCTGTGCTTAGTGATGATTTACAGTTTGAGACTACAGCAGAACTGTTAGTCCCTGCGTTTAGTGATGATTTACAGTTTGAGACTACAGCAGAACTGTTAGTCCCTGCGTTTAGTGATGATTTACAGTTTGAGACTACAGCAGAACTGTTAGTCCCTGCATTTAGTGATGATCTACAGTTTGAGACTACAGCAGAACTGTTAGTCCCTGTGTTTAGTGATGATTTACAGTTTGAGACTACAGCAGAACTGTTAGTACCTGCGTTTAGTGATGATTTACAGTTTGAGACTACAGCAGAACTGTTAGTCCCTGCGTTTAGTGATGATTTACAGTTTGAGACTACAGCAGAACTGTTAGTCCCTGCATTTAGTGATGATTTACAGTTTGAGACTACAGCAGAACTGTTAGTACCTGCGTTTAGTGATGATTTACAGTTTGAGACTACAGCAGAACTGTTAATACCTGCATTTTGTGATGATCTACAGTTTGAGACTACAGCAGAACTGTTAGTCCCTGCATTTAGTGATGATTTACAGTTTGAGACTACAGCAGAACTGTTAGTCCCTGCGTTTAGTGATGATTTACAGTTTGAGACTACAGCAGAACTGTTAGTACCTGTGCTTAGTGATTATTTACAGTTTGAGACTACAGCAGAACTGTTAGTCCCTGCGTTTAGTGATGATTTACAGTTTGAGACTACAGCAGAACTGTTAGTACCTGTGCTTAGTGATTATTTACAGTTTGAGACTACAGCAGAACTGTTAGTCCCTGTGTTTAGTGATGATTTACATGAAACTTAGTCCTATGCTCTTCCAACGCTGCCATCAGACTGTAGGTGCTGAAATGTTGCTGGGAAGGATCAACATATGTGGAGGAAAGATGATCGACCTTCTGATTATTTAAAAGTGACTCATTGCTGGTGATGAAAATGTGCTGTAGATAGATCTGACAACTTTCTGATCGAGCCTATAGGAATATATGGGAGTGTGTTTTCCTTGAGGGGCCTGCTAGCCACCCAAGTAGACATCCTTGGTCTGGAACTCAAGAGAATCAAAAATGGTCATCCCCCACCAGTCGTCTAACTGAGTGACTGGACAATCAAGACAATTGATAGGTTATTGATTTTTAATGCTGCATCTGATTTTATCAAGTTTGCTTTAACTTTAGCATTAAGAAAAGGCTGGTCGTAAAAAAAATTTTTAAATAAAATGCTATACATAAAAAGTTAAACGTTCCTGGCCATAAATAAGGAGCATCGGGCTGAATCAGGACTTGATTCTTACTGATATATTAGTCTCGTGTGATGAGGGTGGCAGGAGGGGGAACGTTCGTTTGCTCAGAAGGAAATCGTCGCTCTCTACGTCGCGATGTGTCTGTCAGTTAGCCAATGGGAGTGGAAGTGAGGCCAGCTATGTCTCTCCCTGTGCAGGAAGCTGTAGCACAACACTGTTTTTCAGTGTCACCACCCTCCCCTGCCACCCCCGCTTCCTACCTCGTCCTGCTCAGCTTCTGCCACTATATACAACCTGCAGTGTCATTTCTAGCATTACCTGACCTCCTCACGCGCTACTCCAGAATTAAAACCTTTTTTGTAGCCTGTAAAATGTTCACCTTTACCCTCTGGTGGAACCAGACGTTTTCCACACGAATGCATCCCTGCTTTTAATATGGATTGTTAAATGTTTTTTTTTACCATTCTTGCAGGAGGGGTATCAGCTAACACCTGATGCTAAGTTTGCAGGCCGGTAACAGGAAAGGGAAGAGGGGCGGGGTGGGGGGGGCTGAACCTGGAGCAGTCCCGTGAGGCTCGACTGACGTGACCCGCCAGAGCGGCTGAGGCAGAGCAGGCCCATCCTCAAGGGCCTGCAGATGCATGCAAGGCATGGTGGGAAAGGGAATTCTGTCTGGAAGACATTGCCTTTTTTTAACAACACACACACACACACACACACACACACACACACACACACACACACACACACACACACACACACACACACAAATACTTGCCCTATAAGCCCCTCCCCGCTGTGGATATTTTTGGATTAAACACTGTGCAGTGATTATTACGCCACTGTAGGGTCAATCCGCCCACTGCCTTTCTGTCAAGGAGTTCTGTGTCACCTGCAGTAATGACCCCATACACAAGCCTGACTGTTCTCAGTAGGCTATGGCTAATCACTCCCCGGCAGTGAAGTACACTGTAGATCTAGTTAGCCAGAGTCAAGGGAGCAGTTGGATTTAAATCATCTAGAGTCGGACCCCAGTGCCATCACTTAAAGAATAAGGAAGTCTTACGAATGATGAATATTCTTGAACTGGGATGAATTAGGTCATTATTTCTTTATTTTTGAATGTTATTTTCCCCCTTTTCTCCCCTATTTGAAATGCCCAGTCGTATATATATCAGCACTCGTTGGCGGAACCACCGCTATCAATTTGGCAGAGCGGAGACGAGCGCGTGCTCTCCTCCGAAGCACACGACGCCAAGTGCCGCCTCTCATCAAACCGCAGCTCGCAAATCAGACTTGCGACGCCGAGACGAGCCGGAGGAAGACGGCCGCGCGGCAACCGGCAGAGAGAGCAACGGGACGTGGATCCCTGCCAGCTGAACCCTCCCTAACCCTGGCGCCGCTGCCGCCAATTATGCGTCGCCCCTGCGAGGCTTCTAGCCGCAGACCGCACTGCCACGGCCGGGATTCAATCCTGGACCGCGGAGCTCATCCACGCGCTAGAACTACAGCGGTGCCTGAAGCGGATTGGGGCCATTATTAATTCCACCATTCAT
Source organism: Synaphobranchus kaupii (assembly GCA_029718625.1). NCBI lineage: Eukaryota > Metazoa > Chordata > Actinopteri > Anguilliformes > Synaphobranchidae > Synaphobranchus > Synaphobranchus kaupii. Next base: position 40,248,286 of record CM056385.1, on the reverse strand, counting down.
AAGCAGCCACGAAGACCAAGACAGACGACCAAATAACCCCCCCCCCCCACCCTTCCCAAAAAAGGAAAAAAAAAGAAATTTTTATCAAACAAGGGGTTCTAAAAATTGGTAACATGAGACATGTCAAGTGAATGTGTTTATCCTAACTGATTGAATTACTCCATGCAATATCAGGCTCAGAGAAAGTTTGGAATGCCACTTTATCAAAAATATTCTTTGTGGATACATTTAGAATAAATATATTGATCATTCCTATTATGCTTGGTGTTTGATAAATCTCTAATCAAATCTGTCCTCTGTTCATTTCAGTGTATAATTATGAGAATTTAATGTGACACTTATGGTAAAGTGACATTTTTGGTCACATCATTTTTATGAGGACTTTGGTATCTTATGGATCATATCAACGTCTGTCCTTATTGAGCATATCATTTCACAGTACTTTATAGAAGGGCCAGACCTGGTATTCTTATAAATAACATAGATGGGATCAATCTTGCCATGATCAAGTCAATTCAGCGTGATGCATATTGGCTTTGATATGTATAAAGAAATGACATTTTCCCCCTCACTATAAGGTAATATGTTTTTTTAATTGTTTGTTTTGGCCATTTGAATACTTTATTTTCATATGACCTCAGATCAGTATAGTTGATTCTAATTCAGTCTTAAGCAACGTTGATGTTCAGGTTTGTGTTCAATGTTAATATTTTAAAGTTTATATTACCAAACAGACCTCCATCACTAGGCAATTCTCAATCATTATGATCTTATCAGTGACAAATTATAAAAACGCCATGAACTGGGGGTATTTATTTAGATTTCCAAGCATTTCTCTGTTATTAAATTGAAATATGCATATCCTTCCCATAATATGTTTGAAAACTGCATCTTGTTTAATGGTTCTCTTCTGTGATAAATTTTATTGATTTGTCATCATTCTGCTTGTGACCTGCAATTTGAGGGAGCTAATATGAAGAGTCCGCAGCCAAAATAAACACGAGAAAACAAACTTCAAATGAAAAACGAAAAGCAAACATTCGCAATGGTGCAATCTTGACCGCGCTCCAGCTTGGTTTTGTAAGGACTGACTTTGCAAATGAAAAGGCATGTTCGCCATCAAAGAGTCAGGATGGTTTCTGTCACCGACCAACCAAATAATCTCCCACAAAACAAACAGGAGACTGTCATGAGATTCACACATCATCATTCATCCCCCCCCACACACACACACACACACACACACGCACACGCACAAGCATGCATGCAAGTACATGCATCCACATAAACTCAGGCTTGTGCGTACACTGACATGGTTCTCTTTTGAAAACCCCATAATGCACATCTCATTCTAGCCAAACAAATAAATAAAAATACCTATGGCAGGTACAAATAAACTAGGATATATATATTTGTTGATTCAGTCTTGGCCATAATTAATTGCCCTGTATTTGCCTTTCTCAAGCAAAATATGGGGTCAGTTTATTTTAAAACATCAGCCTACATTTCAATACCATTTCAGTTGTCGCAAGATTTACCAAGCCACATTCTGCGCCGGTAACAAGATAAACAAACAACATTCAGAATCCTCACTGTTTTGCCCAAAGCTATTCCTAATGCAAAAACAAACCTATTTATTGAGCGTGATTAAAGTTTTAATAACCACGAGAGGAGAAACCATGTGGACTAGTCAATTTAAGCATTTATTCTGTTATACAAAAATTGTACCAGTTTCACCAAAGGTCATAGGATACAATGCTGCTTTATTTTTGTCTGCCTCCCCAGCCTATTAAAAGTCTGTACAAAAGGTATTTTGCCGAGGTACATTAGAACCATGTGGCTAATTACACGAGCAAGAGGCACCTGCGCAACACGGTCCATGTTTTCTTGCAGAATCTAAATGCTGTGTGAAATGAAAGGCTATGCTTGCCTAAGCTCTCTGCTTATCTTAGTAAAACAATAATTACACCCCGAGGTCACCAGGGGTGACGAGCTCACATTCCCTGGGTTTCAGAAACAATACGGAGCTACTGCAGCCAGGAAAAGACTATCAAGATTTTACCTTGTTTCCGCATTTCAAGTTCATATGGCGAATTGCCTTGTTTAAACATGTGGACATTTATCTCAGCCATTAGATTAGTGTGAATTTTATGGGGTGGATTATTCTCACCGGTGTATGATATAGTGATAGTGTAATATTTAACACCATTGCTTTGATAAAATTCACATGGCAATGATGCTGTTACTGTAAACCATGGGATTAGTTGTTCACATTGGCTTATTTACAGGAAATAATTCTCTCTGTGAAATAAAACAATTATGGTCCCCACATACTGAAATTATCAATTTTATTTATTTTTTTATTCTGGGAGGAAAGTCATTTTCACTGGGACTAATGTAACCACCTCTATTTCCAGTAAAAATAAACACACAATAAAAGGCCATGTTGTGTTTGGCCATGTAAAAATAAAAAACAAGTTGATTATCAGTACAGGCATTCAATTTAGGCAAAGCATTGTGGTACAGTGTCCTTTTAATGTAGTCACATATGCTGTATAGACCTTTAAATTTTTGGTTTTCTGCCTTCAGGTTTAACAGTGACATTTAACTCATATTTGTCATCACTATCAATGCAAGGTTACGTATCGGTTAAAGTTTCTGCAAGTACGGAAAGTGATTTCTGGAAGTACAACAGCTGAACTGCCTGGAAAATTCAAGTGTCTTGTCATGAGAGCAGATGCCTCAGCATACACTGCAAAAATGTTTAAGTTTTGTAATGAGTCTTAAAATCTTGTTTTTTTTTCTCAAAAGTGGAAAATATTAGCTTGTTTTAAGTAACTTTTTGCTTAACTAGTGGAATTATCTTACCCCACTGGCAAATCTTGAAATGAGTAAAACTATCTCACCCCAGTGGCACTCTGAAAAAAATAAAGTTGAAAAAACAGAGAAAGTAAAGGAAGAGAAGGATGCCTGTGATACATTGGGACGCTGTGATATGTGTGCAAGGGCATGAAAGAGATCGGACTCACTGAAAAGTTCAGAAACCATTTGATGGAAGGCTGCATATGTAATATAAAAGCAAACAGTCCCAGGATCTGAATAATACAGTCAATAACAGAGGTGTCATAAATACCAGAGACAGGTGCTGGGCATTGATTTAATTTGGTAGGCACGTGGAGGGGGGTGGGGTGGGGTGTGGGGCCCGAGGAAGCTGTTGCATGAATGGGAATCGGGACCAATTTGTGATGAGAGGAAACATGATAACAAGAGGAAGAAACGCAAAGGAATTAAAATTGTCTTGAAAATGGTATTAAGCAAAACAGCCAACGGGCATCATCAAAACAGCATTTCATTCTCAGTGAATACAGTGAAACACTCACCTTCATCCCTTGATGCAGTATGAATGTACCATAAAGCTATGTGCTTGTGGTTCTCTCTGACACAAGGTGAACCCTAGTCTGAATGAGGCAACTAAGAGAGAGTCTGTTGCTGCAACAAAAAAAAAAAATCTGTTTATTCGTTAATCAATTAATAAATGTCTAGACACAAAAAAAAAAACCCCAAAAGGCTTGTGGTGAAGTGCTGCAGCTTTGACTCTAAACGTGTACGCGTCCATTCCAGCACACTCCAGTGGACATCACATGCTTCTCTGTGGTTTGAAGAAGTGGAGTCTATAATAGAGATCATATACAAATGCAACACTTGTGGCCTTTTAACTGCTGAAACATCTCTATCTTTCTCTCTCTGTGAAATCACATGTAGCTTTACACTGTGTAAACTGTTAGGCTGTTTTCTTATATTTCCACGCTCATTTTCTGTTTTGTTTTCCTGGCCTCTTAAGACTTAATGTTCAAACCATGATTCCTGATTGGGTAATCTCATGATGTGGACTTATTTCTATGTTACAAAGGACTAGCGGAGCCCTAAAACGTTGTATACAACTTTCATAGTCTGCTTTCCCGGTTATTAAATTTCCGTCTTCCTGAAGTTATTTTAGAATTTAGAAAGAAGTTTCGGAGCTCTGAGCTGAAATGACGCTCAAAACCTGGCACACTGTAGTTGTGGAATTTTCTGCCTGTATCTGTCATCAAAGAACAACATGGTGTCACGGCTTTGCATTCCAGCTTTGGTCATTTATTTTGCCCTCTGTAAATCATTAACAGATTTTTTAAAAAGGGAACTCAACCAGCCTGATGATGAGATAGCATTTATGTCATGTCGAATAAGAACCAAACACGTTCACCATGAGGTCAAGCGTGACAAGAATTGGCATTTGTTTACAGCTATAAAAATTCTGGACATGACATACTCAGGGTGCACAGCACATACAGATCATATCCACAGCTAGCGTGTATAGTCAATGGGATTCCTTTCTGCTATTGGTCCTTAATTTCAACACAATACTATTTAAAGTCTTTCATAAAAAAGCAGTCTATGCATGCATGGTATGACAGGGCTTGCTGAAACTATATGAAACTATATTAAATATATATATATATATATATTTCACAGTTTCTATTCTCTGTCTGCTCAATATGGGAGCACTACATGGGAGGGTGGGTGCAGCCACAGAGAATGCTCAATCATTAGTAAGCCCCTAATGAATGAACATTTGTTCCTGAGATCCTTTAATAAGACCTTTATGCTTGGGATACATTTGGTTTTTTACTTGGACAGTAAATAGCATGTGCAGGGTAACCTGTTAGTTTGTCACGACAGCTTTAAAACTCATACTTGCACCTTATAAATCAAACAAATTACGTGCCAAAGCTCGGAATGTCTTTGCTGGAAGAAAACTTCTAAATGTGTTTCAAATAAGTTCTATTTTATGAAACGCAGTTACCGTGTTTTGCTTGGACAGTGTTCTCTGGTGTTTCAGTTGATTGGCTTCACACTAGGTCACAATGAACTATGACCTGGCCAAATCAAGAAATCTCTTTACAGGGGACAAGAATGGCCCCAGGGTTCTTACAATCTCCAGGTTATTCATAAATAACAGAATTGTCTTCAAAGTAAGCCATACATTTCTTTGCAGCCTATTTGAGGAAGTAATATTCCACCAGGGTGTATAAAGAGCGGAAACAAAGCAATCCAAAGGTCTTGAAAGCAGATATTGCCTCAGGATCCACGAGGGTACAGTCTCTGGGCTACTGGCAAGCAACGGCAGACACTGACCTCCCATTTCCCCCAATAAATCTGGACAAGCCACGGTTCTCCAGGGCTTCACTGGAACCCCGAAAGGGCCCAGCAGGGTGTGGGTCACAGATGTGACAGGAGAGCTCAGCCGGGAGTCAGAAACCTGGCTACCTCTGCAACATTCGTCACTCAAGAGTTTTCAGGAGGGATGCCCCGTCGGGGCGCGGCCCTGACGGCCGAGTTGTAGGTAGAGCGGTGCCAAAGGGTCGCGGGGACCGCATTGATGTCTGTGACCTCTGACCCAGAGAATTCAAGGAGGATGGTGAAACTTTCGACTCCTGGCAGCATGTGTCCAGGGCTGACCTGAAATCAAAGCCCAATAATGGCCAACGTCTATATCAATGCCTCAATAAATGTCGAATCCAGGCCCTCCTGGTCAAGAAGGGAATTTAGCAGGCCTAGCCCTTTCAGGACATAACATACAGCCATGAAATGGAACCACCCTCTGTTGACAAAACAAACCGACTGACGGCTTTTTTTTTGTGTCGGGTTTGCAATCAAAAGAAGGCCCTATATTGTGCACACAAAGAGCCTTTCCTTGTGAAACTGAGCTTCAGTCATTCCAAATCTGGTAAATGGGAACCACCCCTTTCTAAGAAACAAAACCAGCACAATGAGGGTTCCTAGATAGAATCACGCTGCCTTTTCACATCCCATTTCTACCCCACATCTGTAGTCTTTTTTTGAAAGTTGAATATTACCAGCCACACAGTTGTGCTGCTGTATTGGAACAATTGTGGCATGACCCATATGACATTAACAACCAGAGCTATGCTGAATATTGTAACATCAGTCGCTTCAGCAAAGCAGCATACTATTTGGCCAGGCTTCAAGGTCTTTTGTGAACAAAAGGAAGCTGATGTTGTGAAAATTCTCATCAGTGGTGGGTGTCGTTTAACTTATTCACCTCTGGGTTTAAAGACTTCTACTCCTCAAGAGGATATAGTGAGACAATAAGATGTGATATCTTGGTGGTACCTTCTAGAAATCACCTTCTATATCCACTGCAAGACCTACAGGGGAAAACTGGAATGTCCGGCCACAAATATTGAACTCTTGATTTTACTGGCAACAGTTTCAAGCAAAGCATCCTCTTCCAACTTCCAATCATTTCCACAAAGGTCTGTAAAAACTTAACCTTGTGTGCATCTTGTGAATTGCACCCTGATACAAAGGTCAAGCAAATGTTTTACATTGTAGTGATGTCATGCATTGAATAACAATTTTTGGAAAATGCAATGATTTACAGGGTATAAATTCAACCATACTGTCAGGACCCACTGATTCTTTTTGATGACATGAAATAGCCATTTTCTCAGAATTTAGGAATGCAACAGCTTCAAGCAGTACATCAGAATACTGAGGCTAACTAACATTTTAGTCAGCTAATATATTTATCTTCTCTGAACATTCCTTGTTCTCCTATCAAGCAGATATTTTTGTCCAAAACCCACTGAGAGGGTGCTGGGGGATAGAGGGCTTGCCCTGGCGTTTGGATTTCGCCAGCCTAGAAACCCTGCCAGGCAAGCAATTCAGTGAAACCACTTGTTCAAGCGTACACCGTGTTTTCCGCGGATTGCTTGTTATGTTGATTATAGGCTCGCCAACATATGCTGCACTGAAAAAGGAGGCTATTATCTCGCAGACCCTCACACACCCGGCTCCACTGAGCTAACCGGCTTCGTGTGGACACGCAATGCATTTCTGATGAGGAGAAACAACACAAAACTGAATGATCAAAACCAGACCCAGGACTCGGCATCTTCCCACAGTGCTGGAGAGGACAAAGGCAAATTGAACTGGATGGGTGTTTTGCAGCGGTGCAGCTCTTCAGTTTTGCTTTGCGCATGATTGGGAATTTCTTTTTTTTTGGGGAAGTTCAAGACGCAGCACTGGCGCACTTGCTAGGTCAGAGGTATGGTCCAAGCCCCTGAGTGCTGTCAAGCACATGGGTTTACAGCTGCCTCTCCATCACAAGGAGCTCAAGGGACTGTCTAGTTCCTCCACTTCTCTTCTATATATTACACCACCAAAATATGCTCTGAAAATGGCAGGCGCATCTGTGCACTGGGCCAGAATTGTTCTTCCCTGAGAGCAATGAGTTGTGAACCAACAAAAGTACGATGGATAGTTTACATTGCTGGGCATTCAAATACCATAAAAATTAAGTGTCAACTGTACTATCCCCTGGGGGGTATGTTATGAAGTTAACTGGATAACTGCACCGAGTAAAACCCCGAACCTCTCTTTTGACTTCAGTCCATCATGGCCAATGTTCCAGGATGATAATGACTATTATTATGATTTATAGTAGGAGCACTATTGATGATGATGATAATAATAATAATAATAATAATAATAATAATAATAATAATAATAATAATAATAATAATAATAATAATAATAATAATAATAATTAGTATTATTACTTATATTTATTTATTTTATTTTTAAAGCTGATTATAACTAAGCTGATCATCATCAACACATCCTGGGATATAGTGTAAAATATTTGTGAAACGCTGAGATGAGTGTATTTTTCCCCACTATATAAAAGAAAGGGTGTAAAGATGAGTACATTTGACAGCAGGAGCAGTTCATACCATTTTCTTTAAGTCTGACAACTGTTGCTTGAACATCAAATGTCAGTGTATGCTGTGCTGCGTTACCTTGCATTTTGGACTTTGGTCAGGTACTGTGAAATTTCAGAAGGGCTTTGTGTGTTTTGACTATTCGGGTCACAAAGGACAGGCGCAGACCGTCACGGCTTTGTACATTTGATACAGACGTTACAGTCCCTCCCGCAGTGTCCACATGACACGGCTCTGGTCCTGCTTTGATCAGGCAAGAGAGATACCCTGGCCCTCACTGCCCAGCAGCCTACGCAGACACTGGGGAATGTGTGGAGCTCACCTCCTGCTGCCCGCTATACTGACCCCCAAGTCCATACCGCATTACAGCGGGTATCCATCACCTTGTAACTGCTCCGTGGGCAGCTGCCTTAGGACAGGGGGGCGGAGGCCGGTGTTTCTGACAATAAAAATCCCTGCAGGAGGAACACCCATAAATCCCTTTGTGGTGAAGTGATCAGCGTGTCTGGGGCGAGCATAAAATGCCTCAGTGCTCTCTTGGAAGGAAATAAAGAACAAAAAAATAAATCCCAGGAGGGTTTCTCTCCCGTTCCCCACTGTTAAGAGCGCTGTGAGAGAGGGGAGGAGCTGTAGATTTAATAGGGCCCTCAGAACGTGGATAGCACATTGCGGTGAGAATATTTCTGCGATTAAACAGTCCTTATACTCTTATGGAGGGACTGCAGGCGGCCTTTGAAACGTGAAAAGTGTCCAAAAGATTAGCCAAACAAGGGGAATGGCATGTGAACTTACCTTAGGACACCCCTTAGTTTCACAACACCCACACACACACACACACACACACACACAAAACACTCTCTCACACACAAGTGCTTTATGCCAGAGCACAGAATCTATATATTTTGATAATGTTTTGAAGCTCAGACTTTTCCAGAGTGACATCTCGTCTCATTTAGTCAGTGTATTCCTCAAGCTCATGTGGTCATTGGCGAACACTCTACACTGAAGCCTCTCAGAGATAGTTGGTGTTTCTTTCATCTGTGCTTTGGCTTGTTCTCTTCAGCTAGCTCTCTCACAAGATAACAGCTGATTTCAGAAAGCAGCCTTCTTCCAACACTCTGGACTGCAGGACCACGGGCGCTGTGTCCAAACAAAGCTGGCTGGACCCGTGAAGGAACGGGCATGGCAGACATTCTGTCTGCCTCACGCATCTTCCATTCCAGAAAATGCTGCTAGACTGTGACGGATATGAGCGTGGTCATGTTTCGATACAGAATCTGCAAGAGGTTGGGCTCCTCTCAACAGCTTAATGTGCAACAGCAGTTGTTTTTAATCAATTCAAGGAGGTGGGAAATGATGGTTCGTTTGAAAGAAGGTAGTTCCTGCTCCAAACAAGTGCAACCCCACCATAGAAATGATAAACAGTGAACGGTATATGCACGGCGTTAAGTTCTTTTTTTTTCTTAAGGCAAGTTGTAAGGTTGTCATGGAGATGAAAAAACAGGAACACTGCAATCCAAAAAAGTTTAGACTGTAATTCCAAAAATGGTCTGGCTGTCTTTAGCTGATTCTTAGAGGAAATCCAGTTGCCTCAATGTAGTTATGATTTTGTCAGGGAAATATGTGAGAGCTGGTACCACAGAATTCAGAATTTCCTAGTGAGCTTGTTTGTGAGTTGTTTTTTGTTGGCGAGAGTTCAGTTATGTTTGCAACACAACCAACAGTCTATGAATATATGCTTGAAAACATGAAAGACCATATGGTCTTGGAAAAAATAATGGAAATAATACAATTTTAAATAATATTAAGCTTGAAGACACAACAAAAGTAATTCTACACAAAGTCAAGTATTGTCAAGTGAAGAACAATAGAAGAAGCAGCTACAGTGAGCACCATAATTCATTGTACAGTGAGACATTTTTTGTTATTTTGGTTCTGTACTCTAGCACTTTGAGTTTGAAAGGATACAATGACAATGAAGGAAAATCTGTCAGGAGAAAGAACCCTTAAAGTGATCCATCCATATCTACTGCATATCTGGCAGCTGAGTGATGGTTTGAGGCTCGTTTGATACTTCAGACCCTTGATGACTTACAGCCATTTCGCCAACCATGTATTCCATACTGTTCCAGCATAATTTACAGCTAAAACTAGTCCCACCCCCCAATTCCCATAGAGATCCATTGAAATGCAGTGAGGTTATAGTATCGCGTGTAAGAGTACCATGAAATAAGATATCAAGAGTCTTTTGATGTTGTTGGGTCACAGACATCAGGAAGTCATGGCATGCAAAGGATATGCAACCAAATATTAAAAATGATTACTTTATTCTACATTATGTTAAACTGTCCAATATTTTTTGATGCCCGAAAATGGGGGGGGGGGGGTACTATGTACAAAAGGTTCTATAGTTTCTAAACGATCCACCTGATACTGATGAAAATATCCTCAAATTACATTACATTTACATTACAGGCATTTAGCAGACGCTCTTATCCAGAGCGATTTACACAACTTTTTTAGCATTTTTATTTTTTATTTTTTTTTAACATATTATCCAATTATACAGCTGGATATATACTGAAGCGATTCAGGTTAGGTACCTTGCTCAAGGGTACAACAGCAGTGTCCTACCTGGGAATCGAACCTGCAACCTTTCGGTTACAAGGCCAGTTCCTTAACCGTTATACCACACTGCTGCCTAAATTAACGCTGGCAGTCTGCACTTCAACCTTATTGTCATTCTATCAATCGCAAAGTGCTAGTGTACAGAACCAAAAATGTGTCACTGTCCAATGAATTATGGTGCTCACTGTATGTTTAGTCACTGGCCTTTGGTAGAAAACTTTCCAATAACTGCAGCCATTATCTAATAAGGTACAGTAACAATTGTAAGCACAGGAAAAAGCATTACCCAGCATTGTTCCAAGTCATGCAAAACCCAACCATTTCCTTGTGTTAATCCAGTACAACTATGAACTTGAAAGTCCCTTGGATACACTTTGATCTCCAGATCTTGTTTTGTTTAGGATACATAGCAGTGAATTGGAAACAGTTGAGGAGGGGATCTGACAAGGAAAAACAAACAAATAAACAAACAAAAAGAAAGATAAACATTCATCCAAACAAACACAACTGCTGAATCCAAAAGAAAAGCAAAAAAGGAAATGAAATTATAATGGGGAATCTGTGCACGGGGAGAAGTTGTCATGAAGCAGCGCAATAAATAACATAAATATTTGTGTGGGTTTCGCTCTGCTGAGTCTGGCTGTCGCAGTAGATGAATGAATGGATGTGGAAAATAACGTTTTTGGTATGATTCAATATTACCGAGCATAAACACCCTCGTGAAATAAAGTATGGTTTTGATTCATATGCCTTTACAAAAATATAATATAAAAGGCTTTATGGAGTCACATTGCGCACATTAAAATATGGTTTATATTTATACCAAAAGGGTTGCAAGTCAATGATTTATTCTTTCATTGGCAATTAAGAAACTAACAAGGCCCCTGGTAATCAGTACATCGTGATTCGGAAGTTTGGCCTCCTCCATCTACGGCGTAATCATAGCCACAGAATTAATAAAAGGACATGAACCAAAATGGCAGCGGTCTCCCGTTGCCAGACACTGTACTGGGTAAAGCCTTACTGATTGCCCTACGGTGGTATGAACCCAAAAGCGGAGCGGAAACCCATTATGCTAAAGCTCTCGGCTGTGTGTGGCAGCTGCGGTGAGCTACATCGGGGAAGACGGAGAGGGAGTTTCGGCGCAGCCAAGGCCCCTGCAGTGCACAAAAGCCGCCTCTGCGCTACGCTAGCGGGGATAAATCATCCACCCTGTTGCTCGCTGTGGCCTAGCACTTGGAAAACAGAGACCGACTCAATGAGACAGACGATGCGGAATTAAACTTTCACTTTCTTTCAATTAGGCCCCGCAGGGTTCTCAAGTCCACTGAAATTATCACGAGCTAATATAGCAGTGTAGCATCTAAGGAGACACAAAACTGGCCACTATTTGCAGGGACCCGAACCACTGCCAACCACAATGCAAAATTACTCCCAAGAGGTCCTTAATACAATGGAAAAAAGGTAAATAATTTTTTATCATTTTTTGTTTTACAATTTTCATAGATGACATCATTTAGATTTTAAGAATAAATAAGCCCAACTTGGTTTATACATTCTTGGTAATATTGCAATCATCTGAATTATAACATGCTTTATATTGTGCTAAGTGAATCGATGCCTAATATAGATCCACAATGTTTTCGAATGATAAATAACCACTGAAATAAATATTTTGCGAACCCCCACAAGCCCTGGATCAGTATGTGAGTTTATGGAATTCTAAGGCTTGTCTCCCACACTAGAAGCCTTTGGTTGGGTGGTGGGTGAGTGGGTCTGTGTGTGTGTGTGTGTGCATGTTTGGGGGGGGGGTTGGCTGGGGGTGTTCCAGGAAGGCCAGGGGCCCAGGGAGCCAGGCCAGCATTCTGCCTCAGCTGTGCACCAGTGTTCAGGCAGGCAGGGGGATTAGAGGGGCTGTCAGACAGAGAAAGGGCAGGAGAGGCGTACAGGAAATGATCTGCTCGGATAAAGCCAGGGGACGGTCCAGCGTGTAAAGCTGCAATACCAACCCAGCATACAGAGAAAAGTGCAAGGTCAGTAGAGTACTGGGAGACACAAAGAAACTGGAAAGAAAGAGACGGCAGAGACCATCACATGCTAACCGAAAATGCTCTAAAGGGCAACGCACGAAGCATGATCCTGTGGCTGTCTAACCACTTAATTTCCTATGTTTGAAGGTCATAGCCTCCCCTTCTGAGTGTTGGAGGGAAACGGGGTTTGCTAGCCCTTAGCCCCCCCAGGTTTCCCGACTCTTCTGTTTTTCTGCACTATATTCGGGACAGAGCTCCACACGGGTGATTGCTAGGCACGTGAGTGGCGAGGAGAGATTGCTCAAGCATGTTGTTTGAGGAAGTGCAGCAGTTTGCGTGCAAGTCCTGTGTAAAAATTTACTTTCCAAGTCATTGCACTTTTAGCGACGACAACAATTATTAACCGCATAATTGATTTTGGCAGAGAATGTCGAGATTCCGATTGTAATACGAGGGAGGGCTTCGAGTCAGAACTAAAATAAGCAGAGACCTTTAAGTGATGCAGAAGGATTCATACCAAGCCAGAGAGATTGATATTAAGGACATTTTACTGATTTTACTTTCCACTGGAAATTCATATTGGTGCAGCTTACAGTCAGGAACTAATACGTTGGGCTTTAAAATCCTCATGTGGGATAATATAAAGCACAGAAATTATAGATATTTATATATAGCAATAGGAAGGTTTTCTGGACGTTTATTTGTTATTTTCTTATACTGCAGCTAGGATGTAATGATAAGAGAACAGTATAGCAACACTGTACTGCCACCATTTTCAATAGCGATAAAGACCAGTTCCATCTGGTATCCCAGATCCCCTCTTTTGATTAAGCTTATTAAATAATACAGAATTTTTTAAAAAAAACATTCGCCTCCACCGCTTTCCTCTTATTAAAAAAAAAAAAAACTCTTCATTCTTTAAATGACACTGCTCTTTGGCTTGTTCTGAATGTGGATTGTGTTACATTCGTGCAACGCGAACGCAGATGACTTTTGTAGATCAACATCGTCAGGCAGTACGGCGCAAATATTCCGTTGGGTTATGGCACGCATGTCAGAGATGTGAAAAGTGAACAAACAAAAAACAGCAAATCAAAAATCATAGCATTTTATAATGTCAACAAACATGGACATCAAATATAGCACGTTCCATATGCTCATAGGTTGCACAGACCATAACTGTTTTCACAGAGGGGAACTATCTGCTGAATTCCTGCTAAATCTCTCATGACTGAACTTTATCGAGCACGCGATGCCATTGCACTTCTCATTAATACATAAGCTGGGGTCTATGATCTCCAGCATGTTTCGACTTTCTACGCAAGTTCAAAGTTAGTCATTTGAAGGTGTTTCAGGTGTCTCTGAGTGAGCGCTACAACCTAATTCACTCAGTGCCCTCTACAACCAGGGTTTGATTCACTCTCATGTAGGAAATTTCAGCACAAACCAGAACAAGATGGCTGAGCAGGTGACCAGCTCAAAGTTGTGTTTTCAACACCTTAACAGGGTAATGAGCAAATTCGCTAACAAACTGAACCAACAGACTAGCAGTAAGGCAGCTTGCTCACTGACTTGGCCATCTTAAAACCAGTGTAAACACCAAGAAACCAGCACTGACCAGCTTCAGCTTCAAACTGGTTGATGCAGAGGGAATATTCCGAAGCACAGGTGTTCTGGGTTACACCGATAGAAAAGGTGTTTCTAGATATTTTACCATTTGTCTGCTGAAGTTCCTGATTCACCAGTCTCTGCACCCACTAAGGCAGGAAGTAGAATTTTAGCTCCTGAAGGTTTTCATCATTGTGGGCCTGAATTATGTCCCCTGGCGATAAAGGAGATAAACATTTATTCTAAGTTCCGCATCCTTTCTAACAAGTGCAAGTGTAAATCTAACACATTCCTATGGTTATGGACCTTCTCCCCAATGGTGGCTCCTCAGGGGGCTTCCAGCACATATCTGGCTTTTTAGACGTAAAGTACGTTTACGTGTAATTTCTTCCCTCAGTTTGCCAAATCTGAAGCCGAGCCCTCCCCCGTCTCCCCCCTTTCCCCCTGCCGTCGATCTGACTTTGCAGGGATTCACTCAGCATCTGTTCTCCGCTCGCTGTCAATCCCCCGAGACATAACAGCGTTCCTCCGCTGCTGGCGGAGATTTCCGGGAGCAGCGTGTATATTTGTTTGAGGTCGCATACTGCGGGGTGTTTCAAAGGGGTCCCGAGGTCCCCGCAATACGAGAGAAAGCGGAGAGGGAGCGAGCGAACCTGAGAGGGGTTTCTCACACTACCCCCTGCGTAACTCTGCCTATCTGTGCAAATTGGGATATGCTGCGGCGTAGCACCCCGCATTCTTCCCCGGCCCGGGTTCACAACGTTAGCTGAGCGACGCAGCTGGTATCGATTCACAGATGACACGAGAGGCAGGTTTTTTTCTTTGTGTGTGTGTGTGTGTGTGTGTGTGTGTGTGTGTGTGTGTGTGTGTGTGTGTGTGTGTGTGTGTGTGTGTGTGTGTGTGTGTGTGTGTGTGTGTGTGTGTGTGTGTGTGTGTGTTTTTTAAAAATATATATATGTCCTGTTTTTCTCA
Organism: Synaphobranchus kaupii; assembly: GCA_029718625.1. NCBI lineage: Eukaryota > Metazoa > Chordata > Actinopteri > Anguilliformes > Synaphobranchidae > Synaphobranchus > Synaphobranchus kaupii. The sequence continues at coordinate 40,233,261 of CM056385.1, read as the reverse complement.
TGCCTGAAACACATATTTACACAGCTCCTCCTCATTGAGATCACCTCGAAATATCGATGTCACAAAATAATGCGAGCTAAAACAGACTGAATGGGCATTGTATTGTGTTTCAGGGTGACGTGATTGCTTTGACACCTGCACTGCACGCTACATTGTTTTACATTGTGCTCCACAATGCAAAACAAGATACGCTCCCGGGATTCCGTTCTCCCCTCGTCAAAGAAACGGTGCCAGACCAACGCGTGTTCTATAGTGCAAATAACCTTTTGTGATGAACACATCCGAAGAAATTTAAAAAAGCCCTTCTCAGATAGCCTTCCACAATCCGTCCCCTCAGTGCCCTCTGTAGAAAGCTTTGTGGAAAAACAACCGTCTTCAGACTAATCCACTTAACCATGCCACTGTATTAGAGAAAACACCTCCTTGATTTTCCTTCAGATTGCATCTGGACATTTCTATACAGCAGCTGTATAAATCCCACTCACAACTGCATAACCAGCTGGCAATTACCCATGCTTTTAAAAAATAATTTTTATTTTTTTAATTTTCCACACAAGGATAAAGATGAATAAGCAATACTAATTCATTGTCTACTGTTGTTAACCTTTATAAACACAACCTCATTTCTGTCTAATGAAGCCCTTGTGTAGCTGACTGGGGCAGCTAAAGTCCCGACAATTGTAATGATCTCAGTGGCGCTATTCCACTGGGTTAAAATGGGTTTCCTAATGTTTGATAAATAGTGACAAGCTCCATTTGTTTTATAGGCTGTGCTATTTTACCAAATCGCTTTTATCTGAAGCCAATTGAACTCCTAATCTTCAGGATCCTGGTTTTTGAAGGCATTAGCCAGCAGGACCAGGTCTGTTTCACGGTCCTTGTGAGAGGATTCCTGACCACTGAGAGCACTGCAAACTGCTACATGTGGCTCGGGCTGAGCGGAGCGACGACAGAAACATGAACTATCCCCTGGCCTAATAAAAAGTAATGCTTCTTCACGAATATCATGAGAAAAACAGGATAAAGCAGTTGTTCAGGGAGGGGCTGGTTGCTAACAGAGGTTTTTGCCGTTGCTTATTTCTTTGGACACATTGCGGGACTCATAGTACACCTGGCATGAAACAGGCTGCAATTATGGATCTCCATGCAGCAGCAGGATAAAAGCCTCCCAGAAAATCCCAGTAACCAGTGACTACTGCACTGGAACTTTGCCCCCTGTGAGTTCTGATCCCCATGCAGGGCTGTGAGCATGTGACCATCATGGAACGTTCGATGCAACAGAATGGCCTTGGATTAAATGAATGTTCGTCCTTAAACTTTGACTCAAAGTTAAATGCCTATGTAAATTTTTCCTATAAATATTTTAGTGGGATCAAGCATTTTAATTGTATATTTAGACTTTAGAAGATTTGCCAGTGGGGTAAGATGATTTTACTTGTCAAGGAAAAAGTGACTTAAAATAAGCTCATATTTTCCACCTTAGAGAAAAAAAAAAAGATTTTAAGTCTCATTACAAGGCTAAAACACTTGTTAAGACAGACATTATTTGCAGTGAATTGTAATACAGGACGACTCTCCAGCTTCTCTGAATTGCATAATTTGGGCATTTGAAAAGATTATCTTTAAAGCCACACACTTTATACATTTTTAATGTACACTCTATGATAGCTTTGGTATACGTAGGTTGCAGCTCTTGTACAATATGACCGGACCACCATATCAAAAGGAAAGGAAGGTTTTTACATTACGTGAATTAGGTTTTTGCATTTGTACAGGAAATTCTTCCCTGGTTCTAGTGTCAGGGGATGATAAATAGTTTTAACTAGTTTTACCACGTGCAGACCTATTTTGGGACCGGCTTTACATTTTAACATGTAATGTCAAACTAAAAGCAAATTAAATTTTTTGTGGGATATGTTAGAAATTACATAAATTTTATACAATCTGTAGAACTTTGGAATAGAGGACTTTGAATACATTTTAAATAAAAACAGATTCCAACTGAATGCATTTTGAAAATTTTTGTGGAATAGTAAAATTTAAAAACTCAGAAGGGGTTAGTACTTTTGCAATCCACTGTATATAGGACTTATTTATTAAAAACAGTCTGGTTATTGAAGCAGCTAGCTGACACCAGACACATGGCAGATATCACCCACCATTATTATTATTATTATTATTATTATTATTATTATTATTATTATTATTAATAATAATATTAATAATAATTTGGTGGCTAATGCAGAGCTGTGTGTCCAATTCCCACTCTAATTTGGAATTTGGAATGTCCAATTGTCCCCCCAACCGCGTTCATGGAGCAACCCCACCGGCCACCGCACAGGACACGGGGGTATTATCACCTGCCATACTGCTGCTAGCTGGCGAGGTCTAGGTGTGTAACAAGCCACTCTCTCTCGCTGCTGGCTTCAGCCCCCTCTGTTTCTTCCTCCTTTTCTTAGAAGGTATTGCACTCGCGTGCACCAGCATTAAAAGCATTTGGTTAAAAAAAAAAAGCATATCCTTGACTAATTTGAAAAACACAGCTGAAAACTCACTCAATGTTGTACAGCCGTAGCTATAGGTAAACTATTAAGTTGTGTCTTATAGAAATGGCAAAGTAGCTAATGCACAGCTCGAAGCTAGTTCGCTATTTACAAGCCATAGCCTGAACGAACTGATATTAATTTTGGTAATGCTATTTAGTGTGTTTCAGCAAACCGTATATAGGCTAATACTTACAAAGCCCTCAAATTTACATTATAATTGAGAATCATCTTCGAGTACAAAATTTAAAATCATTCATCTGCGTCAGAGTATGACTCATGTGCAGCTACACACATTTTTGAGACTTTTTGTGAATTGGCGACTCCGATGGCGGGGAAACTGGCATAGGCCTACGCATCTTTTTTGTAAGTATGCGCCCTTTATACATGAGGCCCCCTGTTTATTGCTTTTGATTGTTGGTGCATAGCCATTCAAGTTTTGAATTACTGTAAAACAAAAAATATCATAGCTGATCACTACCGGTTAACCGCAATCCTCTTGTTTGAGAGCTACATTGAGATGAGTATTCCAGGCACTTCTGTTCAAGCCGTGTATATTCTCATCTCTACAGAGAACATTGTTAGTTAAAAAATGCACAGCACGTTCTGCTAACCAAGTGGACCGTCTTGTGTTTTTGGCAAAGTCTAGGCTTTTATTTACTTCATTGTTACAAACGATAATATTGTAAGTAAGTAAGCTATTGACCTCCGTCAGCATAGATGTCAACTCCATCAGATAAAATAGTCTAATAGAGCTGGCATCTTAGAAAATGTTGTATTTTCTCATTTCACGGCATAGCCGTAGTGAGTAGCCATTTTATTTTTCTCAGTTGCTAAGAGGTCTCTTGATGCAAGTGAAAATAGACATTTTTAAACCATAATTCTTATTTTGTTTTGAATTTTTAGAATGGAGATGCAACCCAGAAAGCAGGATTACTGAGATAGCTGGATAACTGCACTACAGGCTATATATAGCAAGTAGGCTAACTCAGTAATCCTGCTTTCTGGAACCCGGAAGTAACTCAGTAATCCTTCTTTCTGCAACATGCTCCTGTTATGTGAAACACTAGAAGTATTATTTCTTTAATTTTTCAAACTTACCAACTTACCAGAGGACAAGTAACCTTGCTGCCTTCTGTGAACCTACGTAGTGAGACAGAGGTCCTTAGGATATGGTTAACCATTTTTATGACAATACATTTTTAAATAAATCTTATGGTGTTGAAAAAAATCTGGTCACTTTCAAGGGTGATCATTTTCTTAAAAATTATAAATTACAAAGAGGATTACAAATTTTCCCGCCTATGTTATCTGTATAAAAAGTTTGTTTTAGGTTTTGAAGGCTTTTAACACATTTTTTAAATTTATTTTAATTGTGAATTATTGTCAGGGACAAGAGTGTTTCATAGCCCTCAACAGGTATAGAAGTAAAAAAAATGTAATTAGTCCAGAAAATGAAATAAATGATATTTATTATACACATAAAACACTTCAATCTAAATTTCACCAGGAAAATTTGGATTTAATTTGTTCTTTTAAGTAATAATTGAGAGAGAGAGAAAAAAAAATTCTTATTGTTTTAATGATTTGTCCAAATTCTCAAGAATATATACAATATATACATGTTTTATCTTTCACGTAACATCTTTTTTTCTCGAAAGCAAGGGCTGGGATTTGAGAAACATACATTATCTCTCCCATAAATCTTTAAAGCTCCATTACGAAATTTGGCAAACACGAGACCGATTCTGTAATAAATTGAAGAAGATTTCCACAGCAGAGTGGTGTTCATGCAGGAATGCATGTTGTGCAGAGTCCCTGGTGAAAGAGAAAATGCTTAATAATCCAATTCAACAAAAGACAGTGTGTGTATGAGAGAGAGAGAGAGAGAGAGAGAGAGAGTTTACACAATTCCATTTATTTCAGTGAGCTGCGGTGAAAAGGGATAGGGGAGAGGTCCATTGGACAATCCTCACTGTAAATTTGAACACCGCTCCCTCAGTCGTGTCCAAACCTGCATCTCACTGCCTATCAGTCAGAAAAGAGGAAGCCACGGTCAAAGATCAATTGTTTAAACAAGGCAGGCTTTCTCCCAGATTACAGAAGCATTCGCGCACCTCGGAGACCAGGTCAAAACAAGACACACAAACAAACGCAGAGGTTACATTTATATCTTAAGTAAAATTCATCTGGAAGTGGTTCTTGGTACGTTGTCATTCCTTACAGTGGGAAACATAACTTCTCTTTCCCAGCTATGGCTTTGGGTAATGACCCCTTTGTCTTTGCCTTCCCAGCTTCCTGTAGGGCATTCAGGCCCAGAGCACTCAATCACCTGCAGCAGCTCATAACCCAAACATAGCCAGCACACTGGACGCTGTTGTCAATCTGCAAATCCCCCTCTCTTTTCTTTTTCTTTCTTTCTTTTTCTTTCTCTGCAAAGTCACACACTTCTGAAAGGACAAATGTTTGTTTCCCGACAATTAATGAGAGCATCAATTTCACTTCTGACTGCACCAGTCCTCGCTCACCCATGGCTTGAAAGAGGAGTAAATATTAGGACTTGCTATCCAAGACGGGCAGGAAATGCTGGAGGGAAGAAAAGATGGAGGACTGGATGGGATGGGGATGGGGGTGGGGGGTTGGGTTAGGGGGTTATTATGTGGATACTCAGAGTATATTCCCAGGAGCCTGAGTTTTGGGATGATTAGGAGGGAGAGGGATAATAGTTGTGAAGACCAGAGGAAAAACATAATGAAAGGTCAATGCAGAATGGTTCCATGTTCTCTCCTGGGAGTGTGGGGCTTTACTGCAGTATGGAGGCACTGTTGTTCACTTAATCAGACAGGATCTTTAGCAGCAAAGACATGCCTCTGCCTGGAATTGAGCATGAACCCCCCCCCCCCCCCCCCCCCCCCCCGCCCCACCCCCCACAATCCGTTTCCTACCCCACTGTACCAAATTAAGATGAACAGATGTCCCACAATGTCAGTTTTATCCCAGTAAATGAAAGCTAATGCCATATTATGGACACCCTTTTCCTTCCCAGCCCCTGATGCCAGTCAAGTGGCATTAAGAGTGTCCTCTATTCAGCATTGTGCCCCTGTTCAGTGGCCTCTGTTGCTTTAATATGGTGCTCCACAGCCCACAATGCAGGGGAGCACCTTGAATCCTTCATTTCTCTTCATCATCATCATTGTTTTCTTATTCTTTCCCATCTTCATCATCGCCCTAATCCTTCTCAGCATTATGCTCAGCTTGATATAACATTTTTAATGATAGTCTTCCTCACATCGCAATCCTTAGTTTGTCATCATCCACCCTCATTACTATCCGTACGGATGTACTCGTCGCTGTTCAACATCGCTATATTCTCCTATATAAGTATGTTGGACCACGTGCCGCACAGCCTTGGTAAAGCCTGTGGTCTGGCGAGGACCCTCCTGCTTCGTGACTGGGTGGTCCGGTCTGCGGAGGCCGAGGGTTGGCTGATGAGGTGGATCAGGCACATGTCCGGGGTTTAGCCCCGCGGTCACACCGAGAGGATCCTCCGATCCCCCGGGAGAAGGGGCCACTGGGGGAGAGAGTGGGGAAAAAGTGACCCTTGTGCTAGAACACAGCATGACAGGCATACTCCTCCTCAGCCTATACTCACGTTTTGGTGATGCATAAAAGCACAGTGCTGTCTGGTGCAACTCCCAGACTTGGGACATTAAAATTAGGAGATGTACTGTATTTAAGGCCCTGTGTATAGGGGTCAGCCACAACAGCAGTGAGACAACCACATAGGTGGCAGGCTCGGGATTGTGCTCACGCATAGTGGAGATGAGGGTGTTATCCATGCAACAAAGATAAAGTGGGTCATCAACTGATAATTCACAAGTTATTGACTTTTTGGGAAAAAATTAATTGTATTTTTAAACTTTATCAGAACATTTTCATGCTTTAACATGAACTTACATTTATAATTTTTTGCTTTGCATTTTTCTTTTCATACTGACTTATTACAAAATTGATCTTGAGTCCTTTAACTGTTCTACAGTGAAAATGTAGCAAATAAGAGTGATATACGTGTATGTGAGTTATATAAATACATAGGGCCAATTGACAAAAAAACCCACTTCCTTTTCTGCTTTTAATCAGAAAATAACCAAAATCAGATACACAATCACTTCAGAAACTCATAACCACACATAATGACTTAGCAGATTTGTGATCTGTACTCAGTCTAGATTAAACTAATGGCATTACCTCATATGTTTAACAAAATATGGAAGCAATTAAAGGGGGAAAAAACGGGCTACCACTCAAAAATGACATGATTGGGATACAAAAATAAATTGACATAAATGTGCGTGTATATTGTTTCTCGTGATTCAGCTTCCTTAACTTTTCTTTCTCATGTAACATGGAGATTGAGAAACAGTTGAAAGGTTTGGAGTGAATAAGACTCATTTACTGTGATGCACTTTGGTGTCCAAACATGGCCATCCCATTGTAAAATAATAGATGTGTTCTGTGACACATTTGCTAGAATTAAGTGCAGGTGGAATTAACCGACTCCAATAAGAGCCAGTCCATGTTCTCCGGCTTACTGTATGTTCTAACATTATAATTTTATGGTGTCATGGGAGATATAAACTATCAGTAAATATGTTGGCGCCTGCCCCATATACAATGTGTGCCATATGGAATATCTGAAATAATCATTTCTGATATGACATTTCTGAACAAATGATAATCATACTCTAAAATAGCATGTATTTTGTGGAGATATTTGAATTATGCTTAGATACATGCATGTGCCAGAAATCATTTGGCAATAAAACCTTGCAATTCACGTCTTATTGTTAATCAGATCATAAATGGGCTTTTCTGAGAGGCATCGATCCAGGCTTGAAAGTGGCAGTTCCCCTTTACACAAAACGAACCACGGCACGTCTGATGTTCTCAGGGTAAAATGGGGAATGCCCTCAGTCCCTGTCTGTTATGTGACAATACAGAGAGACATGGAGGCCTCTGGGATTCACAGAACAAACTCACTACTGTGTTGGAAAGCTCTGCTGGGTACCGCAGTTTGACGCATGTTCCTGTTCCGTCCCGTGCGTGACAGATGCTGAAGGATGAGGTCAAACTGTCTGGCGGTCGCCCTGCGATTCCAACCGTAGGAGCTGGTTCACTCCACGAACTCGTATTTTCTTCAGTTTACATTCTGACCATTCAGCCGCAGTTTACAGCTGGATTTGGAGTTAATAGATTAATTCCTCCATACTCTCGAGAGCGGACACGGTGGAGCCGGATGCAAGAAGCCCCATCTTATTTTGTCTTGTGTTTTAAAGGAGGGCTATCATTTGGCTAATAGGAAGAGGGCCCCTCCACTCAAAGTTTGTTGCTTCCCAGTTTCCCAAAACACAGGGAGGGAACCCAGGACTTCAGACCCCCTGCTGCAAACCATCAGATACCACACATCACTGAATGCAGAATCCCATCCCTCTGTAGATGAACATGCTTTACATTACATTACAGTGCATTCATTTAGCAGAGCCTCTTACTAGAGTGACTTTCAAAACATACGTAAGTGCATTCAAATGGCTTAAGAGCGGCAGTACTACACTAACGGACAAATGACGCTCCACGCAGCCTTAAATTGTACAATTGAAATGGAAAACCTTTCCAAATGGTCTTTGGAATCATATTGTTGAGGTCTTTGGACAATATTATGTTGCAGCTTTTATCATTGGAGGGTGTATGTCAGCCCACTGGAAAAATTCAGCCGAATGGAGGCGTGAACGAGGTTTGGTAATAAATTGATAACCATATAAGATATACATGGCATCCCGACATTTTGCTTATATGAAATCACTCAAAGGAAATGTGCTTCCCCTTATCAGATGATCAGTGCTAGTTCTGGACATTAGCTGTGGGATGCAGTAGTACATGGGCTGCTTACATTAGCCGGCATTAGTGAATCCGATTGTATATATCAGTGTTAAGTGCAGCAATAAGTTGCAATGCAACTTCAAAAACAGTTTCTTCCTGCATATTGGATATGGGAGGGAGAGGAGGTATACGGGGGATAGCTGACCTGAGATCAGTCTGTAAGACAAAATTTGAACACAAAGGGGCAAAATTAGCTATGTAATTCCATGTAAATTGACATTGTGAAGCTAAAACATTTGCTTTCCCCGGCGGTCTGGAACCCCGTGGAGCCCTGTGCATCTTTATAGTAGCACGTTCAAACAGTGACCCAACTCCAGAAATTGTGAACGACGTGTCTGTTTTCTCCCCTCTGAGACTGCTGTCCATGGCGCAGGCTACTTTGTGTGCGTTTGTCTCTTGTCCAAAACTGCTGTGATTGCACTGCCATTTGTTTACTCTTCCCACAGTATCTAACCCTCTGTCCCCTTTTCTCTCTTCATTCGTTTATCTCTCCTACTTACTCTCTCTATCTCTGTGGAAATCCAAAACACAAGGACCCATGTACAAGATTTGTCATGCATCTCAGTTTTGATGTCTGAACTTTTACTGTTTGACTTTTTGTAAAATGCATTCTTTCAATGCAGACTAAAAGTGAGACACAGCTTTGCATATTTTAATATGTAAAATGAATATTATTTAAATATCAATATATTTCTGCTTGTATGTTTTTTTTTTCCCGTTGTGACATGATATTGGCATGATAAAGACTTGCTGATTAGTGAGCTACTTTCCAAATTCAAATGCTTGGAACATTGATGTACACTGAATTCTTGAAATCTCAATGGGCAAATGGCCAACCAGAGCTATGGCTGCCAGAAAAATTCAATAAAAGGCTGATTAGCATAAACATTTCTCCCCTCAAAAAACAAATTCCTCTTGAGTGCACTCTTTAAAAAAAACCTGCCTGTGATGGGGATGTTGCATACTTTTCATCAAATGTTGCTCTGGTAACTTGCCACAGGGCCCATTTTAACTGCTTCAAATCACAAAACAACAGCATTTAACTGCACCTATTGCTTGGCTTACTTACAAAAGACTCAGGAGGCGTTACCCGCTATAGTGCGTTTACAGTACGGGTCAGTACATCTCAATGGCATTTACCACTCCAGTCAAATTCTTTGTCTCTCACATTCACAGTGAACATCTAAACAACACCAGAGACAAAGCTGATTGTCATTATATGGTCAGTCTTCAATCTCCACTGGCATTAACCTCAGAGAATTTCACTGCTTCCCATTAAATCTCTTTCTCTCTCAATTACAAGGTATTTCCAATGGCCAGGGCAGAAAAGGAAAACTGCCCATTTAAGAGTTCTTGCAAAACAGACATGATTTCAACAGCAATTAGTTCCATTTTTAAAAAGAATGATTTAACACGCCGAGCATTCCAAAGCTGAAGTAACATTGCCATGACTAACAAGCATCTTTTCGTTCTGTTTGCACTGATGACTTCTACTTTTGCAATGAAAGCATTAATGCAAACACATACTGTAGAACCTCCATCTACTCCGAATTAATGTCCTAGACCTACTTTGATATAACTTGGCCTTTAAAAAGAGCTAGGCTAATTGTTTTTTTGTTTTTTTTGTCAAAACAACACTCCCACATTTTCCTTGGAATTAAATTGGAAGACATATCCATAAGCCTGTGTGTTATTTTTCTTTTCAGACAGTATAAAGAAATATGTTCAGGTTTCAGGGGTTAAAGGTCAATAACAGCTCAAAATGTCTGATGCTTCAGAGAAACACGGTCTTAACTCCCTTCAATCTTACCCTTCCTCAATCCAGTCTTGTCATGCCTGCCTCCAAGCTTGCAGAAGCCTTAAAAGAAACACCAATATAATTTCTTCTGGTGCCAGTATTTTCCTGAGTGAAAAAATCAAGGGATTCAGAATGCATACATGTAAAAGGCCAACTTTCCTATTCCAGTTAAGCAAAATAGTCTTACTGTATGACATCAGTCTAAACCTTTATTGGACTTTTTACAATAACAGTATTATAGGTTTTCATTGGTACACATTGAATACTCCTAGTTAGCTGCGATGTAGTTATAGAAAAATGGTGGTTACTTCAACTTACTTGTATTGTGATTATGCACAACAACTACGTCATGCCATACAATAAAGAAAACTCACAGAGATGGTATTTAGCTGCAGAAAAACATGCTCATGCAGCTTTCTTTATAAAGCCCATCTGAGTTTTCATGGTGCAAGGCAATGTGCAACATTGGGCTGGTTATCAAATATCTGTGAGCGGGTCACATGGACATTCTGTGACACCTCGATCACAGCTTCACCACTGGTTGTGTGATGCCAGTGGGGTGTTAAAAATGGAGCCGTGACCTTCGGCGTGTCAGTACCTCTTGGTGGAGTCTGCGTTGGGAGGGGAGCTTGTGCCTCCTCACTCAACAAAGCAGAGTTGCGCCTGTGAGGGTGGCGACCCCTCTGACAGACTGCAGACAGACCCCCCCCCCCTCTCCATCCACCTCGGACTGCTGAGAAGCTGAGAATCCGTGGGCCAGCTGCTGGGGGCAGGAATGCCACTGACTGAAGGGCCCTTGAGCCTGTCGACAGCCCCGGCTGAGTTTAGCATGGCCGCCTCTCACTCACCTGCACGCAGGTGCTATCCTCACCCCCCACCCCCCCCCCCCCCATTCCCCCATCCCCGGGAGCCTGGCTCCCTTGTGCCCAAACCCCCCCCCCCCCCCCCCCAGGCAGACAGTGTCCATCCTCACCCAGCGCCAGATGCATGACGGTTAGCTGTTCGGCATCCTTTGATGGTCCCAAATGGTAGATGTTCATTCTTCAACTATCATTACCATCAAAATATCATGTGTCCATCAATCACACAGGGATGATGGTATCTGCTGAATGCTGAGGAGCACTTCCAGTATACCACAATGTTATCTACAGCAGCCTGCCTAGTGATAGGACACATTTTGAGCCCTAGAAACCAGGAGATGAACAACCTCATTCTGGTATTACTAAGAATGTAGTTAAGATTATTTTCTGTACACTGGTGTCAAATGACAATAAGAACATATTTGAAATAGATTGGGTTTTAACATGGTTAACATTGGTTTAACATGGATTATGAGTTGTAACAATGCAACAACAACAAGTTTTGGGAATAATTGTCAAAAACAAACTAACCTGTACAATGTCAGAAGTGACGTCATATTAATTACATTCTATTAAACCCAATGCCACATGAAGTTTTGTTACTAATTGGCACCACTGCATTCCCACAGACCCAGTTAATGGCAGTGTCTACCCAGAGCCCTTGACTGGAGCCACAACAGATCCACCATGAGCCAGAAGAATCTAAATCCAGCCACACACATGATTTCAATAGCACCATGAGAACCAATAAAAACCTCCATGAAGCTTTGTTATAGTGTCAGCATGAATGTATGCCGATTCCTATGCACTGTGCATTAAAGGGCTACTAAAAGAACTGATAGCTATGATACCTCTACACTAAAATAAATTAAAAACTAAAATTGTAAATAGGTGAGGCTTGTATTTGTTTTATTGAATCTACATGATATAATTCACTGACCTCCATGCATGACACAAAGGTGTTCACTCTGGAAAGGAAAGCATATTGTTAAGTCTGAAGAGTTTGGTAAAGAATCTTTAATTAGTTTATAAATATTTCTTTTTTTTAAATTCAGCATACAAAAAGACAGTATGTACATCCACACAAAAGTGGTTCTTAATACGGTGTCATGGGAACCCCGTAGATTCCGTTCACATGCTCTGAAGTGTTAGCTTTGGACTACCTGCATTCCTTACGCTATGGGGACTTTAACAATGCAAACACTCTTCGTTTTATTGTCCTTGCCAGGGGTACACGTTAATGCAGTCAGTCCTCTCCTCGTTCAGAACTGCAGAGATTAACTGCACATCCAGAGTTTTCAAACAAGCTATTTAAGGGTCCACAAATGAAGCTGTACTTGAAGTTCCCTTTGCATATGCAGTACCCTTTTCCCTCTTTTTTCTTTGTAAGAGTACCAGTGAATGATCCCATAGATCCTTCAAAACCTTTAGAAATCCATGGAAAGGTTCTGAAGGGATTATTTAAAGTCAATATCTGTCCAAGGCTAGAAATGCACCTCCAAATGTGGAGAGAATCAAGAGGTTTCCCTCAAAAAAAATTCCAATATCATTTCTTTAATAAATGCATAAGAAAATAGATTTTTTTTTTTGACATCCCAATATGGCAAGTGTGTGCACAATTACGAAGAAAAATATCCTCAAGGACGGTGGTCTCCACGTAACCGATAGGCATTGTCACAACACCCACGTCAACATTCGTAAATGGAAAAAAAGTCCAGTTCTGGGGCGAGAGTTTCATTAAAAAATAACAAAAAGTAATGAAACAAAAATAAATGGTTCTCGTCAAAAACATACACGCTGAAGCTTAAGACAAAAGTAAGCCTTCTTGGTACATAGTGCTTTGGTTATCTGTGGACTGGAGAGTTGGGAGAGGGCTCTTATTTACACACGTATCTCTCCACCGTCCTCTCGCATTTCTTGCACGTCACGTAGCAACACCAGTGGTATTTGCAGTGGCACCTCTCCACCAGATTCTCCATGTAAGGGTTGTAGCCTCGGCCGCAGCACATCAAGTCACAGCTGTCGCTACCATTGGAGGTCTTGTTACACTGCCTGCGGAAAGCAGAGAGGGGAGAAAACAAGCTTAAATACCTCAAGTGCCACCGTGACACCCCGCTGAGAACAATGCGGACAACAAGACCGACTGTGCGGTCAAGGTGCTGTCGTGTATTTGACTCCTGTTGACAGTTTGCTTCATGATCACCCCTGTTCTGAATGCTCCCTCCTTCAGAGTGTTCCACTGACCACCAACTTCAACCGTAAGCTAACTCCCGAACCACCCCCCAACCACCAGGCCTATTCTCTCAGCTCATTGACATCTTATCTTGTGACAGAAAAGAGCATTACTATATGTGATGTGAGCAGACAAAACCCTACAGAATAGGTAATAGGTAAAAAAACAACCTTTAATGATCTTTTTCCTATATATTGGATTGGAATTATGGCACCCTATGCCATGGTGACGTTAGGAGAGGGGCATTTGCACATATTGTCATAAAGTTGGAAAAATTCTTAAAGTGTAACAAATACATGTATAATTTTTTATTTTTCTAAAAGATAAGGCAAATGTATGAAATCATCCTGAGGCATTTCTTGTTTTACGGGATATGGAATTTGCCTTTAGGTAAAGCACTCTCTTTCTTTTTCCTGCCTTGACAAATTTTACACAAACTATAAGTAGATTATTTCTTTTAAGACATCATGGGTGGTTAAATATTACTGGCATTCTGTGCAGAATCAATACTATCTGAAACCCCTGTCACACCGAAGCAACGGCCCGGGTAAAACCCCTGTTTTCCTTTGGTGTGAAAGGGTCAAGCCACGTTATGCGACCCGGGTCCGCAACCCTGCTCATTACGTGGGTCGGACACGGCTCGGCTTCGGTGTGAACGGGGCGACACAGGTTACTCTAAGCAGCACGGTAATGTGATGTCATTGTCGTGTTTTTAACTTGTGCAGAAACGATGTTCAGAAACTTTTATATAAATGATGGAAAGTGGAAACCGCAGGCTATTTATGTGAATATACTAGAACCGAACATCCAAATTATCTTCATTTTCGCTATAGATTCACAGCAAGATCCACACAAGAAGAGGATTGCAGTTGTCAGAGGTAAATAGGCTAGGTAACGGCAAATAGCCTATTAAATAACAAATAATTTTACTTAAGATGTTTTTTGTGACAGTTTTTACAAAAAAACATTTGCAAGATTTGGAGCATATCATTGGACTATCGATTCAGGAGTTAACATACTGGGTTAAGCCAGCGTAATGGCAAACTGCATTGTATCCGTTAGCCAGCTGGCTACCAAACCAGCTGTATTAGCAGGAAACAATGGAACATGTACAGAAGTAAACTTGCGGACCCGGGCCTGGGGTGTGAACGGGGACTTACAGGTGACCGCAGTGTGAATGGGTCAAACGCGGGTCGAACCCGTGTTCAATATCCCGTGTCATTCCCGGGTTTTGCGTGCGAAAGGGGTGAATCAAAGTGCTTCATACTTCCTCGAGGTTTACGAACATGACATTTTTTAGTTAATGAGACAATCAGCAGGGTTCCTTCTGAAAATATTAACTTGTCACATACGCCTGCTATTCCAAGGCGTTCTCCAGGAATCTGACTGGGACCAACGGTTGACATCATTCTCACCACGCAGCTCACCAGAAAGTCTAGGCCTAGCAAGAAGCAGGGCCTGCTAACGCTCCCAGACTCCTTCACCAGAATTATGGGGTGGGTTGCGGCCTATATAAAGGACGACCACAGTGCCTTCCACATCACACATCGCCCGCCCTGTGTTGACTAATGATGGCTAATGGCAACAAATGGCAAAGGGGGGCCATGTGACTCCATGTAGAGCACTAAATATAGATCCAGTCACCAAATGTGCTTAATCTTATCTATTCGTGGCTGCGGACGCGCTGGGCACAGCGAGTGCACCTCATACACAGTATGGTTTGGATTTATCTGTCCGGGGCAGGTCTCTGACACGTGACCTTCATTCGAATGCACGCTTCCTCTATCATAGTGCACTCATGTCCCACTAATGTAATCACAAACTCCAGCAGATTTTCCACCCAGAGATCCACAGGCCCAAATGGCCACGCGCTCTTTCAGTCTTGGCAAACAAACTGACAGGAATAGAAATATTCCGAAGGATAAATCTTGGCTGCTGAAGGCCGGTGAGATAAACAAAAAAAGAGTTGCTCTATTGATAAGGTGAAAGGCATTAACTAAAATAGAGCAATTATAAACATTGATATAAACATTTTTGTAAGTTAGACTCTTAATATAGGAAAAGCAGGCATATGAAATGCAGATATCATAGATGCTTTATATTACAAAATTCCTTCACTGCACTCCACTGATGACAAATAGATCTGCTGCTATGATGGGACAAAGCATATGGCAAGACAAATTAAGACAATAAAAAAAAAATGTTTAAAAAATCTGGGAAGAGTATGATGATAAGTGCCTTTTGGCAACCTGTTTGTGGTATCGCAACCAGAGCTCTCCCGACAATTCCGTCTGAAACTTACCTCAGAAAACAATGCTCAAGCAGCCCACACTCACATACAGTATAAGTTCAGTCAAATTTAAAAGACTTTTGCCAATGAAATACCCCTATTAAACTGACTGGGCCTTCTGATCTCTGAGCCATTTTCCCTCTGCCACATACTTTCAAATCGATATCAGCTGAATGCATTCCACCACGAGAATAACTGCATTACTCACACAGTCAGTTGAGTGATACCAGAGAGGAACACACGGGGCACTTGGGCAAAGTCACAGCAGCCATGTCAGTGACACGTGCACACACATGCCACAGACAGGCCAATCTCTTAGAGCCACTTATTTTATCAAAGCGTTAAAGCAAACGGTTCCAATGAGGAAAAAGGGGTTCATTAAATCAACATCCTCAACATTTTTTTTCCCTCAACTTTTGCAAAAAAACATGGGCAATGTCAAAGATTTCCTTTACTGCTGCCGAGAGCACACAAAGTCAGTGGAATTAATGATTTACTATAATATGAAATAAAAAGCCACTGCCAGCAGCAAACTAGGCAAGTCACTCCGCCCACATGAATGTGGTCCTTTAGACACAAGTATACCAATTATGATTTACTTACACATTGGTACTTCAGGTACAGAAAAGCAGGACACATTCCCATTGTGTAAATAAATTTGAAAGAATAAATAAGTGCGATATTTCACTTCTCGTTTTCAAGAGCAAAGTGCATTACATTTAATCTGGTTTTTCTCCCTTTGCTGCCTTCTAATTCAGTCAGAAGCTTCGGTTCCTCACCTATCCTGAGTGCCCACGGATCCCAGCTTGTCGTTCTTGGAGCAGAAGTCGGGCGAGCTCTGGAGGTAGACCAGCTCATTGGCCCTGACGGGCCGGATGTCGATGTCTTTGGGGACCAGCTGTTTGCGCGTGCCCATGGACCGGTGGACCACTTTGGTGGCAGACAGGTATTTAGTCTTCAGGTCCATGGCGATGTCCTTGAGATCCTGCAGTCCCCTCCAGCAGGTCCTGATGGAGCAGGACCCCGAAACGCCGTGACACTTGCACTTCATCTCCAGAGCGTCCCGCAGGGCCTGCAGAACACACGTGGAGCGCTTTATTTAAAGCCAGTGCATGCAGAGGGACATCTTAGTCCTCTGTCTAATGCAGCGTCAGGGGCCGGAGATAGCCTGTCGTACATATTGTACACATGCATTTCATTACTGGAGCTCATCTGGTCTCACGCATACTTTGGGTGGCTTCCCAACAAAAACAATACAGCAGCCCCCAGACGGTCAGTTAGAGATACAATACATTTACAAGCTACAATACATTTCAACGTCAACTCTGATTGAAATACATATTATCTTTTATTTAATGCAAACAATACACAGCGTTACTTGTCAACGTTATTAAACAATGTTTTTCATGAATTAGGCCTAGGTTAGTGTCTATTAGGTTAAGTTTGGTTTCAGGGGACCTTCATGCACCCCCGATAATTCCGCTCCTGTACGGCATCTATTCTAACATCTAATGCACAGTTCTGGTCTCTCAAGTCACATGATTTAATTCCAAAATGGCTATTTTACATATTTAAATCATATTAATTTGCAAAGAAATGTATGTTATCGAAGCTATGACAGTAATTCTTGTCTTAAATAAAAAGCGGGGGAACCTTAACACATATTCATTATTTAGATTTACACACAAAGGAGCATACGGTTGTAATTATTGTAATGATTTTGGAGAGTATTTAAATGCGTTAATTAAACAAAGACGTTAGAAGGGAACTGTGAAATATGCAACTAACGAGGGCTTGACTGCCACAGCACTATACCTGTCTGCCCACTTCACTGTTGTGCAGGTGCATGAGCTTGTTGGCAAGAGAGCCAGACTTCTTCATTGTCATTGGGGCATCGGAGAACTTGGAGCCCATGACCAGGCCATAGTGCAGGTTGTCGGCGCAGCCTCCCCAGCGGTAGCCAGGCTCGGGGATTTCGCCTGGCATGGCGCCGCAGGAGCACAGGCGCAGGTCTCCCGACGTGCAGGCCCGGGCGATGGTGTGGCTGATGGCGGCCGCAGACAGGGCGTACACAAAGGCAGACTCTCTCGTGCCTGGTGGAAGAGAGCGACGGACAGAGCGTGAGTACCCACAGGGCTCAAGAAGGTCAGAAAGGAGAACCTTATCACTGCTTCTGTTTTTGGCCATCCTCACGGGAGCTTGTGACGGATTCCAAGTTAACCCTCATATTGTGTTCCGGGTCAATTTGACCCGATTCAATGTTTGACCAGTTCACCTTATTTTTTCATCTTGACACTTTATGACTTTTCCAAATTTGTTGGAATTAAATAGTAAACACACAATAAATGCTATGTTTTCAAAAGTCATGTAACAACTTTGGATACAAAGGTGTTGTTGTGGGGTAGCTGTATAAAATGTAAGAAAATATACAAGCTTTTTTAGTTTTTATCTCTGAATTTGTGTGGGTAATTCTGGTGGCACTTTCCTATACAGGTTTTAAAGTTCACAAACTTTCACTTACCCCAGGCTCTAAAATGAGATGTTTCATCACAGATTTTTAATATTCAGGGATAAAAGGCTAGTCAATCGGGAAGACACACAAAAGGTGACACAGAAAGTGTCGAACCAGGTGTTTGTGGAAGGTTTATCGCTTCAACCAGATTTTTGTAAACCTACCCTGGCACTTTCTTATACTGGCAAAAGAGGGGCGCTCTTGGCAAATGGTCTGATGAAAAAATAAACCCATTGAACAGGGAAAAGGCTACATGACAAAAGAAAAATCTGTGGCGAAGGACCTGGCAGGATGTGTGCGTTTAAGGGCGCAATCAGTCAGACAGAGCAGCATGTACACATGGCTCTTGTGTTCTGCAAAAAACACAACCTCAGGTATCATCAAAGGCTTGTCAATTAGTGAAATATTGTGAGTGTGTAACAGGAGTTCAGCGGTTGGCCGGTCAATACATTACTTCAAATTGAACAAAGGTATGACGGCACAAGGATGTGGCATGGTAACTAACTCCAGAGGCTGAAGGAGTTATACCGCAAAGATGAGAAGGTGAAAAAAGGGACTAAAAGGATATATGGCCCAATCCTCTGTCAAGAGCAAATTCATAACCATGTCCCGCATCCAGGATGAAGTCTATTGTGAGACGTCGCAAAAAAGAAAAAAAAAATCCCACAAACAAAAACAAAAAAGAAGTACAAGAAAAAAGGACGCCTGATCATTTCAGCAGGAAGTGGCCAGCGCATCAGTACTGCTTGAACGACAGGCTTTGTGGGTAGGACGCAGCGTTGGGGAGGTGGGTGAGAAGAGGGCGAGTGGATGACTTCTACTTCACAGAGCATTACACAATGAAGAAAGGCATCCTCTGCCCGGAACATTCCATCCTGTACATAAAGGCCACTGTGGGGGCCTGGAAGGTTTCTGCCCGTCCTCGTAAATTATTTCTGTACACAATGAGACAAGCCCCACGGATCCCATTGAGGGCGGTCTGCGGCGCTTTAGCATAGGAAAAGGGATTTGGGGGGTAGGGGGGCGTGAACAAAAGGCACTGCAAGCTAATTTTTTTTTTGTGTGGAGGGTTTAAAAAGGGTAAGGGGGCGGGGGGGGGTGAGTGTTACCTCTCTCAAGGTCCGGGAGGTACTGCGGCCCGCTCTCGATGGACGAGCAGTTCCATCGCATGTCGGTGAAGGTCTTCTGGCAGGTCTTCTTGACCTCGCGTGCGGCCTGGATGATGGTTGGCATGAGCTCCAGGTTGCTGCGGCACAGCTGCACCTGCGACGAGACCAGGCCCTGCAGCTGTTTGCACTGCTGTGTCCGGTTGACGTGCAGCAAGGAGGGCGTCCGCGATATGGCCCTGAGCACACAGACACATACAAGGACACAGACACACACACACGAAAACACAGAGGACATGTCAGCTTTCATCAAACTGATTCTTTGATTTTTTCTTTTCTTTTTTTTTGAATGCTTTTTTTTCTTTTTTCTTGAAATTTGTTAAAGTGTTCTCATTTTCCATTTTCGGAGGTCGCAGCAGACGTGTAAAACATTACGTGTAGATCACTGCTAAATGCACAATCAGAGAAACTGTGAATTTCAAATCATAGACTAACAGCAACAGAGCATTATATTATTGAAAAAACTGTGAAATATGCCCTTCCCTATTGCACACAACAGCCCAGTTTAAATGTTCACAATAAAGCCATTTTTACAGCTCGGGCAAAATCAGACGGCATTGTAAGTGTTTTCAATGACTTAGAATTAACTTTACATCTTAACACAGTAGGTCCTGCATGGACATGTTTTAATCAGTCATGAGGGGCTGTATCTCTAAACATTTTTTAACATTAAAGCTGTGATTCCTGATGAGGAATACGTCTATTATTATTTACGATTATTAGCAATGGAGAATTTGGAGTCAAAACAGCACAGACCGAGCCAGGCGAATGGTTTTTCCTTTGAGAAGATACATTACAATAAAGTTTTCTCATGATCCTGGGTAGTAATTCACTGGGTAGTAATTCACCCACAAGGAGAACACAAAAGTGACTTGTGCCATATATTCCTCAGGCACCAGACACCGCTTCCCATGGTGCCCAGTACACCCTCCACTTTAGGCCTGTTTCTGATTAGGAACATGGCTGCACTGTGCCCATGTTGAGTGGGGGCTCTCTTCAGATTACCCACTTTTAACAGGTGTTTATTGCCCCATGTGGTTTACATTGAGCCATGAGTTATCAAAGCTACATAAGGCTCCCCTTCCATCTATCACATAAGGGCACGCAGATTCAACGGCACTTGCTGAAAAGCTATTGAGAAATCGAATGACGACTCCCTCTAAATGTGCAACAAAACCACAGCGGCTCGCCATCATCTGCAAATCCCAAGCAGGCTTATTTCCTCATATTGCACTGGAAAATAAAATCCTATAATTCAGCAGCAGTTGAGTTTTCTCTTGATAAAGATCAATTCTAAGCCATCTCACTTCACTATCAATTTCCTATATATATGTGGGAACATGGACTTGGAACTTTTTTGAAAAGTATTTTGTTTTGTTGTGTGTGTGTGTGTGTGTGTGTGTGTGTGTGTGTGTGTGTGTGTGTGTGTGTGTGTGTGTGTGTGTTTCAGGCAGGCTTTGATTTATTCGCAAATCACAACTTGTTACGGCGGTTGAATTGCTGTGTAATTCTTTTGCTTGTGCATATCACTTTTCCTTTTCCAATCTTCCTGCCGCATTTTCTCATAATCATACCAGAGGAAAATGCTCAATTTTTCCAAGTGGTAATTGAGCCCTATTAATATAGGAGCAATTGGATTCAAATAATGTAAACACACGCAGCAAAGCCCTTTGACTCAGAGCGCTTACGACATTTGGCTGAAAAATGTCCAAGTCCAAATTATACATAAAAATAAAAATACATACTTTGATTCTCATGCAAACTGAGTAAATTTAAACCTGCAAAACATTCAGCAATAACGGTCACTCTGACTCGGCGTGGAAGGGAAATGTGCCGCTTCAGCGAGAGAAAATGTAAGAGCAGAAACGTGCTTACAGCCATTTGATTCCAGAGCAGAGCTGGGACAGCAACAGAAGCGAGAGGAGACACAGTGACAGAGGTTGAACAGCTCTTCTCATGATGGCGGTCCAGAGCAGATAAGACTGAAAAAGGCAGGTAGAGTTGGCGAGGCGTCTTGGCTCAGAAGAGAGATTAAAAACCAACGACCATGGCACTGTTCCCTCTGCTCCCTGTTTTCAGCCTGTTGAAATACAAAAATGGAGAGCTGCAGTGACATATGTTTCTTCAATAGGTTATATGTTTTAATCAGTTGTGAAATGTAATAATATTCCAGAGTTCCTGAAGATCAATCCTAAAGTAAATTATCATTTATTTCATTTATAGCTGCTATGTTTTGATTAGTAATAAAAAAATCTATATTAAATAAAATAAATCAAAATAAAATAAATCCACAAAAGAATTTATAAAATCCATGTGACATTCTGGAAAAAATCTGACAAAATAAATATTAATGTATCATTTTGGTAGCATTACCATTTAAATTGTGCTCTATACATGGAAAACATTGTTTAT
This sequence comes from Synaphobranchus kaupii, assembly GCA_029718625.1. Classification (NCBI taxonomy): domain Eukaryota; kingdom Metazoa; phylum Chordata; class Actinopteri; order Anguilliformes; family Synaphobranchidae; genus Synaphobranchus; species Synaphobranchus kaupii. The sequence continues at coordinate 40,211,510 of CM056385.1, read as the reverse complement.
ATGTAAAAGACGAGAGAAATGTAGGCCTATTCTGTTTTGTCAAATTGAGGTTTTATTTAAAACTCTTGGCTCTGCACCAAGAAATGATCCACCGACACCAATTAAGACCTACAAATTATATATATTCTGAAATAATATCAGATTACATCAATATACTTTGCAAAACTAAGAAGCGTCCTGTGAATACGATTATTCTGACAACCATTTTGCGGACGACAATGTTTGGTATTAAATATTAATTTACAAGTACTCGGGAATAAGCGTATATATAAATAAAAAAACAGAAACAACTAATAGCCTAATTGCTACATGGAACTTCACGAATTTCCCGAAAGCAGGCTACAAAATATAGATACATAGGCCTGTGAGTACGCAGACTTAAAACGAGATAATTTATCATGAATAAATAGCGTATAACAAAAATAACTTACCGCTATTTCAATACTGCACGTGCCATAACAAACTGCCAAAGTCCAGTCTACCCCCACCTCTCATTTAAGTTATAAGATAATTTTAGGCTACGCGAGAGATTTAAAACAAGGGAAATATAGGCTGCATGTCGTCTGAACGCTGTGGCATGTGTCATTCCTGCAGGTTGGTGTTATATTATTCAATTGAGCCCTGTGAAGCTTAATTAATTTGCTCATGACAGGAAAAGCAGAGGATATTTGTAAGCATTAGGTTAAATGTTAATACACCGCCCCCGGTTCAGCGCATTCTGCCCATTCTTGTGAGTTCTTGTCCAGTTCATTTGGTTACTCGGGTCACGAGTATGCTCAAGTAGCCTACATTAACAGTATCATACGCCGTGGAATTTTTGCATCTTTCCATACTAACAGAAGAAAACTAAATAGCTCATCTTTATTATTTCCCAACTCTTACTTTACATCTTCAATTTAGCTTGTCTGAAATAAAAAGAAAGCTCCTTACCTTATTTTTTAAGTTTTCTGATTGTTATCAATTTTGCAGTAATATTCCACGACAATATCCTTTTATTTCAAGGTCCACCATCAAAAAAAGTTTGTAAATCCGCGATGTTGAGGTAGTAGAAACTCCAAAGAGGCAGAAAGCATCATTCGACTGTCCTGATAGATATTCGGTGCTAGGTAGGCTACAAGCAGTGAGCAGGTTCCTTTCGGGCGTACAGCTCGGGTGAGGAATGTGTTGAACTCACGGTAACGCTGCAGCTCTTGCTTATATGTACCCTGCGCGGCTTTGATCTCACTATGATGTCAGGCACGATTAGCATAACAAAGCATGCAGGATTTGAGCTTTCTAAGGGAACTAATGAATGTGCTACACCGGTAGATCTCGTTCTCTGGCGGGTTGTAGTGTTGCTGCACAGATTTTTTTAAATACATTTTGCGCACGCAGTTACGTTATCCTCCACGGAAAAGGCTGCGGTGATAATAGGTCATATAGCCTATCTATGGGGCTCACACAGGTTATAGGCATATGAAAGAATATCATTGCGGTCTTTTGACGACGACGTGAACAACAACAACAACAATAATAATAAAAACAATAATTATAGTAGCTGATAATAATGAGTAGCTCAACATCATCATCATCATCATCATCATCACCGAGTTTACAATACTCTTACTCTTACCTAGTACTGAAGTGTTTCCTCGTATTTCTAAACAGTGGTAGAGGTTAATGTAACTTGAAATCGAGAACTAATCTACAGGGAAAATATAGGCTATCACCAGAGTTTTACCTCTCCACAATTTTTGTGACATGGAACCCTCAGACAACTCTATGATTTCAAACACTTCCCCCCGTATGGGAATAACCTTATTTTTTCCAGCTATGGTACATTTTGGATGAACAGTGTATATGTTAAAATAAAAGTAAAGATGTCCGTGTCATGTGCTTTTCCTGCAGTTTAACCGGGCTATCTTTCAGTTAATCTCCTACAGAGAATTCCGTAAACTTGTAATTTGCTCCACCACACACACTAGCCTACTCTTCTGATAAGCATGCTATTAAAATACGTCCACAATTCCCCACGTTTCCATTGCTAATATTATTCATTGAATATTTTAAGAGGTAACCTCTGTCATTTAAAATTTAAATGTCATTTCCAGGAAAGTAGTAATAGAACAAATAGGACGATTAGCTTTAAACTATAGTCTACAATATGTTGCACAATTGCACAGTGCAATACAATACAGTAACAGACAGTGCCTAAACCTGCACGGGACTCACCTCTGTTGAGAAGTGAAGAAGATCAGGACATGGGCTATGTAGGCTACTTATAACAGCGGATTACAAATAAATAAATTTGCCAAATAGGCTAGCTGTCTTTTTTCCTGTCACGGAGAATCGTGAATAGAGAAACTTTATTCTAGGATATAGCAACTTCGTATTTCTATGTTTGGAGTTTTGAGTTTATCAAAGAATTTAGACAATGACCCTGATGCATTCTCTCATTTAACCTGCCAGACAGGCTAATATTAAAACGAAAGAAAACACTATATGACTATTCAGTAGGTCTATGATGAAATTCGGTAACGTTCAAGAAACGCTATTCAAAATAAAACTAATCATATGGCCATGAAATTGAATTGAGCCTATAGGCTACAGCATATTCCAGTAGAAAATAGCCTACATAGTTTCTAAAAATGACTGTAGGCATATCTATTTTAAACTATCTAGGCTACCTATTAGCCTGTGTCTCACAATGAAAACGTAGACATAATTCTACCACGGCCTAACCACGACAGAGAATGCTAAATGCTTATAGTGTTAGTCAACTGTATCAGAGTACATTTTACGTGTGGACCTTGTGGATATAAACACTGTTAGTATTAAAGTAGCTATCACTGAACATTATAGCCTACTGTGCAGTTGATTTTTTAAAAATCACTTTGCAACAAGATGGATATACAGCCATATTGAAATTAAATAGGCTACTAATTAAATAGGACTCACAGGTCTACAAAACATTAAAGTAAAATTTCCAAAGGTTTAACGTTCATTGTTCCAAAGTAGCAAACTTCACTTCACACGAAATAAGCCAGTGTCATATGAATATATGCTCTTTTTCAATGTTATGTTTCGTGAAAACACAGATCAGCAATATAGGCATACCACTATTAGCTACTAGCTACTACTACTAGTCCCTACTAGCCTACTACTACGCAATTAATGTTGTTGTTAATCGATTCCGTTCTATTAAAAAGGCCCAAAATAAACTACAATGCAAGCTATAAATTCTTCTATCAGCTAATCTTTCCGTTGGTTTAAATTCCTCTGTCATGCCTATTGCCAGATAAGCACAGTCAGTGCCGATGCACATAAACATGGTTAATGCCCACATAATGCCTGACGCTTTTTCGGCTATACCATCTGTTCAGAGAGAAGAGTAGGCTAAAGATAAAGCACAGAATAAGCACTCTTAAAGGAAATCATATTGCAGACAAAACACACATATAAAGATGACTACATTCAGCCTACAATTATGTATTTAGTTATGGTTTAGGCTACTAATGGTAATTTCTTATACAATGATTATGACAACAACAACATAATAATAATAATAATAATAATAATAATAATAATAATAATAATAAAGCTGATTTTAATTTCACTTTCTGATTGACCATATTATAAATCAGAACCCTTTATACACAGAAATACACATTTAACTCCATAGATATAACAAAACAGGCCCTCGAGAACGTATAGGCTACATTTAAGAATAATAGGCTACAACTAAAAGTAGGCTATAGTCCATACGATTAATATTTGAATGCTGTGCGAAGCTGCTAATATTCTATAATATGTCTATCGACTGTTACCCCCCTCAACCCCCTTTGGGATTAGTCAAGTGGACTGTAGGCTACTCAAGTATTGCCCGCAGGCATGGTTTAAACCACTGACCTCGCTACCCGGACCCGATGTACCAGCGGATACAGCACTCGTTGTAGGGATTAAGAGCTGTCACGGTTTCTTACAGCAGTAGGTTTGATCATGTGGAGACGCATTTATAAACCAGAACGTGCTCGCTTCCTTCTGCAGAGGAGATTATAAAACCCATTTGATTCGTATATATGGCGTAATCCCCGCAGGTTTTGTGAGGAACTATGTTTATGAAACGTGATGACGTCTTGAAAGTTCAACATAAATTGGGTTATCCACAAAACAAGTATGGTTTTGGACAACGTGAGGGAAATCATTCTGGTTATATAACTGATTTAACAGACAATTTGTTTAATCTTGCTAATGGTCTTGTAAGTATGTTGGAAAACATAGTATGATATAGTGGCCTAATATCATATCATAATGATAACAGTAAGAAGATCGAAGAGTTCCTGATGATATTGAATTATAAACCTACAGAAAAGCATTGATGTGCAAGTGCACGTGCGTGTGACACACAAGCACACTTACAGTACGTGTGGCTATTAAATTGCTTTTTTGGGTGAGAGGCTAAACCTGAAATGTTCCCAGTGTCACAATGTTGACCTTTTTTAACAAAAAGAGACTCTCCAGTCCTCCAAAATCAGGTTCAACTCATTGTCCTTCAATCTTTATAGTTTACCTGGTAAGAAACACTGAGAGTGAAGAGAAATGGTCATACTTGAGCTGACAAATGACAAAATAAAGTAAGCAAGATATTCTTGAAGAAAACAACACAAGAAACAAAACAAAAAGCAGGCAAGTCCCTGTTGCCGATAGGCCAGTGTGTTATATTCAAGTGCACTTTTTCTCACAGAACAGTTTGTGCTTTGTATTTGTCCCCTTCACTGTGGCACTGTTGAGACAGGATGTTTATTGTAGTATCATTTTGTTTTTATTGTGATAATACAATTTCTATATCCATATAGCTAGTCGTATTTTTACATGCACTAGTCTGTAAGTCACTTTGAACGTGGGCATCTGCTGAATGGATCAATGTAGATGTAGTATCTTCTTTCACCAAAACCTATTTCCATATACAATTTTGTTATAGCTCCCATTTTTTGTTGTGATACCACGGAGTGCTTTTCTCGATAATAATTTTAAATCTCAATGTGACCTCCTAGTACAAGAAGACTGACGATTCAAAGATTCACCCCTATTGTTAATATATTGCATAATATTATACATTTGCAGAAAAGGATTGGTTACATAAAATAGGGTTGCTTCATTCAGTCATGCATGAGGAAGGCTGCAATGGACCATGTTAATCGGTTTATGTCATCTGAAAGTACATAGGAACCAACATTTGGACATTCACTGTAGACATGGGTGTGAGGGAAATAAATAAAGCGACACTGTCATGATCTTTCCTTCCAGATAACTGTAAGAGGATCTTGTGAGACAAGCAACAGCATTTTATAATGTAAGTTTATTAAGGTGAGTGTGTGTGTGTGTGTTAGGGTGGGTGGCTCTGTATTACCTACTAAACCTTAATCCATTCCACAATGAGGAGGTGAAGCGGATTCAATGCAATTGTTTAAATGTTTGGAAGCACCAGTGCTTTCGGTCAACAATGCACGCCCATTGTCCGTTATCTGAGGAGGATCAGAGGCAATATCAGAAGTCTGGGAGCAGGGCCAGTAGAAGATAAGGGGCACTCGCCTTTCACCTCTGGGATTTGTGTGTTGAATGGGGCCCTGGGTCAGAGGAGCTGCCCCTGAAAGCTGGAGCTGTCTGGTGCCCTTTTCTGACTCCAGTGAAACGTTTTTCTTTCAGGCCGGCCCAGGCACCTCTGCTGTACAACTGTGAGTCTCATCGGAAGAGCATGCCCCCCCCCCCCCCCCCGCACACACACACACACACACACACACACACTTCCCAAATCCCTCTCCACAACGCTCACTCACAAGGCCCTGCACCAAGGGCCCATTCTTTCTGTTCTGCCTTAGACTGTAATTTGTATAGCCTTAAGAGACCTCTTAATGCTTCTGCGTGTGGGTCATGTGTGTGCACGGAGATTTAGGCGCTTGAGCAATTTCTTTGCCTTTTCCTTAAGGCGTAATTCTATCCCCAATTTCCACCACACGTTGCTCATTAGCTTGTTTCAGGGTTTTGCTTTAGAGCTCGCCAGTCTGCAGATATTATGTAATAGGAGTCATATCTGTATGACACATAAATAAATCAACAAGATCCAACCGTTTACATTTTTGAAAAAGTTCAAAACGTGATAACGTCCTATCTTAGTGCTCTAAAAACTGAGAGGGTTAGATGATCCTTCCAGTATCTTAATTGTTTTTATAAATATGACATGATAATAAAAATAATATTCATCATCATCATTATCATCATAATATTAGTGTAAATACTGATAAGTAGCACTTGCAAGCGAAAGTTCAAGCCATGGATCTGAATTGTCCCTCTTGTTTGATTAAGATATCTGCAGGAGTAATGTGCCCTGATCACTGTACTATGATTGTATTGTTCCCCTGATTCTCTCACTCCTCTTGCAGAGCTATGTCTTCATATGCTCAGTTGTGTGTGGATGAAATCATATATGTTTTATACCATATTTATGTATATTTTTAATATATTGATCAAATATATATTAATTTACATGGGTTCCCTTGTACCCTGTTCATTGGTCAATAGCAATACATTGCCAGAGGGCTGAATGAAGTCAAATTTGAGAGAAAGCTACAGATGCATTGAAACGTTTTTTTTTTTTTACTTTTAAACTAAGCAGAAAGGAGTCTTATTCCTCTGGCACCCTACAGAACAGTCTGCTTACCGTCTGTTTGCATTGATCAAAAGGAAGAGGCAATGTTTTTCTTCTGATAACACACAAAGAGAAATTTAAAATACCCGTAATTCTTTGTGGAACGGTATTTCCTCCACACTTTATTTTATTCTGTTTAAGCATGCGACTATTTTGAGCCAGCTTTGATATTACTGCCAGTAATGCATCTGCTGTTGAGCGAGTCTTAATGAGTTTATGGTATGCAACTAAAGACATTCACTAGGAACCCCCGTGGATTTTCCTCACGTAAAACTAAAGAGCAATTGACATCTGGTGTGAAAACAACCCTGATCAGTTGTGAAGCGATAGGTGTCCTTGGATCTTTTACAGGCTAACAGCGGGGTACCTCATCATACAGTAGACTGACACAATCCTCACTAAATGGATGCAGTAGTGAAATATGAATTTTTTTTCCACTATAGGTCCACTGTAGACAAAAAAGCAGCATAAGTTTGCAAGCTTTGAAATTTTGGATCAAATGTCAAAACGTATGGCCTCTACATAAATCAGTGAGCTCACACTGATGATAAATAGTGAATGGCTGTCAGCCAAGGTGTCCCTTTCAAAATGATAATAAAAAAAATATTTAAAAAATATATATATATATATATACATACAATTATATATTTCATATATATATTCAAATATATATATATATATATACACATTAAAGGACACAATGTGAAATAGATAAATACACAATGTATATAATGTGCTTGTTGCTGTTAATAACTTTGGACTGCAAGGAAATTAATTGAGACGCCTTGAGCAAAATTAATTTGGGGTGGAGAGACCATTTGGCAAAGGCAGCAGGACGGCCGACTCTCAGTCCCATACGCAGATCCCCCCCGTGCGGCCGGGAGTTTTATTCCGGCGGAGTAACCTGACTGGACAGTGTCCTGAATGCATGATTCATATTGTTTCCTTTCTGTGAAGCTTTCTGATTTGTCTATAAAATATTCCACGGTGTGGACTTTAAATAAAACAATTCATAATTCAACCCTGTTTAAAGGCTAAACTTTTGCTCTGTACAGTATGTTCTCGTGATATCATATCTGGTACATCATTGAAGCTCTGTGTATTTATTTTAGTTATTTAAATGACGTTTATTTACGAAATGTGACCAATAAATTTGATATCGCCTACAACCCAGCACTTTTCCTTGACATAAATATTCCACAATCAATTGCCTTAGTGAACAGGACAAATATTTTTGATTTTTTTGACTTTTTGTTTGTACGCTGTGCAATCCTTTAACGGCGAATACAAATACAAGTGCGTTAGAACGATTTTTCTCAGAGTTGGCTGAGTGGTGTGACAAGGTGACGGGGCGTGATTTGCGCGTTCTCAGGTGCGCTCCTTGTAAAAACAGGCTGAAGTGGGCCTCACAGCGGGGATGTCTTCAGAGAAAAGACGCCATCCTCATTCAGACATGTTCTTCAAGGGTAGAGTAGAGCACATCTTAGGAGTGGCCCCATTTGTTTCTCCCCATTCTACAGATCTTAAGGGGGTTTTAACCTCCCCTTTCAAGTGCCAAATGGGTGACTTTAAAAACATTTCATGTCGTCCCCAGTGTGTGTGCTTAGGCCCAGAGATGAATGGGCCGTTTATCCAGTCCTGGGTCTTTTTTAATAGCTCCCCTTTTTACAGCTGTCGAGGATGCGAATGCATTTTCCCATCATTTCGTGAGCCAACAGTGTGATGACTCGTCTTTAATAAACAAATGTATACGGAACTGCAATACTCAGTGTGTGTCCATCGTCATCACATATGCATCACATCGGTCTTCGGCCGGGAACAGGGATGGTGAGGAAGCAGTTCTGCCAGTAGGACACAGGACTCACCTCAGTCCTTACACGTCTTTGTTCCTGAGAGTGAACCTGCTCATCCTGGGATTACATCACCTTCAGAACACCTCACATAACACACCAGCTGTCACAAATCGGCCCTCTTCTTTTAATAAAAATCCCCCTTTTCCTCTTGCTTTTATCTTTTTTTTTTCCGGCTGAATTCGCCAAACCTTGTTGCAGCACTTCAAAAAGGAATAAAAAAAATTAAAATGTGGGTCGTTGATCTGTCACGGGGCCCTCCGTTTAGTGGCGCGCCCCTTTGATCTCTCCTCTTCTGTGTGATAAAATAGGTGGGAGAGATGAGGGATGCGAAAGGGGCCAAACAATAGAGTCTTGTTCGCGGGCCTTGGCGAACGGCAACAGATGAATTAAATCATGGCACAAAAAGAGAAAGAGGGGAAAGTAAAGGGATGCTTTTCTCTGGATGCTAACTCCATTTCCCCAGTCCGTTTCGCACTGAACAAGGTGCGCTAGTAACATGCCGACAAGAGCAAAGACAGTCCTTAATGTTTAAGAGTAAAGGCCTCATATTATCATCCACCAATGAAACGATGGAGATAATACATTTTACATTTAAAAGTACCCGTTAACAGTTTATTTAGAATTATGCACCCTCATGGGTACTGGGGGTCCTGAGTTATATGAAAAGGGAAAACAATGATAACCAGGATGGACTTTCACATACAAATGACAGAAAAAGATAAAGATATTCAGTTGAACAGTAAGTTTTAAACCCCCCAGCGTGTGCTTGTGTGTCAGAGGCAAGCTCGCGTTATTACTGACAAGGCGTTGCCGAAAAGAGGAGCGAGCCGGGAGTGCAGGACTGTCAGTGGGAACGATAAGGGGTGTGAAGGAGAGGGAAGACAGAGGTAAACCATCTGGATGGGCGTTCTGTGCCTGGGCTCACATGGATAGCCGCATCCATAATGATAGCCACGGTCTGCTACCACCTCCCAGCACTGACCCTCTGGAGGAGGAGTTACTGGGGCAAGCGGTGATGTCACAGTCCCCGAGCACAATAGATAAATTGTGCTAATACATCTGTTTCTTATCACTTTCCAGCAGCAGCCTTAGAAGAGAACCGGAGTGCTGGAACTGCGCTGTAAATCTTGAGGCGAAAGATTCGAAAACCTCCAAAATAAAGTGGTGTAGCAGGCTGCCAAAGCAGTAACCTAAGGACTTTAAATCACAAGGAAATCCCACTCTCACTCATCAGTGGAGGGGCACATAACCCACAGACAGCTCTGGAGCAGATGAGTTTGGATTGGAGAATAAAATAACAAGCAACACCGATTCTGAAATATCAACTTTTCTCATCATTTATTTCACCTGTCGATGCCTAACTAGTAGAATGGATATAATCTGCTCTTCTGTCACACAGGGGATTAAGTAAGGGGTGCATTTGTCTGGTCCATTTTTAAATAGCAAAACTTGTAATATTAAAATTAGGTTGACCACAATTGGACCACCCTACATTTGATTTCAAATAACAATATTTTAGTTTACTTTCACTGGAAAAACAAAACCCAAAATACAGTTTCCGGTCCAATGGGGGAAGACTACATTGCAATAACTCAAACCAAATGGTCTATTTGTTGGTGGTTCTGAATTCTGGCTGGGGCTGCCTTTCTTCATGCAAAAATAAAAAAATAAACCTTCAAATAAAACCCACTTAAGCGCTCTGCTCTTTCCTCCTGAGTGTAGTTAAATCCTAGTTGTGTATGGACATGATTACAGAGTGCCATGGCTCTTACATCAGTGCAGAACCTTGACTTCCAACAGGAAACCAGTGCTGAAGATCAATTATGCCATTTTTTCGTTTTGGCTGGGAGATGAACACGGCATCTTGCTCAGGAGAATGAGCAGGAGAAAAACATTCCCAGAGCGAACACTGCTGCCCTTTCAAACAGGCGCAACACAGAGAAGGCCGCTCTTACCCAAAGGGGACCGTCCCGCTCAACATGCTCCACAGATATTTGCGGATCATTTGAATTCAAATGCCCAATCCTGAGGGGGAGCCCTGCGTTCACGTAAGAGTTTGAGTTCCTGCGGCTGGCGAGGCCCTGAGCGAGACGCCGCCTATAATCCCGTCTGCGAACAAGGCTGCGGCCTACTGGCGGCTCACAGCAGAAACGGATCCGTTAGCTCAGCAGCTGCGGGGATATGGAGATGCGCTTTTCACACTGAGCTGAGCATTAACAATTGCTTCTTGTTGTGGTGCTGTTTAGCTGCACAGGAGCACATGCACTAGAAACAGGTGACATCTCCACATCTGACATGCTGCCAATGAGAAGATCCTGAGCAGCTCGTGTTTACCTCCCTATTAGTAAATCTAATACTGTGGGATCCTGTGAGGAGCTTTCTATTGTATCAATAGCGTTAGCGGTATCGATTGTTATTTCCGGTTGCTATTTTTAGCTTATGTTAGCCACTTTACTACTTGTATGAACAAAATTTCCCTGCAAAATTAAAAACTGGATTGTTTATTTTACTCTTAGAAATCTTTTTATCTGAATATTGATACATATTTCATGCAAAAAAAAAAGAATATTATAAATTATGACTTGATAGACTCCTGTTCTGTGAGAGGCGCAAACATTTGTCATGTATTGAAGTGCACCTTTGAAAGGAAAAGTATTATTTATCTATGCAAGTGATTTTTGGGAAATCTAAACTGCAGTCTAGAATTAGGCTAGTTGGCATTCTATTACACATGTTTAGTATATATTGTCAAGCCTGGAGCTCCCCTTATGGTAAACATAGGAATTTACAGAAAAGCCAGGCTTGCAGTCTACAGAAATAAGTATAATGTATTACTTGTACAAAATGTGGCCCGTACTTAGTTTAAAAATATGAAGAAATGGGGAAGGGCACTCAATGAGAGAAGAGCAGATGATCTACGATGCATACATCCTTTTACACCACCTTTGGGGGGTCATTCATAAACCCCACTGTCATTTTCCTTTCAGAGCAGAACATAATAACACAACCCCACAGTTAAAAGAACAGATCCATAGGTAAGGTATGCTGACATCAAGTTGAAATTTCCATGTTGCGGAGCAGGGGCAATGAAAACATTTCAAAAATATACATGTACAATCAAAATGCAGGCATCTAGATTCATACAACTAAAACAAAATTAAATCTGCCCATGGCTGCCTGTAGGTATATTGACTGTTGATTATCCAGTATTCACAAGTTTGTTAAGTGATTAAATAAATACTACTTAAATTGATTTAGAACTGTTGTTACAGAGGCAGGTATTTTGCACACATTATTTGCACATATTACCATCAAAGGTAATTATTTCTTCAGTACTGATGTAACCACCATCTCCTTTATGTTCCTGCGCTAGCTAATTCACAGAGGACACAATGACTGATTTGTAGGAGAGTTTACTGCCGTTTTATGTTCCTCCGCAGCTTCATTGTACAAGAAGAGGGATCTTTCAGCCTCTGAAGGGTAACCCTATGGACCAACTCTCACTTGACAACTGAATAAAAGTTCAAAGGGCATCGCCCTGCAAAAACCCAATCTGTCTCTCTTGACAAAATCTCAAGCTCTCCCGTGAACAAAAATACTCACTGCTGGATGCACTCAAACCTACAGAGGAGTGGGGTTAGGGCCTATTGTTACAAATGGCCATCGGGCAATGGGGAGCGGGACCTGCCTGGGAAAAAAAACCCGCCCGCCCTCCAAAATGAACAATAACCTCTCAGCGTGAGACATTAAACATTAACTTGTCAAGACTCTGCTTAAAGATCCTGGAAAGGAAGCATACACCTTCTCTTCATACATCTTCAGTGACCTGTGAATAGCCTACTCCGGAGTGAACATTTTACACAGCAAATAAATGAGGGGGGGAGCACGTGAAGTTATTCGGCAGCGAGAGAAAAAAAAAAGAAGTGCTCCTCGTTTCAATAGAGCAAGTCATGTTGAAAAGTCAGTGTGAAAACAAGCATACGCGCAGGTAGGCAGCGCCGGTCTGCTCTCTGAGGGACATGTTATAACTTTAAATACAGCTGTGAAACACTGCACTCAACAGGACGCTTGTAGAAGTTATGATTAATTTACTGCAGCTTTCCCAGATTTATGAAACGCAACACAAATCTAGCTATCTTGAGGGGCATAATTTACTAGGTAGCCAGAACAAAAATGCCATTCAAAACCCAGCCTGAAATGACTGAATGAAGAGTTCTTAGTGGATTGCGTGGGATGGTACATTGAGTATAAGAAACACATTTAAATGCTGAAAGGTCTTCAAAGCCAATACCTAATTTTGCCCATTGCATGCGGTGACCATATTGAATTAAAAAAAGAGGACGCTGTGGGCAGGCGTTATGAGTATAATACTAGGCTATTTTGTTCACGGTCCATGCAAGGAGCAAAACCTAATCAGACATTTTTAAGAATTTAGAAATCCCGCAAGGCGGATATTTTCCGTCCCAAAAACAAGAAATGTCCAGGAAAAAATAAGATGTCTGGTCAGCCTACCATTAGACCACAATTGTCTAATTTTCTTCCAGGAAAACTCCAACAGCTAGAGCTTCGGGTTGACAATATCAAGCAAAGTTTCACACACATAATTTTACTAGACAACTACTTTTGATACTGCAGTTAAACTTCACAAAATAGAAGAATAGCCTACTCCGTAGAGCTACATGTTGCTAGAACAGCCCTTTTACAAAATCTATTCATTGTAGTTATATGTAATCTTTTCTACGATTTTTATCCAGATATGTCCATATCACATAACCACTCCCTCTAGTGGTAGCAAGAGAATTTAAACACCCTTTCAACTACAAAAACGAGAACTGTCAAGTGAATTATTGAGTCTAATGGATTAACTTATTGCCAAAGCAAAAGTTAAAAGTACAAAAGTAGGGACAACATGTTCAATGGACTTATGCAGGCATTTCCAGAGGTCTCCCTGCACCCTCGCTGGTATACTAGAGAGTAGGCACTGGCTGGTTTCCGGTTTCACTGTATACCACGGTTTGAAAAATTTCCCATCATACCGTTCCAATGGTATCAGCTGTTTTTTTTGTTTACTAAGAAACCATATCTACCATATGTTTTTTTGATAGAACATTTATCATGGTAGAAGGACTTCACTGAGCTAAAGAATGCATAAACGTGTGTATAGAACGAGGAGAGAATGTGCATGTGTTTGTTGTGTGTGCGTGCACATCAATGCTGAAATAATAGAATGAGTAGTATGTCCACCCCATTTTTATCATTTTTTAAAGGTAAAATCTATTAAAATAAATTGTCTAAATTTATGTTTAATCCAGTAAGAAGAATAGTACTATATAAGGGACACGTCCAACAGTTAACTGTCAGGTTAACATGCCTTTATTTTTGTGAAATAAAAAAATTGTGAATTTCCTGCATCACAACCTGGGCAAAAAGCAAGCTTTTTGGGCAAAGCGCGCAGAACATAGCTCGGCGGGTTAAACTGCATAAAATGAAGAGAGAATGCATTTACTTAAATTGATTTAGAAGCGTTTACTTGCAAACAATAATTCAATTATATTCTACATGTTAATATATAATGTTCCTAATGTTCTATATGTTATTTGAAAACAAAATACATTTTGTTTAATGGCAAAAAAAATATGTAGGTGTTCAACAACCTTAATTGGGCAAGAAATTGGTTGGAACAAAAACCAGCATACACAGAGGTCTCCAGGACCGAGTTTGAGAACCACTGCTCTACACCACTGGTGTGCCAGCTTGGGGCACTATTGGAATTAGGCACTCTGACACTAGCTCCTGAACCTTGCAGGTATTAGCAGATTGCAGCAGCATGAGCAATGGATGTTTTTGCTGCATTACGTCCATCACCATGTGCATATCGGTTTCCTCAAATACTACTAAAAAGGTTTTATTTTATGAATAATAACATTGTTCTTCAGTAAATACAGCCAAATCTCAGTTGTAAACCTTTTGAGAACGCTACAAGGCAGATAAATGATGGGTGAAATGTTCTGTTGGAACAGTCAACTTTGACCAAATTGTCTAATCTGTGCATTTTAAACACCATTTTATTACCGTTTTAATGCCCACTGTGGACACTGAAAAACATTTTTTTTTTATTGTAAATTATGTGCTGTGCTGGCAAAAACATTATTAGGAATACATCAAATCAAAATGCCCACGTGCCATTCTTAAGCACTAGGACTTCATTGAAATTATGGCGTTTTCCTGTACAAAACAGTCAACTTATTGTAAATATCTCAAAATGAAACTAGCCAGTCAAGTTATTATGGTCATTCATAGATCTAAGGAGGTTCTCACCTTGTTGAACATAGGATGAATCAATTTTATCTATTTACTGGACAGCAAAGATTTGCAGAAACTAACAACTTTTTGAAAGACTGCAGCAAATAATAGGAAATACTCAATTGGTGGTTTAGGTGTAGCCATCAGGATAGTGGGAAAACACCAAACATGGTGTAAAATCAATTTTCCAATCATCCGATTACCAGTTAAACAAGAATCAAATAATGCAAAAATTGTCCACGTAGTTTGGCTGATAACCCCAAGATAGCAAGACAATACAGGTCAATTGCAGTGTGCTTTAAACCTCGTAAATCCAGCTATAACTGTTGACCCAATATGTTCAGATTTCTGGTGCCATGCCAAATGAGACTTATGGTTTGCCTTTGTGAAATAAAAGAATATGGTTGACCCACAAGCGTTGTGATATCAAATACTGACAAAGCAGATAAAATGCTTATTGGGACCCAGTCCACCTTGGGATGGTACAAACGGTTTCCCCAATAGTAGCGATAGCAAAACTTGGAAATAATGGTAGATCTCAATCCCATAATCCATAAAAAGCAGGCTTAAGGTTGGTATTTTATTCATTTTTCAAAACATGACCAAACCACTTTGTATTCCTACATATTCATGCTTTTGTCTCAAGGCCAGTCTTAAAAATGGCATATTTGGAAGACCAAACTATGTACCGTTCCATGCTGAATTGGTTCAAAATCCTGCAGCAAGTAACAGGTAACATAAGCCTGGTTGCCTTTACCCGTTTTCATTAGTTATCTATTAAACACAGTGCAAACAACAAAATCTGGTAAATTTAGTGTTAATTAAGCTTAGACCTCCATACTTCAGTGAACTAATTTCTCAACAAGGCCTCCACAATCTCAGAGTATATGTAGCTATTCTCACGGTGTCAAAGGTCAAAACATGGCTGCGCTAATGGCTGCAAGGCTACTATAAGCTACATTTGGAATACGGATGCGATTTTGTGAAAAATAACCAGTAACTAAACCACCCAAATAATCTGAAATGCTATTGGCCGGGACACTACTGGAGTCACCGGAAGGGTGCATATTGTCAAACTCAAGTCTGCCTTTGTGGGTCAAAATCAACCAGTCTTCCCTAAACTGTGGCCTGAATACCTCAGAACTTGGCATGCTATTTTCAAACATTTTATCCATTCAAAAAAAAAGTATGTTGGTTTTCTATAGGACTTTTTTTATTTTTTGTTCCACTCACTGCATTAATGTGCGCATGAACAAGGCCATTTAATTTTCCAGCTTTTATGTTCACGTTTACCACGTGAAAGTGTTTCATGTTTGTGATTTTTAATCCCAATACTTTACATGGGTTTTACGGTGGTTGCTTTGGAAGTAAGGAACCTTGAATTTCTTTGACCAAATTGTCTAATCTGTGCATTTTAAACACCATTTTATTACCGTTTTAATGCCCACTGTGGACACTGAAAAACATTTTTTTTTTTATTGTAAATTATGTGCTGTGCTGGCAAAAACATTATTAGGAATACATCAAATCAAAATGCCCACGTGCCATTCTTAAGCACTAGGACTTCATTGAAATTATGGCGTTTTCCTGTACAAAATTTGGTTATTGCACCCCCTTGTGGATTATTTCCCTCTACATTGAAGTCTTAATATTCTTGGAATTTAAGAGAAAATGCAAATTTTTAATTAATTTTTTTATTTCATTTTATTTGACAAATATATATGAATGCTTACTTCTTAAGGGGGTATTCAGAGAAGTGTTTACACAAATTAAATTCCCCCTAAATAAACAAAACTAAGAAATCATGTGAATAGTAAAACACCTACATGATATAACAAAAAAAATTACATTTGTGCCTTTGGAGACAATTGTACAACAGTATGAAACAACGCCGACAAGCATCTTTTGCTGGCAAGCAATTTTGCTGACACGTGTGAAAGCTAGCTTCCTTTTCATTGAGTTACTGATGCACATAGTTCTCACCTTTCTTGATCCAACTTCTGTAATTTCATGAATAAAGACATGTGTACTTTTCATTATTCGTATGGATGCTAAGAAACTTTCAGAGCCTGAAGGGACCGCCTCTGATTTTACACACTTCAATCCAAATGTTCAGGACTGACGTGTGAATTTTCACGACGACCTTTAAGGCACACAAACTTTAGGAGCCCACCGAGGGCAATTTTTGGCAATGCATTGGTCCCATCAGACAGTCCTCTCTTCATATAAACTACAAATGTAAAACAAAATAAAAGCAAGGAATACAGCAAAATAAAATAATAGGTTATACTCATCATACAAGAAGAGGTAAATCTTTTTTCATTTTTGTTAAAAAAAAAATGTACTGAAACCTAAAGATAAATTTAGATCTAGTCTAGGAAAGTTTTGAGTCATTGGGTGAATACTATATTACAAATGAATGTAAGCCTATTTCTTGGACATGTAAGCCGACGATGACGATGTATTAAACTCTTTAAAGAGAATGCAGCTCAGTGAGGGACCTCTTCTCCTGTTGCATGAATGCTTGAAGGCTCTTTTTCCCTGGCTGGAAAGTACTCTCCTTCCTTGAGAATGGCAAGATTACCAAGACCCTCAGGAGTGTCTCAATATTACAAAAACACCTTATGTCAGACACCTTCAGCGTGTCCAGCACAGTAGTGGGCAGATAGCCAGCAATAGGATCCTTCCACTTGCTATTCCACGCATTCAGCTCACTGGCCAATGAACTCAAATCAGGAAGATCATCTTTGTAAATGCAGGTCCCAATGTCCTCCATACAGTCAGCTTCCATTTTGGACAGGACATAAGGCACGATCGTCAGACATCTCACGGCACTGAGGGTGTGGTCTGAGAAGAGCGCAGTGACCTCTGCGATGGAGTGCTCCACAGCCTTCATACTTACAGTATTTCTGTAATGGTTACTGAGCAGCTCTTCCAACGCTGGTTGGAGCAGCCTGATCTGCAGCTTTGCAGCCAGAGACCTCGCCTCTCTGAACCAGGCATCGTGGTGGACGATGAGATTACTCTTCACCTCGTTTAAAGAAGCCAGGAGGGCAGGCAAGCACTTCACAGCTGAGAACATATCCAGGGGCTTGCCCTGTAAGCTCTGGCTGAGGTTTTTGGTAAGGCCCATAATGTTCTTCAGTGCTATGACAAAGAAGACAAACTCAAAATCACAGACAGCGCTGGAAAAGACCCTGGCCTGGTTCTGGTGAGAGTGGCCCTTTTGCCTTCTTGCAGTCTCATAGAGGATGAGAGCGACTGTTTCAAGGAGCTCTGCTATGACCTCAAACATGTCGTGACTCTTGCCCCAGTCGCTTGTCAGCCTGTCCTTCAGCTCATTCCCCTTGCCATCATCCTGTGGGAACATCAAGGTGATCTTGTCCTCCAACATGGCCTGCAACTCCACATTGTTGACAAACCACAGCAACATCTTTTCCATGGTGGCCACACTGCGAGCCATGCCAAGAACAGGAGAGGACCTGGCAAGCCACACATTGAGGGACACAGAGGAACTAATGGTGCGTGTAGCCAATGGGTACTTCTGCAAAATGATGGCAGACACAGACCTCATGTGAGAGCCAACAGTCCCTGTGCTTAGCACTGACTGACCTCTGCAGAACTCCATGTTGAGCCCCCACTTCTCTGATAGAACAGTCTCCATGGTGTCCGCAAAGGCCGTGGTGTCCTCACAGTAGGGGATGAGGGCCACAGACTCCTCGCACTGGGTGTCCTGCTTGTCCAGGTACCTCACATAGACGGGGATGTAGCGTTCACCCTCAATGTCAGTCACCTGCTCTGTGATGACCGAGAAGAACTGTGAATCCCACAATTCCTTGAGGATTTCCTCTCTGACGGAAGGACTGTAGAAAGACAATACTCTCTGACCACTGTCACCAGATTTCTGCTCGTCTGTTACTTGCTCCTCTTTGACTGGGTTGGCTAAGGCTGAATGCATCCCACTGGGCTCTTGAGAAACTGCTGAATTGTTTTCGTCTACAATTCCAATATCCAACTCTAAAAATAAATAAATAAAGCCAAAACACAAATGTAAGAAAGAGGCTTGTGCTTCTGGACAATGTCAAAACATAATAGCTTCCAATAAATAAGCAAACCAACATAAGCTATTACTCTCATGCACTTCAACAGAAATGTGATGAAAATGGTTAATGTTTTCTGACTGCTGCCTGATCACAGCACTCCCCTTCCCTAAAAGTTTGAAACAGCTCCATCTAAAGTTAAAAGCTCACGTTTCTGATTATCCACAATAACATTAACTGATGCATTACTTACCGCTTTCCAGCTTCAGGCTTTCAACTTTCTGTTGTACCTGGAAATTGAATAGGTAAACAAATGTATGCTTGAGAGTGACGTAAACTCAACAAGTCCTACAAAATTATCTAGATCTTCATCACATGAAATTCCAATTTTTCTTCTTTACACTGAATTTAATGTAATACAAGGGAAGGTGCATTAGCTATGGATCCACATTTGTGTTACTGAATTCATTTACCTGGAGAAGAAATGTGCGTCTGTCTGGATCCACATCAATGCACTTGTTGAGTACATCCTCCAAAGCTCGAATTGCTGTGTGATGCATATGGAGCATGATAATGTCCATTTTGTTATTCTTGCATACACAATTTTGCTGGAAGGCCTTCATAGAATTCAGAGTTGTTTTCATAAGATCGCATTCCATGCTGACACTTGGCAGTACAGCTACTATCTTCAGTAGAGTGCTCACGGTAGAGTGGTCTTGCGATTTAGGGTGGAGCAGCGTCTCAGAAATGGAAGCTGGTGGAGAAGCCTCTTGACATTTCTCTTTCCAAAAACTTGCCCAATTGCAGATATCCTGTTCAGCGGAGTCCGGTTCTGGGAGGTCAGTCCGATAGGCAATAGGCAGTTTCTCAGTGAATTCGGAAACAACAGCCTGTGGATTACATGTTGGGAGCAGAGACAACACCTTCAGAGCATTCAAATGACTTTCGGAAAAGTTGTGCTTCAGCTCACCCATCATCAAGCTCAAGACGGGTTTACACAGGGTCTCCCTGTAATATGCTTCAGGTGACTCATAGCTGCTGCACTTCTCTGGAAAACAGACCTGTCCAGAGGCTACCTTAGTGGCTAGCTGAGTGGCTTCCTCAAACCATGGAGCATGGACCACATTTATGTTCTCAAGAGCATTATTCAGAGACTCTATGATTGGTGTGATCTTATCCACCTCACAGATGATGTCAGCGGGATTACCACACCGGAAAACAGTGCTGCAATTTCGGAGAGGGGTGCAGACATTCTTCAAAATCACTAATGCAACCACAAAGTCTGCTTCCCTTACTGCCTGAGAGAGTATGCCTGCATGCACTGACATTGTGCTGCTCCACATGCCACTGGCATTGTTGCTCACTGAATCCAAGCAGCTTAACACTCCCTCTAGTGTGTCAACCAAAATGTCAAAAAAGTCTTCCCGCTTCTTCCATCTGGAACAACAGGTCTCTGGAATTTCTGCCAAGGCCTCCCTAGGTGTGTTCAATAGTATGTCCACAGCCTGAGCCAGCTCTCCCTCCAGCCCTGGGGACTGGTCAAAAAACATCAAGAGATCCTCCACTATTTCCAGCACTCTGGTAACAAGATTGCAAGGTAGACTTGCCACCAGCCAATAGGCAAGGCCACATGACTCGCTGGGTGTGTTCACTGCCTGGGGATACCTTTCCAAGATATTCAAGGACATCGTCTTCAGGCACAAGCTCTCTGTGCCCACCCGCATGTACGCCTGTCCACGGCAAAAGTTCATCTGTAGTCCCCAGTCTTCTGTAAGGACTGCCTCAAAGCTTTTCGACTGCGTATCACTATCACACTCTTCATCAAATGGTAGGAAACCAAGTAGTTCTACCTTAGGTACACAATTGGCTACATATCTTATGAAGGTGGGCAGATACTTCTTCTCAGCAACAGTTACAACTTTGTCAGTAATGAGAGAAAAGAAAGGAGATTCCTGAGCTTCAGAGAGTATTGTGTCCCTGATAGACTTTACAAGACCACCCAGAATTTCCTTCTCTTCAATGTTAGATGCACATTGGTCAGCTCCTTCCGCCCAATGACACATGCCGAGATCCTGCAGGAGTAGATCCTGGTCTTCCTGGGAAAGCTCTGAAAATGAACAGTTCTTCTTTGCCAGCTGAGCAGCCTGTTTGAACACAACTGCAAGACTGTGCCTGTTATCTCCAGAATGCCCATTCGCATCCACAACGTTCAGCAGGAGGTCACCCTTCTCTTCAGCGGACTGCTGCATTTCAGCAGCCTCTAGTCCCTCTTTGTGATGTTCCCCTGTAGTATGAAATATACTTACACATTTATCTAAAAATGCACACCAACACGATCATCACAAAAACATATGAAATTAAGCTTTGAAATTACTTTTCTCCAAATCCAAGAAATACATTTCTATTCCGGTCGCATCTGTACAAATTCTTCATGTGCAGGCAGACTACAGGTGGCTGTTCTTGTGTGGCGAGGGTGGGAAATCCCTGCCAGCTCAAACCCCCCTCCCTGGGAAATGCTATAGCCTATTACATTTCTGGTAATTTAAACAAAAACAGTGCAACCCTACAATAAAATAAAAAGTGGTGTGTAATAAGGACTGGCCAAAGTTTAACCATTATGTTTCAACCTACAGGACTCACAGTTGGAATTAATAGAATTTAATTCTTAATCATGGGGTGCACGAGGACTACCTTGTTTGGACCACCTTGGAGGCCCTAAATAACCACTACCACAAATTTTATCAGTAGCAAAGTATAATCTTTCCACAACGTTTTCGTAGCGTGGACTTGAGATGCATCCCACGGTGGCATTTATTCTAAAGCCATCTATTGTAGCCATTCCATTTATGCCTTCATTATGTGAACACTAAATATATACTGCATTAACTCCAAAGACAGGAATATAAGCCCAAAAGCATTAAAGTTCAGTCTTACCCTCCATATTTGTTTCGGCATGCTTCACCAGACTTTTGGATTCTTTATCCTGGAAACATACAATATTTAATATTTCAAACATCAACCAAGCACATTCTACCAAATCCTTTTCAACAAAATCTCAAACAAAGATATAAAGGTGGAATATGTCCACAATATTCTGAAACAGACTTCAGACTTACCAAGCACAGGCCCTCCAGTGCCTTTGGGGTAACCTTCAAACACTCAGCAACCATCCTGTCCAAATCTCTGTTGAAGTTGATTCCCACTTTTAGCATAGCTAAGCACAAAGATCTGTCCTTACTAGGAGTTTCCCTCAAGTAGTCCTGAAACAGCTTGTGATGCATGGTTTCTCCACAGTGCTCCAGCGCTGTGCTAGGCAGCACACACATTATCCTCAGCAAGGTGTTGATGTTTCCAAAGTACTGCATGAGTGGAAGGCGGAGGGTCTGAAAAATGGTGTCTGGTATGGTTACAGTCACCACTTTAGTCTTCCACTTTACCCTCCAGCAGCACAGTTCGGTGAAGAAGTTGTCGGGGTCTGGAAGATCGCTGCTATAGAGGGGGGGCTTGGACTTGAGAATCTCAAACATATAACTCACAGTCACGGAACAAGGGACCAGAGAGAGGAAGTTTAGGGCTTCCTTGTGATCATCAGAGAAATGATCCTTCACAGCATTGATGAGGTTGTCCACAAGTGGTACGCTCAGTGCATCTTTGTAGTAAGTTGCTGGTTTCAACATGCCATCCCTGGGGATGGGAGCATTTTCAGGCACTTTGATTTGCACGCTTAGGCTTTGTGCTAGCGCACATGCTTCATCAAACCAGTTCTGATGGAAAACCTTGATATTGGTTTTCACCCTGTTCAGGGTGGCCACAATTCCACTGATCTGGCACAGCTGAGATGCTGCGCTGAAGTGGTCCTTCTGGAGGCCAGAGCTGAGCTCTCTTGTGAAGCAGGAGGCATTCTTCAGGGCAACCATAGGCACAATGAAATCAAAGTCCCTCATTAACCCCAATAACCTGCCTGCCTGTTCAGGGATATTAGCTTTCCAGCGCTGTGGCTTGTTGTTGTTGATTTTGCCCAAACATACAACTAAAGGCTCCAACATCTGCACAAAAACTTCATAAGAGTCATGTTTTTCAAGCCAGACCAAACAGAATTTCCCTTGCAGCTCTTGAACTTTTTCATAGCTTTCCCTCAGGCCCTGTGCTATTACCTGATCCAACTGTTTTTCTAAAGCAGGATCACTGCCGAAAAAGAGCAAAACCTCATCCATTGTGTCCAGCGCTCTTGTAATCGCTGGCACAGGTATGGATTTGGACCACCATGTATTAAAGGAATAGCAAGAGCTGTGCGTGCAGATTGCAAGGGGGTACTTTTCCTGAATTTTGCATGCGAATGCCTTCAGCTTGTAAGACACGTCTCCGGACCCAAGGTAGGCCTGGCCTCTGCAGTAGTTCAAGTTCAGGTTCCACTCCTTGGTGACAATCTGGTGAAGGCGCTCGGACATAGCATCACAATCCAAATCAGCCTCTATGAACCCCATCAGCTCAAGCCTCATGACATCAAAAGTGTCCACAAACCTGAGGAAGAGGGGAAGGTGGTCCTTGTCCCCCAGAGTAACCACGCGATCAATGAAGAGTGAGAAGAAAGAGTTTCCAACCTCACAAAGGATCCCTTGTCTCACAACGTCCTCACAAACTGAGAGGACTTCCTTCATCTCTGATCTGGTAACATACTCCATCTCTCCTCCCTGCTGTACACAGGTCTCCGTGGGCTGCTTACTTTGGGTTCTACAGGCCACTGTAAGGGCAGCCTGCAGGGCCGCTTTTAAAGATTCCTTGTCTGTCTCCGGGCACTTCAAGTGATCACGATCCATTTTCTCTTCCTCTACCTCAAAAGTCATTATTTTAGTCTCCTCAATCTCCTCCTTTACATAATTTTCACTACCTTCAAATGCTGAAAGAGAACAAAAGGGGAAATAACCCATTAGTGCCAAAATAAGGTACATTCAGTCAGTACAGAACGGTGAATGAATGCAAAAATTAAGTTACCTGCAAGTTGAGTTTTGTTGAGATTATCCTCCTGTGGTAAAAAATAAAAATAACAGTGAAAACATTAGCTTGAATACATGCGTTTTCTCAGATCTTATTAAGTGAAGCAAATATACTAGGACGGACATATCCACACATACATCAATATAAACCAAAGGATTTACCATAAGCAATAACTGCAATATGTCAGAATGTTTCTGGATGAAGGATTCAACCATGTCATCAACACTGAAGTGCACATCTTGATTGACGAATACGAATGCCATGTTGCAGAGTCTCTTGTCCTCTGGCGTGGCTCTCAGGTAAGAATTGTATCGGTCTAAAACCATATCATACTGTCCGTACACATCTGCCTCAGCATTTACACAGGGAATAGTACCAAGGACTTTCAGCAGGCTCTGGACGTTTGGGTAGAATCCAATATCGGGAATCTTCAAAGTCCCAAAAACCGTGGTCGGGAGAATCCTGCGCTTGCTGGCATGCTTCCACTTGACCTCCCAGCAGCCAAGCTCATCATAGAAGGAGTCTGGTCTGGCCAGGTTGTTCAAGTTGGCATCCGCCACTTTGTCCCTGCGTATGCTGAAATTGTGGTCTGCCATATAAGAAGGTACTAGAGACAGCCACCGGAGGATTCGCACCATCTCTGTGCTGAACACTTTCTTTACTTCCTCAACAAGGTATTGCAGAATCTGAGTGCTTAGCATCTCTCTGTAAAAGTCTTCTAGAGAGCACTGAGCAATGTCCTCTTTGCTTTTCCCTTCAGAAGTCTCTGGCAGAGTGATTTCGACTCCCAGCTTCTTTGCCTTACATACAGCGTCAGAGAACCATTTTCTGTGGAATATTGCGATCTCTTGCAGCTGTTTACTAAGCAACTTTAAGGCATTTGAGATGGTATACTGCAAAGTACTACTGATGCTAATCGTTCCTTTGAGACTTGGGTTGAGGATGCTGACGCAACACAAGGTGTTCTTTAAAACAACAAGCGTGATGATGAAACTGAAATCCATCAGTACCGGTCGCAACCTGGCTACCTGCTCTGCAGTGTCCATGTCATTTGCATTCATCTCATTAATGCAGCAAAGGAGTGGCTCTAAAATATCTAACATTGTCTGGAAGGCATCGACACCATACTCCCAGTGGTTCTGGCAAGCATCCTTGATCCGGTCCACCTCCCCTTTCATGTGCCCATACAGGGAGGTAATCTTTGCCTCTACCTTCCCCCAAAGAGTCAAAGATGATCTCAGCAGGGTTGCGACTTCTTCCACAGTGTTAACTACCTTCTGGATGGAAAGGATTGGCATGCAGCGAATTAGCCACATGTTAAAAGCGTAGGGGTCGCTTGGCGCCAACACCACCTGTGGGAACTCCCGTAGTATCCGACTGGACAAGTCTTTCATCTTCTGGCATATGCTCCCCGTGGTCAGATAGGTCAACCCCCGGCAGTGCTCCATACGCAGTCCCCACTTGTTCCGTATGGCTGAGAGGAGCATGTAGGCCAAACTCTCCGCATCCACGTCACAGGGAAGGAACCCCATTAGGTGCTTCTGGGGGAATCCAGCTACGGTGACTGATCTGATGAACACTGGTATCTGCTCCTTTCCCTCGATGTTTGCCACATCCTGCAGTAGGATGGAGAAGAAGCGGGCAGACCGCAGGCTGTTGCGCATCTCATCCCCCATGAGGTCCTCACTAAACTGCAGCACCTCTTTCTGGTCAATTTTTTCTGCGCACACAGGGCTGAAACGAGATGGTTCTCCATGGCTACTCATGGGCTCGACGGCGTTGGGATTAGCATTGTTGCTGATGCTGAACCCAGTGAAAGCAAGGGTTTCCTTGAAGTACAGTTTGAGGGTATCCTTGGCTTTGGAGACAGAGGCATCTTCTTTGACCAGTGGTTCTAAGTCACTCATTGTACTGTTTTCTCCCATCTCCTCCTCCACCTCGGATGGGGGGCTCTCATCTGAAATATAATTAGCAAATGCATTACAACATATTACAGACGCATACAAATTGATCCAAAAAAATGTGCTTTGAATTCAGTTAATATCAACAGGGAACTTGGTGTACAGTACATAAAGCGCAGGCTTAAAAACTACTTATTCTTTCAAGGATAGCATGGAACATTCATTCCCCACAGCTGAAGATATTATCTAAAACTGTCAGTTTGCAATTTCCCAGCAAAACAAAACTCTTAATGTAGCACAAATTCAAGACAAGTACTGCCTGACAAAAATATGCATGTGCTATAAATCCTAAAATAGTGGTGGCTATAGAACACTTGAATCTGAACTGAAGTACCTGACAGTTCTTGCAAAACATTTTATGTGCCATCATATTGGTCATTTCACTTGGATGGATACTTAGCAGAAAAATATGAGAAGTCAAATAAATAGTAGAGGCTTTTTTGTATTGCTTAGTCATTCAGGCTCCTCTTTAGTGTCATTGTAGAAAATGTGTCACAGTGTACAGTGGTAAACAATTGGTTTTGTCCCATGAGGGTAGAATGTACTTTAGTCAGCTGCACCATGCACCTTTGAGTTTATTAGTTGTCATTTGTGAGATGTACATAGTCTTCTGATTCACTCACCTTTAGCTGAATGGAGAGTGAATCAGAAGACTGTGTATGATTCAACTTCAGTGCTGCTTGTGCATATGTGGGTTGCATAACAGTGATGCAATTGCAGTCTCCTCAAATGGTAGAAGATGGGGGATAGGGACTAAAACTACAAAACCAACAGCCACACTAACCTTTAGTTTTCTTTGCAGCTTCAAGCTCCTCCTCCGTCTAAAAGGTAGAAAACAGGAAAATCAATTAAATTTAATTAATTTAAAAAAATAAAAAAACAAGAATCAGAGTTCCTTTAAAAACAACCTATTTTTTTTCCATTTTTTGTCAACATGACAGGGGAAAATACAAAGTTTGTTCGCTCATGTCCTTTAAAATATGTATTTTTTTTAATGACGCGAAAACAAACGTCATGTGATAGCCAGTCTGGAAACAAGAAGTACAGGTGAGCAAGGATCATTTTGAGTAATATGCATGACATTGGTATAATCCAATTGTATGTTTACTGTTAGCCTTGTCTTGCAGAAAATTTGGATGCATATGTTTAAATGGGGTGATAACTGGGTCTCTGAGCACATGAACTTCTATTCATCCCTGTGTAGATTGAAATCTTGGAACCAAAAGACATAATTTATCTACTCTCTCTCTCTCTCTCTCTCTCTCTCACACACAGACACACAGACACACAGACACACAGACACACAGACACACCGATGTTAGCAATGGACTCACAGGTTCTCGGACACGTTTCCTGTTGCGGCTCTGTGGATTGTTCAAGTGACTTGTGAAGTCAAATATTGTTGGAACAGCTCCATCCTTCAGAACAGTTCTTAAAGCACTCTAGGAATTAAAGAAGGATTATATTTAAAGAATACATGCATTACATTTTCATTTTATCCATGTATGCCATCATACACAATACATGACATGAGGAAAATGGTAACTGGCATCCTGGTCATTATATCTGCAATTATAAAGAGGGGGGGTAATGCATTGTGAGAAAAGATATTATACCATGCTTGACATCAACTTATTTTTACATAAAATCCAATTCAGAATCAAAAAATTGCCGTGTTTTGGGGGTTCCAACTTTCTTTGGCAAGTGGATTTTTGTCTACATGTCTGAACCAATATTTATTGTTTCATGGAAATAACCTAGCCATGTCGCAGATAGGGAAGTAAGCCCAATCAACACTAAGATGATACAACCACATTGAAAATAAAAGTGCCTCCTATTAAACTCCCTGATTAGATGTTGTAACCATGGCAACCACGACAGGCAGGCAAAAACAACTACGTAGCATCGTAAGGGTTAGACTAATTAACACTTAGTTTTTAGTTATGAAATAAGTTGGGTGTGTGATGAGTGCACATCATTAGCACTCTACAGCCAAGAAAAAAATAGGCTTAACTGGCAGAAGTGTCCCAAAGCCACACGGTTCATCAGTTTACAAACCAGCAATAATTAGTGTGCCATATTTGTCAAGTTTGCTCATTTGATTTTAACAAATGACTGTAAAATACAACAGTTAGAAAAAAACACACTGCCTGTATTGAGTTAAAATATAATTCTTGGAATGTCGGTCAACAAGACAATACACTTTAGAAGTTGCATTAGATGGGCAGCTGACGACATTACCTAACTTTGGTAGGACTGACTCCCTTTTAACAAGCAACACTCACTTAATGGCTTCCCCATTGCTAAGGATACAAATAATGGCCTTCCAATCAGTGTTTTTGAATACAGTGCACCTAAGATGCTTTCCAGACTAGAACATGATAAGGCACTGACTACAACAGAACAGCAGGGTGAATCAGATATTAAGGGCTTCTTGTGTTAAGCAGGGATGCGATCCCTCCCCAATCCGAGTGAATGAACAAAGCTTACAGTGCAAGGCAAGGTCAGCAGTTATTCTGCATAGTCTAAATGACAATGACACAGGACTTTTAAACACTAGGCAAATTGCTGATGCATATATATGAGAAAACAAACATGAGCAACTCAGATACTTACATGCCTGCATATCAGGGAGGGTTCAAAGTGATTTGCACAGAGTTTATAAAGCCTGTGCAACTGCTCAGGGGTTTTCTTCTCAAGATCAGGCCTGCGACAGTTATCCAGCCATTGCTTACACCTAAAGTCAGAGCGTGTGAGAGGGAATGAGAGTGGCATAGTAAAACATGCAACGTAGAAAATTAAAGGATTAAAAATGGATCGGATCATGAGAAAAACAAAGATTAAGACATGCTGTAATATACAAAACAACGAAACTACTTTACAGAACATGACTATTTCCAGTATTTGACATTTTAAGCCGGTATGCAAGGCTTTTCTTTTCTTTTCTGCTTGGTAGCTACTTAAATAAGCTTACAAGTAGATTCATTTTACTTTTAAAAATAGTATCGTATCGTATAGTGAAAGGTTTGACTAAGCACACTTACATACACTATTAATAAGATTTGCTTCCCGTTATAGCAAGGCTACTTAGCTAGCCCACAAGCTAAAGGTTTCGATTCATTGGGGGCGGCTAACCGGCTAGTTAGCTAGCAGTAAGTACACGCCAAGTATATATAAAATTAATACTCTAGTTAACTTGGTTTAACTGATGCGCATCAACATTTACAGCAAATCTAACTCGCTACTGTACAATACTTACCGCTCTGGGTCCAGTGGAAACCTAAAGAACGCAATGTTGGATTGGTCTGTGCACTGATTACAATTCGCTGCGGCACAGCAGTCGGGCATTTTGGACTGCATGCACTCGCTGATTCACAGTAAATTTAGCATCGCACAAACTTATGAAATTACTCAAGGAACGTCTAAAAAATTAGTTGGTGCTATGTTTTACCATCTGTATGACAACATAGACACACGCGGCTATTCTACATCTAAGAACACTTGCTCCAAAACTTGTACTTCTAGCGCGATATAATTATTCGAGCGGACATAAACCAGGAAGAACACCTAAACAAAACGGAAATAGATACAGAGCCTGTATGGCGCACTGATCTCTGGTACAAGGATACGCACTAGCTTCTTCAAATATAATTAAATGAATAGAAGTATCGGTCTATTGTTGATATACAATATTTGTTTTAAGCTTAAAACACACAGCGGTGATTCTAAAGTTATTAACAAGAAGGGACTGTTAAATATCTGAAGTACACCACGAGGTATTGAACGTTTCAGTCGTCACGTGGTTGTCGCCTTAACCACTCCCCTCGGTGACTCATCGGGCAGAAATCAATTTACAGTCACCGTGACCGACATTTTAGGTCTTGGGTGCGAAAAGGTTGATTTCAGGACTTCATCGGGTAGAAGTCAAATTTAAACGATGAAACGCATATATAGGCTACCTATTGGAGTATAGCCTAATGTAATACAGTGTTATCGGACTGAACGAATGTAGGCTACCGGGTGTTCGTTGCTTCTCTTTGTTGAACCCAAAACACCAATGTTTGATAGGCTATGTTTATGATGTATAATTGCATTGTCTTCTGGACGTGACAGCAATAGCAATAGGGTAGGAACACGCCCACATAAGCAAGCAGATGACTGACAACCCACGCAGAAACGTATTGGCGTGATACTGACAAAACAGCCTACCTATTCGCTTTGCATAATGACTGACTTGACGCCATCTTGGAATAAGCTAGCGACCTGGCGGAAAATACAATTCGTTTATATAGTAGGCTATTTTATTTGAGTAAACAGTGGTGTGTCTTTCTGGTGACGATAGGCTTCCTACTGGATTTGCAATTATGTTGCTGCGACGCTATTCGCTGATTTAATTACAATGTATCGCTGTCGCTTTCGAATGAAGAGGCATTCCGTTATGTTAGGCTACAGTGTTACTCAATATTTAGCTACTAGTGTTGCAATCTCCTGATCATCTGGAAATGCAAATTTAGAATTATTAGCGGTGCCCCAACAACTGAAACAGCGTCCGAACACACTGCAGGGGTTGTTAGACTGCACCGCCATCTCCATTGTTGCTTTTCATGGAAATATGGTTTATTTACAAAGTTTAGTTCGAAATTTCTACCCAGGACATATCCCGTGTTCTATTGTTCCGGTCAAATAACTGATTCCCACCCCTGAACCACAGTTCTAATATGCCAACTGGTAAAGGTTCTATCCTGCTACGATGACATGGACATCTATGTTACCAGTAGATGATGCACACTGAAGGCCAAAAGTTCCTTAAATATTTGGTTCATCATAAGCACCGCATTTATTAATGCTGAAATTAGGTGACATATTGTCGAGTATATGACATTCCCACTGCATCATATAATTAAAATGTGTATAATTTAGCGATGCCTTACATGCATATAAAACAGCATAAAAAATAACTCCTTCCATTGTTTGCACCTGTAAAATATTTCCTGTCCATTCACCACGTTGTCCACCTAGCAAAAACCAATACCATCCAATCTTGTAGGTAAATATACTTTAAAAAATAAATCTAACAGTCTGTGTGTGTCCTCTGTACGTTTGCACCTGACCGTTTCATTCCAGTGGTTCTCCAAATATCGCTTAAAATTGAATCCACCAATGCAAATTATTATTTTTATTTTTTTAAGTCCTAATGCCTCCAAGTATGTTTATTAACTTTAGACATGTGGGGGGCCTTTCCTTCTTCATCCTTAGTCATCAAGACATTATTCTCAAACACTCTATGTTATTAAACTGGCAGCAAAATAATTAATAAATTCATATAGACATATTATTTCAGGTTGGGCAGTATCACTATTTTTGCAAAAGAAAACTCACATTGCATGTAGCATCTGTTGCACTGGTAAAAGAGAACACTTCAGATACCACTTCCTCTGCATTTTAAGTTTAATTTGGATCCATTTCCAAGTGCTTTCCAGCCAACTACTGTATTTTTTTATAATTTTCTTTTAAACATTACATCACACATATCGTGTTACCATTTTCTCATCTTAATATTGTGCTCTATATACAATACAATCAATACCAACTACAGGATTTCAATGCAAGAGGTTATAATAAAAAAATACAGACTACATTTCCAAAAACTGCTGTACTTAACACAGTTGATAACATGTCTAAAGAGTGACACTGAAAAACAATTTTTTGTTAAAAGAACCAGTTACACATTGTCTTTACAACCTGATAAACGAGGGACCAGTGTGGAAAAAATACTTTCACAATCAGTCATTGCTTCATAGAGCATCCGGAAAATGTTCTTTCTCCGGATACATTTTAGAGTAGCTATCAACCATCAAGTCCAAATCATGCTTAATATCATAATTGATGTTGAGCAATGCCAAACTCTTTGACCTGTGGGTCACAGGCGTGTCTGCAAGGTAAGCTTTCAAGCGCTTCCGGGCAGTTTCACACTTGGGGTTCTCCAGCTTTAGGACTGGGAGAGTACATAGCACTTTGAGGAAAGAGTACACGTTAGGGAAAAATTTGACCTCCGACAGCTGCAGCGTGTCGTAGATTGTGGATGGCAAGCTGACCTCCTTGCCTCTGTGCTTCCACTTTATCCTCCAGCAGTGGAGCTCAGCTGGAAGAGTGTCTGGGTTGGGGAGGTCATTCTTGTATATGTCTGCATTGTTCTCCTCTGACGTGTTGAATTTCAGTTGCCCCATAACAGCAGGGACGAGCGACAGGCACTTGAGGGCCTTCAGGTGGTTTTCTGAGAAGACGTCCTTTAGCTCCTTTATGACACGCTCCACAACTGGGACAGTCAGATGCTCTTTGAAATAACTCTCTTGTTGGACCTCCATTCCTGCTTCCAGACGCTGCTTCCGCAAGTACAGCCTGGGAACTTTCACTGGAATCTCCATGGCGGCAGCCAAGTTGACAGCCTCTTCGAACCAGAACTCATGGTATACCTCAATATTATCCAGCACCTCATTGAGTGAATGCAAAACAGCAGTTAAACTACTGGCGGCAAAATACACATCCATGGTTTGCCCTTGTAAGTTCTTGCCGAAGGCTCTAGTGAAGGACAGAGTGTTTTTCAAGACAACTAACGCAACCACAAATTCAAAGTCTGCAAGTGCTTCAGAGATTAGGTAGGCGCTGTTGGTTATTTGGTCATTCCACTTCAAGTCCTCGTTGTCATGAATGCTGTCTATGCAGAGTAGGAGTGCTTCTAATAAATCTACAGCCAGCTCAAATGAATCATGTCTTTCTGTCCAGGCTGTGCGGCAAGCCTCTTTGAGATCATTGGCTTTTTCCTCATTGCCCTGATAGAAGATGGAGATTGCATGCTCTAGTTCAGCCAGCAGTAATGGTGACTTGCTGAAAAACAAGTCAATCTTTTTGAAGGTGGACATCACTAACTGAACTCCTGTCAAGTTTAAACTATTTGCCAAGAAAATGTTCAGGGCACAGGTGGAACTGGGGGTACACACTGCCACTGGATGTTTCTCTGTCAATCTGGCAGCAATGGCTTTAATTTTGCTGGCAGACACGCCAGAGCTGGCATGGGCCTGGCCACGACAGTATTCCATGTTTAGACCCCACTTCTCTGTGATCTCTGAAAGCAGCCGCTCCGTCAGCGTCTCCTCGTCCCCCTCAAAAGGCAGGAACCCAATGAATTCCTCCCGCAGGCAGTTGGACTGGTCCACAAACCGCAGGAGCAGCGGGAGGTGCCTCTCCCCGGAGATCTCCACAAGCTCATCGGTGACTAACGAAAAGAACCGGCACTCCCTAATTTCCTGCAGCAGCTCCTCGCGAATGCAGCTCTCGCACACCTCCAGCATCTGCTTCTGCTGGGTGGTGGGGCAGTACTCCGTGTTCACTGCCGTCATTTCAAACCTCTTCCTCAGGACTTCGTCCCCTGCATTGATGCGGTACTCCAACAAGGCCTGGAAATTGCTTGGGGTGAAAGACTTGCTCCCCCTCTCCTCTTCAGCATGCCCATTCAAGGGGATATTTTGCTTGCCAATGACGACAAGTACTTCAAACAAGGATTTCAGGTAATCTCGGACTTCTTTCTCCTCTGCGGTCAAGGGGGGCAAATCGTCATTGGTGTCACTGCTGTCCTGACCCTCGCCCGTGTCACTGTTCTTGTTTTCTTCGGTCTGCTCAACAGAGGGTTCCACTGGCAAAAAGATAAAACAATTATTTTGAAAACAAATATGACATTTCTGTCTGGCACACAAAATAAATGTTCATATAAAGTATGCAACTTACATCTCCTCTCTTTCAGCTTCCTTAATTCTTCTTCTGTCTGAGAAAAAAACAAACATTATTCTCTGACAGGCTATAACATAATAAATATCAGTGGGCCCCAACCCTGTTCCTGGAGATCTACCATCCTCTAGGTTTTCACTCCAACCCTAACAAAGCACACCTCATTCAACAGCTAGGCCGTGTCCGAATCAGCACTCTTCCACACTGTTGAGTAGCCTTGGTGAGTAGATTGGGCGAGAAAGTCAGAGTACGCAAAGATTTTTCAAATTGCAGTATACTTCAAACACCCGGATGACACACTTACTTCCGGGGTTTCGCTGAGTACATTCGGGAGCAACTTTTCAAGAAGTACACAAATATTTTGGTCACATAAATATGACGTGAAGCTTAGTTTTTTTTTAAAATGAGGCACAGCTTCGCTGACGTTTTCCTTCAAATACAACAAAAACAACACGTGACATGGCAGCGCAAGAGTGGGGCGCAGGGTTGCCAGATCTTGTAAGACTTTCCAGCCAAATGGCGACTCAAAACTAGCAGTGTCCCAATTTATCTGTAAAACCGCGGACATGGCAACACTGGTGGGACGTCTTATGACCTACTTACGACACTTCCACAGTGCGGTTGGAAAATAGTATGGCGAATATTTTTCGCGGACTGCTAAACAGTGCACATTAAACAGCAAACTTCTGCCAGTGCACTGTACGCAGGAGACAGGGTGCAGTAGATAGGGCTCTGATTCGGACACACATCAGGTGTGCCTAATTAGGGTTGAAATGACAACCTATGGGACGGTAGATCTCCAGGAACAGAGTTGGGTACCACTGATGTATACCAACAGCCCAAAAGCAGTCTTGTCACATCACAGTCTGTGATCCTTGGAAATCTGAATAAAATTCTTAAATCCATTGAGGAAATATGAAAACTTGCAGAAAAACAACAAAGAACATTTCTGACCAACTTTTTCGACTGTCATGACTTCTTCATACAAAAATAATAAAAGACCAGTGGATACTTCATAGATTCAGTCACGCTGTTATTTTTTGCAATACACATTATAATGGTCAATAGGATTATCTATTGGAATTTCAGCACTAAAACAATTAGTAGTAAAGAGACAACGGTCTTACCAGTTCTTTTATCCGCTTGCGATGTCTGCTATGCGGATTATTGAGATGGCTTGTTAAGTCAAATATTGTCGGCAAAGCATTGTCTTTGAGCACAGTCCTGTAAGGGCTCTGAAAAACAAGTTATATTGATCGCCAGATAGTCGTTCATTTGCACGAAGACACTTTGGACTTCACATTAATTTGTTGGGGGGGGGTGTACATATGGTCTTTGACACTACCAACTCAATGAACATCATCCTAATTTTATACACATGGTAAATGATAATGGCAAAGTAACTGAAAAATACTGTTTCAGGGAACAGCTATATGCCTATAATGGAATAATAACAGCATATTTAAACTATCTTGAAATGTACTTCTCATCATATTCAGGATTATGTCAAATGCATTTCAACATAAACACACGAATTAAGATACTAATATCACTTACACTTTTGCATATCATGGACTCTTCAAAATGTTTGGCGCACAGCCTGTAATGCTTATTCAACTGGTCTGACGTTTTGTCTTCTAGATCTGCTCGACGGCAGTTGTCCACCCATTGCTTACACCTGCACATGATATATAGGAAGAGCATTTCACATAAATTCAGTAACTGTATTGATAAATGTACAATTTCCGTGGAGTAAAAATATACCTTACACTCAATTGGCAAGCTAACTGGAGGGAACTGTGTGCTGTTCGCTTCGTTATGGCATTTCTAGATGGCTGGCTAGCTAGCTAACGACCTAAGTTGTTATCGTAACCTAACAATGATGTGGGTTTGCTAACGTAGGTTACTAACGTTATCCTATAGCACTTCATTCTGCGGTAATCTAAGTAGCCAAGTTTGCTATAACGTTAATTATTACTAGTGTCACCGTATCTGGCAAGCATAGCTAGGCTAGTTAGCTTAATGAACTGCTACATTCGAAGAGTTCAGCAAATGGGCCACACTAATATATTGAGTAGCCAATTATCCAACACGGACGAAGCACGTTCTAAATTGGAAATGAATGAGCTACTTGTTAACTCGCGACAGGTTTCCATAACTGATACACACGGTAAGTTAACTACGACTTTCCCAATTCGCTTACCTTTGCGCGTCTCTTGGAAACCTGAAAAAAGCCAAGTCCGATTGGGTGCTTTTCATCGTACAATTCGGAGCTGCACAAAAATTCGGCATTTTTTTACTCAGCTGTGTATCATGAAGATGTGAAACCTAAAATACAATCTAAATCTAAATAAGTTTATTTTCTATGTTTAATTTAACGTTAGCTTTTCTATTTTGGGAATTAAGTAACACCAACAAGGCGCGCTACAGTGCTTTGTGTGGCCTGGAGGAGTCAACGCGAACCATCCGCCTCCGTCCCATCATGCATTGTTTCAACACTTTCAGCCTCCTTCACTCCCCACCTCCTTTCCTCCACTCCCCCACTACCACTCCTCTCCTACCCGGAAGTATGCAAAACTGCCTGAACGTTTTGAGTACACGTATTTACATGTATACTATGTACCTGACATTGCGTTTCCGTAGAGACGTTAGTTAATATGTAACCGTTAATACGTACTTAAGATGTAATCAGCAACATTAGATTAAAACACAATAATCTGTTTCCGGGGCATAGAGGAGAGGAGGTGGTAGTGGAGGAAAGGAGGGTGCATTTTTCGAGTATTGGGACGCACTGGTGCTAGGACAAGAAACCTGAACCAGACCAAATGGCTTAGCGAGCTAGTTGTAGCTAAATAAATAAATTCCTATTTTACTTAGGAAACGGGAATCTAAATGTAATTAAATTGTCAATAAGAGGAAAAACATTGTTTGGCATTGGGGAAGAGTGGGGTTTTCGCTATCTCAAGAAAATGTCAACAATGACGACAGAGGTCCAACAATAGGGGCTAAATGTATTGCCTTATTAGAAAATATAAAATATATATTTCTGTACATATTATCGATAATAAATCGTATATTGGACATAAGTCAGAATATATTTTTGTAAACCGTAATTTGAAATACGGGTGTACTTTCTACAGAGGTTGTTATTTTTAAGGCTAAAGCCAGGCACTTCCGTGAAAGGCCCTAGTTCGTCGGGGTCGATTAGTAATGGCAGAATCGGGTGGAATAGAAGGATTATGAAGGGACCGAGGTGGAATTTCAATAAAAGTACCAGTTAGCCATACATTGTTTGAAGAAAGTGATCAGCTACAATAATAACAACATGTAATTAACACGGGAGCCCGCCAATCAGTATTATAAACAAGATATTGGTTTAGTTCTCCGCAGTGAATGGTAACGTTAAATGTTGTTTTCTGTAAAGCTAGCCTGCTAGTGTAGCTTTATAATCGATTGATTAAAACGTTAGCTTATTGCTTTGCCACAATGTCCAAATCCGAGAAATTCACCTTGATGGTTATGGTTAAGGTTAAGGTTACTGGCCTTTATTAGTCTCCGAGATGTAGTTTGCTTGTTATCAAACAAGTTTATGCCAACCAGTCAAATACAAATAAATAAGCTAACGTTAGCATGCTAACCCTAGCTGCGGGGTTTGTTTTGGTTTTTCAGTCAATTTTTCTTGTCTAGCTAAGTGCGTTGAAGCTTAGTCTAGCTACTACGTCTAGGTAACGTTAGCCTACTAATATTAGCCAGCATCTGGCAAAATCTCAGCTAGCATGACAAAATAACGTCAGCTAGCTACGGTATGAACAGTTTTGGCTAATTAACATTAGCTTGGTGTTCACTAGTAATGTTATAACAAGGGACATTGCTACTGTTATTAGCTAGCTAAGTTAGCTGCTAGCTAGGTATAGCATGAATTTCATGGAGAAGTGGCTAACGTTAGCCGTTGAACTGTCCAAATTAACAAAATTACAAGATCTGCCTCGCTACTATGTGTCTTTCGGTAGCTGTCTTTATCACAGAATGTAACGTTATTAAGTTAGCTAGTTATAGTTTGAATTTAATGACGTTGCTAACATTAAGTTAGTTTATTATATTTTATTGTATACTTTAACATCGTCGCTCACTATATAATAATAATATGATCAGCAGTCACCTAATTTCTGTTTATATATAATTTTGTTCATGAAGTTTCTGTCACAATGAAGCTCCGTATATTTGGCTGACATGACATGTATTTTGTAGTTTTTAATTAAACAAAAACGTATAATACACGTGTGGATTAAAAATGTTGTTTTTCTTTGAGTAGCCTAGTTAGAATGGAAAGATTCACGTTAAATGGTAACGCTTAACTAGCGAAGATATCAAGTGACGCCGTGCCATTTTATTTCTATTTTCTGTTTCGCAAATGACCACCTAATGCTGGAACTGAGATGTCAAAATAATAATTCTTGAGAAAATGGCAAAGTGGTTGAAAATGGCAGTTTCTCTTAAAATAATCACATATTAATCACGGGTCATTTTATGGCAGCTGACACCTCAGTGTTTTAAGAATCACATTTGTCCAGTGTGACTGTTCTGAGGTTTATTCTTGCTAGATTATCTAACACGCTTGTAGGAGATTTCATTCATTGTGCTGTTTTTCCTCCCAGCAGACTCGCTCACGACTCCTGCCATTTTGTGTGTAGTTGATGATCCAGCAGGAGAAGCCGCAGCTGGCTGGCACCATGCCCGTGGTCTGGCCCACCCTGCTGGACCTCGGCAGGGATGAGTGTAAGAGGATACTCCGCAAACTCGGTAAGAGCGATCTGTGTCTTGTGGCGGGTGAAGGGAGGGATAATTAAATATGCTTTTTCATGCAACCCTGGACTGCATAATACACAATATTTGTTGAAATGTGTAATTTAAATGAGATGTTTTGATGTTCTGTCTCCCCCCCAGAGCTGGAGGCATATGCTGGGGTTATCAGTGCACTTCGAGCCCAAGGAGACCTCACAAAGGACAAGAAAGATCTGCTTGGAGAACTCACTAAAGTACTTAGGTATATAAGCCTCTGTTTGCAAGTATAATTTGTGTTCCTTCCAACAAGTGTTTAAATGCCTCGGAGGCTGAAAATGTTTTAAATTTTTCCTCAGCATCTCAACTGAGCGGCACCGTGCAGAGGTCCGCAGAGCAGTTAATGATGAACGCTTGACCACCATTGCATATCAGTAAGTAAAAAAATTTGCATGTCTGCAGAGTTGCTCGTATATACACTACTCACAAAAAGTTAGGGATATTTGGCTTTCGGGTGAAATTTATGGAAAATGTAAGTTCACGCTACAGTGATATTATACGTATCATGAAAGTAGGGCATTTAAGTAGAAGCATGCAATGGTGATTTCCTCATCTCAAACAATTTATTGAAACAAAAGCCAACAACAGTGGTGGGTATACCACAACAAAAATGTCAATGTCTCAATAACTTGTCATGTGCCCTTGAGCATCAATTACAGCTTGACAACGACGTCTCATGCTGTTCACAAGTCGACTTATTGTCTGCTGAGGCATGGCATCCCACTCTTCTTGAAGGGCGGCCCTCAGGTCATTGAGGTTCTGGGGTACAGAGTTACGAGCCTCTACACGGTGAGTCAGCTGATCCCATAGGTTTTCTATGGGATTCAGGTCTGGAGAAAGTGCAGGCCACTCCATTTGAGGTACCCCAGTCTCCAGCAGCCTTTCCCTAATGATGCGACCTCGATGAGCTGGAGCATTGTCGTCCATGAAGATGAAATTAGGCCTGTGTTGTTCATGCAGGGGCACAATGACTGGATTAATGATGTTATTCAGGTAGTATGGGCTTGTCACTGTACCATTCACAAAGTGTAGGGCAGTTCTGTATTGACTAGACACACCTGCCCACACTGTAACACCGCCACCACCAAAGGGTCGTCTGGTGACAACAGTGGCTGATGCATAGCGCTCTCCTTGACGTCTCCAACATCGTTGGCGGCCATCATTTCTGCTCAACGTGAATCGACTTTCATCAGAGAACAGCACTGAGGCCCACTGGTCCCTCGTCCAGCGTAAATGCTCCCTGGCCCATGCAAGACGATGACGCCTGTGCCTGGTGGTGTGGTCAGGTACCCTTGCAGGTCGTCTAGCACGCAGACCACGCTGATGTAAACGGTTTCGAATGGTCTGACGTGACACTTGGGTGCCTCTCACCTCCCTTAAATGTGCCTGGAGTTGAGTGGCATTCATCATCCGGTTCCGCAGGGCACTGTTCACAATGAAGTGTGGGATGTGGCCAAAGGACGTCCACTTCTATGCCTTTCTGTGACTCTTCCAGTCTCTCTATCTCTGTTGCAACCTGCTGATGACACTCTGTGACACTCTAAGCTCAGTGGCCACTTCCCTCTGAGAACATCCTGTTTGAAGCCTCGCAATGGCGAGGTACTGTTGATCAATTGTTAGGTGTCGTCTTGGTCTCATGATGTCAAAATGTGAACAGTATGATGAAGAGGACTGTTTAAATACCAATTCTAATTGAACCAGGAAATTTATTGGTCGATTCATGGATCAAACACCTGTTGTGAATTTTGCCGTTCAGCTCCTTGTTAGAGAACAGCAAGTTGTGCAAAAAGTACTGAAACATTGAATAGTTGGACATGTGCATTCAAAAGTTTAGAGAAGGTCAAATTAATTTCACCTGTAAAGGTTATAGTGCATTTTAGGTTCATCCTGAAATTTCACCCGAAAGCCGAATATCCCTAACTTTTTGTGAGTAGTGTATTTGTACTGGTAGAGAATTAGGGCTAGATCTGAAGAGGTAAATATTTTGTGGTGTTTTATTCATAAGTTAATAATGGTGTTTTA
Source organism: Synaphobranchus kaupii (assembly GCA_029718625.1). Lineage (NCBI taxonomy): Eukaryota > Metazoa > Chordata > Actinopteri > Anguilliformes > Synaphobranchidae > Synaphobranchus > Synaphobranchus kaupii. The sequence goes on along the minus strand of CM056385.1, from coordinate 40,171,030 downwards.
TGTGACACTTGCAGCATGTCCGGACCAAGCAGTTCCTCGGAATGGTCGATCGAGGGGCGTCGGTTGGTTCCGCTGATGCCCAGGTTAGTCCCACAGACGGCGTTCACTGTAACCGCGAATGCTGTGGCCAGCGCAACTGCCCATCAGAACGCCTCGCTCCTGCTACCTGCTGAAACCGGCAATAAAGAAGGTAGGCCCAGCAGCGACGGATATGACGCATTTGTATTTGTCGATTTCTTTGGAAAGGTCCAATGAGGAGGAGAGGAATGAAACCGACCTTTTCTCCCGTTCGCAGTGGTTGTTTGCTACTCCTACACGAGCACGAGCTCCACGCCAACGAGTGCCACCGCCCCCAGTGGGAGCGTAGTGGCAGCCGCCATCAAATCGCCCCGGCCGGCCAGTCCCGCCTCCAACGTGGTTGTCTTGCCCAGCGGAAGCACAGTCTACGTCAAGAGTGAGTCCCGTTATGCAGTCAGCAGGGAGTCATTCATTTGGCACTAGCAGCTCCCCGTCAGTTTCATGCTGTAGTGCTCCGTTCGATCCGGCGTCACAAAGGACAAGCCGTATAGTCAGCAGATCCAGAAGCTGCTTACCTTTAATTATTTTACACATCTATCAAGCAGAGACATTTTATTTCCCTCTAAAGTCTTATGTCGAGTTGTCTGTGAACCCCTGCCCCATGTGTACACATCTAACGTGGTTCAAGATGCACTGCTTTTCGCTCGTTAATTTGCGTGGGTGGGGCCGGACGCGTTTTCGCCTTCCTCTCCGCAGGCGTCAGCTGCTCCGACGAGGACGAGAAGCCGCGGAAACGGCGGCGCACCAACTCCTCCAGCTCGTCTCCCGTGGTGCTGAAGGAGGTGCCTAAGGTGGCTCCGCCCATTTCCAAGACCATCACCGTGCCGGTCAGCGGCAGCCCCAAGATGAGCAACATCATGCAGAGCATCGCTAACTCCCTGCCGCCGCACATGTCCCCCGTCAAGATCACCTTCACCAAGCCCACCACGCAGACCACCAACACCACCACGCAGAAGGCAAGCACCTTCAACATTACATTACATTACAGTCATTCAGCAGACGCTTTTATACAATATACAATAAGTGCATACAGAAACGTCATCGAAGTCACTACAGAACAGATAAGACAAAGCACATCCTTCCCATAACGTAGCAGCTATCCCTCATATTCAACACTGCTACTTATGCTCTGGGTCATGGGCAGACTTATTTGCTATCTAGAATGATCTAGAAGTACAAAGTGGCTGAATTGTAAAATGATTTAAAAAAATATATAAATTTTTGGCTTATACATTAGTCACAGTGCTAGCACACTGTCTTTGGGATTTGTTATGGTCATTTCTGACAGTCAGTAATAGTGTTTTGTGTGTGTGTATATGAGTTGTATGCTTATTAAGATGTATTTTTTGGCAGGTTATTATTGTGACAACTTCTCCAAGCTCCAACTTTGTGCCCAACATCCTGTCCAAGTCCCACAACTATGCGGCCAAGCTCGTGTCCACCTCCATGCTGAGCAGCTCTAACCAGAAGCAGACTGTAGTCATCCCGGCCAACTCCATCGCCTCGCCTGCCCCCGCCACGGTCGCCGTGACCACGGTGGTCTCCTCCACGCCTTCGGTGGTCATGTCCTCCATAGCGCAGGGTAAGTAGGCCGCTCGCCGCTCCCGTCGTGTCGCTGTACGCCGCTGGGCGATTCCACTCACGGGAACGGACGCTGTCGCCCAATCAGGTGCTTCCTCTGCTGCCGTCAAAGTAGCGTCGGCCAGGATGCCCTCTCCGAAGACGTTGATGGGCTCTCCGACCCAGATTTTGGCTCAGTTCCCTAAGCAGCACCAGCAGGGTTCCCCTATTTCTTCCTCCCTCAGCGCTGCCCAGACCTCCACTACCCCCCCCGGCGGCAAGCCCACCATTCAGATCAAGCAGGAGTCGGGTGAGGATACACTGTGCCCAAACAGCACATTCACACAGAGGTCTCACTGCTTTTACTTACCCATATTTGCCCTTGGGTCATGGATGGGCCAGTCCTGCAGAAAACTGCTAAGGTACTGTATATGCCTCATATATACAGTGCATCCGGAAAGTATTCACAGCGCTTCACTTTTTCCACATTTTGTTCTGTTACAGCCTTATTCCAAAATTGATTAAATTAATTTTTTCCCTCAAAATTCTACACACAACACCCCATAATGACAATGTGAAAAAAGTTTTTTTGAGATTTTTGCAAATTTATTAAAAATAAAAAACTAAAATTTCTCATTTACATAAGTATTCATACCCTTTGCTTTAACGTATTTTTAAAGTATCATATTTCATATTTGGTCGCATATCCTTTACACGCTGTTACTTCCTGAAGTCTGTGACCATCAACATCAAAAAACTGTCGATATCTTATTTTAAGGTACTGTTACAAGCGATACTATAACCTCTCTGCATTTGAATGGATCTCTATGGAAATTGGGGGGTGAGACTAGATTCAGCTGTAAATTACACTGGTACAGTATGGAACACATGGCTGGCTAAATGGCTGTAAGTTATCAAGGGTCTGATATGGAGTAGATGTGGATGGATCACTTTAAGGGTTGTTTCTCCTGACTTTTTTCCCCATAGAGTTCTATAGGAAAATGAGTCCGGAGAAATAACCCTTGCAGTGATCCATCCACATCTACTCCATATCTGGCAACAGAGTGATGGTTTGGGGCTCGTTTGATAGCTCAGACCCTTGATAACTTACAGCCATTTAGCCAGCCATGTGTTCCATACTGTACCAGAGTAATTTACAGCTGAATCTAGTCTCACCCCCCAATTTCCATAGAGATCCATTCAAATGCAGAGAGGTTATAGTATCGCTTGTAACAGTACCTGAAAATAAGATATCGACAGTTTTTTGATGTTGATGGTCACAGACTTCAGGAAGTAACAGCATGTAAAGAATATGCGACCAAATATGAAATATGATACTTTAAAAATACGTTAAAGCAAAGGGTATGAATACTTATGTAAATGAGAAATTTTAGTTTTTCATTTTTAATAAATTTGCAAAAATCTCAAAAAAACTTTTTTCACATTGTCATTATGGGGTGTTGTGTGTAGAATTTTGAGGGAAAAAATGAATTTAATCAATTTTGGAATAAGGCTGTAACAGAACAAAATGTGGAAAAAGTGAAGCGCTGTGAATACTTTCCGGATGCACTGTAAGTAAGGAAAAGTGTAAGTAGTTTATGTTTACTCATTTTGTTTTCTCCTTTTAATATTTCTTTGTTTAGTTACTTCTTGAACCTTAAAAACACAAAGAGCATTACAGCAGGGTATGAAATTAACTTTTTCACCCACTGGCCAGAGTGGCTTGTGGATTCTAAAAATCACCAGCCAGTTTCAACATGTTACCAGCCACATTACCTTTTACAATATAACAAATCAAATCAATATTTATTTATATAGCGCATTTCACAACTAGTTGTCACAATACGCTTCAGAGAAAAACCCAGCCTAAACCCCCACAAGAGCAAGCCAAAGGCAACAGTGGCAAGGAAAAACTCCCTGGTGTAACTAGGAAGAAACCTTGGGAGGAACCAGACTCAAGGGGGGAACCCATCCTCCTCTGGTCGGCTCAGGGTCTAGGTCTTAATGACCAGCATGGTCAAAACAGCCAATGTCCATGATAATATAATTTGCAGCAGCTAGATGATTGGTTGGTAACCTGGTTGGTTACCTGCCAAAGCGACTGCTAAAGTTAAAATCTTACCAGCCACAATCTAATTTTTACCGGCATTTGGCTGTTGTTACTTTCACACCCGGATTACAAGAAGAAACCGTTTACTGTGTGTGCCACAATACCTTTATCTATACATGAGCACAGGGAAATTAAGGATAGTTGTCTGTTGTTGAATTTTTGAAGTCCACTTTTTCTTCTGTGCTGTTGATGGGATTTTGCAGTCTTGCTTAGCCGTGTCCCTTCCCTGCATTTGTGGTTGTGCATGTGTGAAACGAGCTGATCTGTGCTCATATTTGTCTCTCGAGTAGGAGTGAAGATCATCACTCAGCAGATGCAGCCCAGTAAAATCCTCCCCAAGCCCTCCTCCGCTGCCCTGCCCGGCAGCAGCACCTCGCCCATCATGGTCGTCAGTAGCAACGGGGCCATCATGACCACCAAGCTGGTGTCCACACCCACAGGTGAGCACGCTCTGGGCCTGGTTTACTAAGACTTAACTTTACCGTGTGCAAAACCAGTAACACAACCAGTGATTGGTGCAAAACAAATACCATAACTAATCATTGGTCATGTTATTGGTTTTGTGTATGCTAAAAGGTTTTGCACACGCTGAAGGTCTTAGTTAAATCAGGCCCTCCGTATACTGATGCGGTCAGGATGAGACCAGTTATAACTGAAGATAAATTCCCATTCCGATGGGTGCTGGAACATAAAAACATTTGATAAAAAGCTCAGGCCAGGCATGTAATTTTGCACAGGTACTCAGGCCACCTACTCCAGGCCCACCGTGAGCCCCACCATTGGAGCACGAATGGCCACGTCCACAGGTGGCGCCACCTACGTCAAGACGACCAGCGGCAGCATCATCACCGTGGTCCCAAAGTCTCTGGCGACGCTGGGGGGCAAGATCATAAGCAGCAACATCGTGTCCGGTGAGAACCAGGGACTCGTCTCTCGCTTCCTCGCCGGATGACATGCGTCTGCTGCTTTTTTTTTTGTGCCGACCTTCTCTACATTTCAGTTTTACATTCACACTCTCCTTTTGTTTTTCCTACCTCAGGAACAACGACCAAGATAACCACTATTCCCATGACGTCCAAGCCCAACGTGATTGTGGTGCAAAAGACCACCGGGAAAGGGACTACCATTCAAGGGCTGCCCGGGAAGAACGTCGTCACCACGTTGTTAAACGCAGGGGTGAGGATTTGTCCCGTTTTCCAAAACTGCGCGCCTTCCAGGACTCATGGACGCGTCGTATCGTCGGCGGCGCGAATGTTTAGAATTAAACCGTAAACGATTGTGTAGGTAGTAACCTTTCAAAGTCAACTACTGCAGCTGACTCTTGGTGTGCGATTCCCTGTTCGGCCTGCAGGGGGAGAAGACGCTGCAGGCTGTGCCTGGGGCAAAGCCAGCGATCATCACTGCCTCTCGGCCCATCACTAAGATGATCGTCACGCAGCCCAAGGGCTTGGGTTCCGGAGCGCAGCCTACCACCACTACCAAGATCATACCTACTAAGATAGTGTACGGACAGCAGGGTAAAACCCAGGTCAGAACTCCCGGCTCCGCTACCATTTGATTACATTACATTACAGGCATTAACGACTTCCACAACTTTTTAGCATTTTATACATATTATCCATTTATGCAGCTGGATATATACTGAAGCGATTCAGGTTAAGTACCTTGCTCAAGGGTACAACGGCGGTGTCCTACCTGGGAATCGAACCTGCAACCTTTCGGTTACAAGGCCAGTTCCTTAACCATTATACTACACTGCCGCCCTCGCCCGCCCATTGTCATAGATAAACAGAAAGAAGGAAATTCCTTTATGTCTGCTTTGACGCCGAATGCTGCAGAGTTCACTTTTCAACCTCATAATCCAGCATATAGTGGACATAACAATGTTGAACTTTGAGCATGAAACGCAATGAATTGTTTTTAAATGTGGTTTGAAAAGAGCTTGTTTAAATTATTGGAAACATTTTGTTTCGTGACTGTTTCTTCTGTTTCTTCTCAGCTGAAATATGTGGTTAACCTCATTTTGTCCTGTTCCTGGTGTTACACTTCTATTTACAGATCTGAAATTATGGATATGTTTGGAAGTGTATCACATTTATAGTCCAGTCAATTGAAAGTTTGTGTGGAGGATGGGAAAGGGCAGTTTTCGCTGATGGTATTCATAATTTCGCCGTTGTTCTTGAAGGCCTTTGGATTAATTTGACCTGCCGTGTTCCTAGGTTCTGATCAAGCCAAAGCCGATGGCTTTCCAGACCACGGTGGTGAGCGAGCAGACCAGGCAACTGGTGAGCGAAACACTACAGCAGGTCTCCCGCGTTGCGGAGGCAGTCCCCGCCTCCGCCCAGGAGGGGGCGCTGAAAGACGATACGCAGCCCTACACTGAGAGCAGCTCCCCTCCTGCAGAGTCCTCTCACTCACATGGTACTTGGTGCATTCCATGCTAAATCATCAGTTTGTTCTGTCTATGTGGTAATGCCAGGGATTAACTCTTTAATTGACATGGATGAATGTAATTAATGCCAGTCCTGAGTAATTCACAATATCAGCAAGGTATCAGGTGTTTGGCAAAACCTGTGAAATGTAAAATGCCCCTTTATTTTTTTCCTCAGATTCTCAGCCTGTAGTACATGTCATAACATCTAGAGGGCACGAGTGGACTGAGCATGAGGTGTCAGTGGAGGCCACCCCGACGATCATTTATCAGGATGTGTCGGGGGAGTCTCAGTCCGCTACCTCCACCATCAAAGCTTTGCTGGAGCTGCAACAAACAACAGGTTGGTTGTGCCTGGGGGGTTATATATATGTCCGACTCCGTTGTCATATCGCCATTATGTCAGGTTCTTTCCTCTCTGATAACAGCAGGAGGCTTCGACCCAGCCGCTACACCATTTGTTTTGTAAAATCACGCTCAGCAAAGAAAAACCAGCAAAACTCCATGCCTTTATTTATTAATTATTTCCCAATTCTGAATGTCACAAGCGTGCTGCAACTATGCAATAGAGGATGACGAGCACACGCGTTACAGAGGAGTGTGTATGCCCGTCCGTCCTCTAGCTGCCGTAGTCCGGAGTACATTTAACAAATGCAGTTTGTTCTTGCAGGCGGCACAAACAATCAACCAGCAGTGTCGCTCTAGTGCAAGTTGGGACAGTCACATTGAAACCCTAAACTGGTTGGCACAAACACAGGGTTTGACGACATGCAATTGAGTGTGCGCGCTGAAATCCAGTATTTAACCGCACAGACCACCCAGCAACACCCATGCCATTATTTTGTTCTCCAACTAATGTCCCAGTACCGGCAGTAGGGTGCATTACACCAGTAAGTACAATCCTGTCATGTGGGAGACGGTGCAGAGGTGGCGATGTCACAGGCGAAGAAGACGCCAGCGTATGGACGATGACAGCGGCTCTGTGCTGATGTCCCCTTTTCTCATACAGTGAAGGAAAAGATGGAGTCCAAGCCTCGGCAGCACACCATTGACCTGAGTCAGATGGCGGTGCCCATCCAGATGGCCCAGGAGAAGAAGCAGGCTCCAGAGGCCCCGAGCCTGGCTGCAGTGGAGCCCGACCTGGGAGCGGAGTACATCAGCGCCGGTCTGTTCCCTAACCGCCTCTCACCCGTTACTGCATCATGAGCACCAGGGGAGAGATCTGAGCATGAACACCTGCGGGCTGTCTATTATATAAGAGTACCGAGTGATCGTATATGAGTACTGAGCAATGATCATATATGAGAGTACTGAGTGATCGTATATGAGAGTACTGAGTGATCATATATGAGAGTACTGAGTGATCATATATGAGAGTACTGAGTGATCGTATATGAGTACTGAGCAATGATCATATATGAGAGTACTGAGTGATCGTATATGAGAGTACTGAGTGATCGTATATGAGAGTACTGAGTGATCATATATGAGAGTACTGAGTGATCGTATATGAGAGTACTGAGTGATCATATATGAGAGTACTGAGTGATCGTATATGAGAGTACTGAGTGATCGTATATGAGAGTACCGAGTGATCGTATATGAGAGTACCGAGTGATCATATATGAGAGTACTGAGTGATCGTATATGAGAGTACTGAGTGATCGTATATGAGAGTACTGAGTGATCGTATATGAGAGTACCGAGTGATCGTATATGAGAGTACTGAGTGATCGTATATGAGAGTACTGAGTGATCGTATATGAGAGTACTGAGTGATCGTATATGAGAGTACTGAGTGATCGTATATGAGAGTACTGAGTGATCGTATATGAGAGTACTGAGTGATCATATATGAGAGTACTGAGTGATCGTATATGAGAGTACTGAGTGATCGTATATGAGAGTACTGAGTGATCGTATATGAGAGTACTGAGTGATCGTATATGAGAGTACTGAGTGATCGTATATGAGAGTACTGAGTGATCGTATATGAGAGTACTGAGTGATCGTATATGAGAGTACTGAGTGATCATATATGAGAGTACTGAGTGATCGTATATGAGAGTACTGAGTGATCGTATATGAGAGTACTGAGTGATCGTATATGAGAGTACTGAGTGATCGTATATGAGAGTACTGAGTGATCGTATATGAGAGTACTGAGTGATCGTATATGAGAGTACCGAGTGATCGTATATGAGAGTACCGAGTGATCGTATATGAGAGTACCGAGTGATCGTATATGAGAGTACCGAGTGATCGTATATGAGAGTACCGAGTGATCATATATGAGAGTACTGAGTGATCATATATGAGAGTACTGAGTGATCATATATGAGAGTACTGAGTGATCATATATGAGAGTACTGAGTGATCATATATGAGAGTACTGAGTGATCGTATATGAGAGTACTGAGTGATCATATATGAGAGTACTGAGTGATCGTATATGAGAGTACTGAGTGATCATATATGAGAGTACTGAGTGATCGTATATGAGAGTACTGAGTGATCGTATATGAGAGTACTGAGTGATCGTATATGAGAGTACTGAGTGATCGTATATGAGAGTACTGAGTGATCGTATGTGAGAGTACTGAGTGATCATATATGAGAGTACTGAGTGATCGTATATGAGAGTACTGAGTGATCGTATATGAGAGTACTGAGTGATCGTATATGAGAGTACTGAGTGATCATATATGAGAGTACTGAGTGATCGTATATGAGAGTACTGAGTGATCATATATGAGAGTACTGAGTGATCATATATGAGAGTACTGAGTGATCATATATGAGAGTACCGAGTGATCATATATGAGAGTACTGAGTGATCGTATATGAGAGTACTGAGTGATCGTATATGAGAGTACCGAGTGATCGTATATGAGAGTACTGAGTGATCGTATATGAGAGTACTGAGTGATCATATATGAGAGTACCGAGTGATCATATATGAGAGTACTGAGTGATCGTATATGAGAGTAGTGAGTGGTCATATATGAGAGTACTGAGTGATCGTATATGAGAGTACTGAGTGATCGTATATGAGAGTACTGAGTGATCGTATATGAGAGTACCGAGTGATCGTATATGAGAGTAGTGAGTGGTCATATATGAGAGTACTGAGTGATCATATATGAGAGTACTGAGTGATCGTATATGAGAGTACCGAGTGATCGTATATGAGAGTACTGAGTGATCGTATATGAGAGTACTGAGTGATCATATATGAGAGTACCGAGTGATCATATATGAGAGTACCGAGTGATCGTATATGAGAGTACTGAGTGATCGTATATGAGAGTACTGAGTGATCGTATATGAGAGTACTGAGTGATCATATATGAGAGTACTGAGTGATCATATATGAGAGTACTGAGTGATCATATATGAGAGTACTGAGTGATCGTATATGAGAGTACTGAGTGATCGTATATGAGAGTACTGAGTGATCGTATATGAGAGTACTGAGTGATCGTATATGAGAGTACTGAGTGATCGTATATGAGAGTACTGAGTGATCGTATATGAGAGTACTGAGTGATCATATATGAGAGTACTGAGTGATCATATATGAGAGTACTGAGTGATCGTATATGAGAGTACCGAGTGATCATATATGAGAGTACTGAGTGATCATATATGAGAGTACTGAGTGATCATATATGAGAGTACTGAGTGATCGTATATGAGAGTACCGAGTGATCGTATATGAGAGTACCGAGTGATCATATATGAGAGTACTGAGTGATCATATATGAGAGTACTGAGTGATCGTATATGAGAGTACTGAGTGATCATATATGAGAGTACTGAGTGATCATATATGAGAGTACTAAGTGATCATATATGAGAGTACTGAGTGATCATATATGAGAGTACCGAGTGATCATATATGAGAGTACTGAGTGATCATATATGAGAGTACTGAGTGATCGTATATGAGAGTCCTGAGTGATCATATATGAGTGAGTACTAAGTGATTGTTACTGCTGCCATCTTATGTGCATCTTGCATTTCCTTATTGTGGTGCTGGAGATATACTGGTCTATTCTGTAGAACAGATTTGAATGATCTCAGGTCTCATGTCCAAAAGCTCATTAACCATCAGCCTGCTTGTCACCAACAGAGATGTTTGTGCTGTTTCGTGTGTGTGTGTGTGTGTGTGTGTGTGGGGGGGGGGGGGTTGTGTGTATGGTGCACACACAATGGCACCGGGATTCTGTAGTGACGCGAGTCCTGCCCACTCCCTCCAGGTAAACCTAGCAAGGCCGGCGCATTCTCTGGAGCGGGCAGCGGAGTGGCGGAGATGGTTCTGTCCTCCAGTCCTTCTGTCCAGCAGCACGGAGCCACCTCCCAGACCCCAGGACCCACGCCCGTGGTGCCCAAATTGTCCGTCTCAATGTCCCCCGCGGTCACGCTCACTCGAATTATGCAGCAGGTGAGCTGGACCGCCTGTTTTACAGGATGTGGCTTTGTTTGGTGTTTGTAGACCGAGGACAGGGCCTGTTGGGCCTCTTGTATTCCCAGTAGATTACTGTTGTTATTATTCATTTATTTTAATCTATTTTATTTTGCCTCCACTGCATCAGGCATGGACATACCGCACTGTTCAGTTTAACGTCCTACAAGTTTGTCTCCTTGTGGAAAATGAGTTATTGACAGGTGATGTAGGAGTTTGTTCATGTTGAAAACAAAACGGCCAGTGTCCTCGGGATTAACGTGCCGGTTCTCTCCGTCTGTGTGTCAGGCCGTGGCCAGTCAGCTGGTCCAGAGCAAGCCGCCCGAGGAGCAGCAGGCGGCGGCGGCTGAGGAGGGGGAACTGGAGGGGGACACGCTGGACCCTCAGACGGGCCTGTTCTACAGGTCGTCCCAGCCCGCCGCCCAGGCCCCGCCCCCTCAGCAGCAGCAGCAGCAGCAGCCGAAGGCGCCCCCCCGCCCAGCCGGAGCTGGGCCGGCACGTGCCCCACTCTACCCAGCCATCGCCGGGCAAGCCCGCCGCCGCCCCACCGCCGCCCTCCTCCAAAAAGCCCCCCCCGGCGGAGCCGCAGCACCCGCAGCCCAGGCAGGGGGCCCAGCCGCCCTCGCAGCCACAGCAGCAGCACGTGCTGCTGAAGGAAAAGCCGTGCTCCGGCTCGGGTGCCCAGGCCGTGGTGCAGGTGATCGCCGTGAAGCCGCCTCACACCCTGCAGCTTCCCAAGCTGCAGCAGGCGCCCACCTCCCACAACCGGCCCTTCCACACCCAGCTGTCCCAGCCCCCGCCCCTGCAGGCCCACCACCCTGTGGGCTCCGACAAGCCTCCTCTCAGCCAGGTGGGTGAGCCAACCCTGTCGCACGTTATCCAGCTGTCCTCCCGAAGGGCCAGCCTGCAGTGGCTACAGCCAACCCTGTCGCACGTTATCCAGCTGTCCTCCCCAAGGGCCAGCCTGCAGTGGCTACAGCCAACCCTGTCGCACGTTATCCAGCTGTCCTCCCCAAGGACCAACCGGCCGTGGCGGGCAACATTAGCCATTTGCTCTTCCCGGCCAGCTAATACAATTGTAAAATTTACAAAACAAACAAAAAACAAAAAAAAAAACCTGTTAAAGCTGCACATTCCATTATTTTTCAGTGCTTACTGAAGGATTTACTGATTGCTACACTAAAGTACAAGCATTATTGTTGGTTATTTTTGTTGGTTTATTTAGATTTAGGTTTTTTTGGCTACGGGCAGAGGCCTTATATGCGTTGGGTTTATTTTGGAGCATTTCCTATAGCGAACACCTGTTCCACTCTGTCCAGGTGCAGCAGCCCATAATCACGCAAGGCGCCACTGTGACGAAGATCACCTTCGGGAGTCACCAGTCGCCCCCGGTGTCCAGCAGCGGGGACGCGGTGGCCAAGCTGCTGCCCGAATCCAGCACGGGGCCCAGCCAGTCGACGGAGAAGTCCTCCGTGTCGGACATCCTGAAGATCTCCATGATGGAGGCGGAGATCGACCCCGGGGCGGAGCCCATGGTGGTGGACTCCTCCAGCGACTGCAGCTCCTTCAGCAAGGGCGTGGCCGGCTCCCCGGGCCTGGCGTCCTCTCAGCTCATCACCAGCTCTGGCTCCTCCCTCCACCACCCCAGCCATTCCAAGTCGCTCGGGCAGTTTGCGCGCATCCAGGCCCTCGCAGCCCAGAAGGGCAAAGATGTGGACATCATACAGGTAGAGCCGCTCTCAGCCGAGCGTAGGCGCCCAGTTACACCCAGTGTCAGTTTAGATTTTCTCTCTTTTAAAAATGGATTTCACACTCCATTCCATCCTAGAAATGGGTGTACGTTCTTAAAAACGCAGGGGATAAAGCCACCTTTTGTTGTATGCGCGTTTCCGTTGTATTACCACAATTCATCCATAATACAATGTGACACACTGTTGACCGTCTTTGGTGCCATAAAAGGCGTACAAACTCACATTCGCTCTTCGTGTCGTCCTTTCAAGGTTATCCCGCAGTATTCAATCATGCCAGACTCCAGCCAGTCGAACGTGGTGGTGGAGCCCAGCGGCTTCCTAGAGATAACCAACTACACCAGCCAGCGCCTGGACGAGGAGAGCGTGATGGAGCAGGAGGTGGACAGCAGCAACGACGAAGGGGCATCTGTCAGCCCCATGCAGGGCTGTGCTGACCAATCACAGTGACCCGTCATCAACTGGGGGGCGGAGCTAACTGTGAGGCGGCAGTTGCCAGGAGAGACCGTTCTTGTATAATAATGTGTGAGAGGTCTTTTGTTTGTTTGTGTCATTTAAATGTCATTTAAACAGAAACTTCCGTCATGAAGATGTCTGGGTGAAACCTCAGATTAAGTTTGATGGTCCCGTTGATGCCTGCATTTCAAAGGAAGGAACAAGCGGGAAAAAAAGCTAAAATATTTAACAGAAATGGAAACGGCCTAAAAGGGAAACTGAAATGACCAGAGACCAAAGTGAACTCTTAATGTGGAGTGACCTCGCTGCCTAAAGTAACGGGATGAAAGGAGTCCGCAAAACCGAGGAAAAGAAAAAAGAAACAAAAGAATGTTTTTAAGCATAAATCAAATGAATGTTTATGCATTTTGGAAGAGACACGCAGTGTTCCAGAGAATGAAAGAGATTGCTGTGGCTTTTTTTTTTTTTCGTAGCATTTTTGTAATGAGGCAATATTCAAACTGTAAAAAGAACTTAAGCCGTTATCTTGTTTGGAAACATTTGGTCTGGAAAAAAACATCTGCATAAGTCAATGCTATAAGTAGAGGGTTATCAAGGAATCTTTGATGATGGGTATACTTACACATGATCTAAATCTGTTTGAAGTGCTGGATATATTCGGTAAAATCGACATGACGGCAAAATGGATTTTGCTGATTTCTACCTGGACTTTGTGATTTATTCTATTTAGAGTTTTGCTGATACACTTGCATCTTTGCAGCATCAGGATCTTGAGTAACATGGAGGTGAAGAGTGTAGGAAACCTGCCCTCCCTATGTTCTGATGTAACAAGTTAAAAATGACTGAAATCTCACCCTCACTGCAGTGTTCATCCTGGTCTTAAATCATTTAGTGCAGTAGAAGAAGAATCTGAGTAAAAGTGCAGGTAGTTCATTAATCCTTCAAGCTTTCGCACTTTGAAATAAGGAAAATCAAAAACTGAGTACTGTTATTTTATTTTTTTTGTAACTTGCTAAAACAAGAAAGAACTTTATTCAATACTGTTTTGTGTTCACTCTTGGTGTAATGTTTAGAATTTCTTAAACATATAAACTTTTCTATGGAACTCTGGGTACTTCCTTTGTTGTTCATATCCAGCAGAGTGTCCATGTGGGTTGCAAGGGACAGAAAAGGGACGAGGAAGTCCCTGAATGTGGCTGGTTACTGAGACTAAGATTTTTCTCAAGGGAAAAACAGTCTTTATTGGTGCACTCCTGACCCCCTATCTGTACACTGTCCCAGGCAGTCAGTCAGTGACACAGCCAAGGCGTGAACCTGCAGCTATCTTGTTCTTTTTGTGAGTGCATTCACCGACTAAGCCATTTGGGAACCCCGTTTTTGGTTAATTAAGCATTTTTTGTTTAGAATGCTATGAGTGCACAACATGCTTGAGCAGTCACGTCATGGCTCTGCTGGATTGCACGATGTTGCGGGACAGAAACGGCCTCTAAACTTGAGCAACACGTTAGGAGACCTGTTTTGTAGTACGCTCCAGAGGCTTTTATATCAAACTTGGTTGTATGCGCAAGTATAGATTAAAGAAACTTTAAACTTTAAAAGTATAGATTAAAGAAAGTTTGATGTCAATCATATGGTTGCCATATACAGCCATAATCTGCAGAACTAGATTATGCTGCCAGTCTCCCACAGGTGTCATCTCTGAAGGAGCTCAGTGCAGGCTCAAAGCTTTCCAAGAATTACAGCATATTAATGTCTCTCCACCGGGACAGGCACAGGCACAGGCACAGACACAGACACAGACATCCCCCTGGCAGCTCCTGGGCTCCTGGGTATTTGCTGTCCCAATCTACTGTCACAAATTATATTTTGTGTGTAGGTTAAGTACCTTACTCAAGGGTACAACAGCAGCATCCTACCTGAGAATGGAATCTGCAACCTTCATGTTACCAGTTGGCTTTGTCTTGTCTGCACTTAAAGCAAAAGTGAACTTTGGGTTGTGTAGTTACCTGGTCATGATAGGAGTCCAAATAGTGGCGAAATATGTTCATTAGTTGCTCTGTGCTCCCCTGGGGTGATTATCCAGAATAGGGTATTTGTCGCTCTCCATTCACTTATATAGTGCAGCTAAAACGGTCTCAAAATGACACTTCTAGCACGTATACGAATGTGGACGAAGCGGATTCTGTCAATATGAACAATAACCAGTCCTTACGTTTTTTTTTGTTGAGAAAATTGAATGGCCCTTTCCTTGCTTTTTTGTATTTAATTTGGAACGTAGATCTGGTAGGTATGCTCTTGCGCCAGAAACCACTCATTAGTCCAAATTTCCACGGAAGCAAGCGTTCCTGATAGTAAACAAACGGACTTGCCAACATTTCGCTAGTCTTTTCTGGCACGTTTTTGTAATTGAATTGTGCTACTTAGCTCAATAATAACTCAATCTGCATTTACTTCTACTTTCTTTCAGAATTTCTTGCAGATCATGAACAGCAATGAACCAAAGTCTTTTTGGAGGGTTGGCATCCTAGAGAAGCTAAATATTAAACCTTTCATAAAGGAGCTGTGTAATTTTATCAATAGTGCCAAATATAATAATAATAACGGCTTGCATTTATATAGCGCCTTTCTCACCAACCGGTGACTGAAAGCGCTTTACAATGATGAGGGGGAAGCTCGCCTCTACCGCCACAAAATATAACAAAATCCCTCCACCATTTTACTACTAATAATATGACTGTCGTGATACTTCAAGAATGAACATTGACTTCACAAGACACTGCTTCATGCATTGTACGAGAAGGCATGTAATGCAAATAAAACGAAGACAAGTGAAATACATTTACAGCAGAGGTGATGCATTCATTTGTAAAGGTATTGTTGAATGTAGAAGGCTCATCTTTATGTAATCCTGGATTATGGCCCAGCTGTACGTTGCAATATAGAACTCTAATCCCGCTGAGTATGTCGGAATTCTAATGGAACACTATCGCCTGTTTGAGAGCCAAGCAGATCTTGTGCTCGGAATGACGACTATTCAGACTTGGTATTCAGGCATGTGTGTCTGTGTGTAGTCTGTCTGTCTGTCTGTCTGTCTGTCTTGGGCAGGAATCGCCAACCCAGGTCCTGGAGAGTCTGCTGGTTTTTGCTGTTACTAGGCACTCAATTGCTCAATTAAAGCAGTCGATTACCCAGTTAACCTCACCTCACCTGATTTCTTGGCTCTAAAGCGCTTATTGTCTTTAAGGTGAAAACAGAAACCAGCAGCCCCTGCGGCTCCCCAGGACTAGGGTTGGCCACTCCTAATCTAGGGGAGTGTTGGCTATGTGGTAAAGTGTTATGTTTAAAAGGTCCTCGTTTGATAGTTATTTATGAGTGGCTATCACCAGCTTCACGAGGCTGGCCTTTATAACCGTCGCCTGTCCTTACTCACTGAAGAATCAAGCCTTATTTGGTGGTAATATAAGAGTAAGACCATACTTTCACATAGAACCATATTCTCTGAAACTATACCAAATAATTTTCTTTCAACTTTCAAATTCTCTCGTCAAAAATAGTTTATCCATGAACCTCTTGCATAATTTTGACAATTGACACAATACCTGGCTGCTGAATAAAAGTTTTAGTCCCTGTTACAATGAATTTATTCTATACCATAAAGAGCAGATTTAGGGCAAAACATTCTTGTGACCAGTAAGTATACTAAGTATAACAAGCATGTCCTGCATGTATGAAAGCACTGCAATGCAGCTAAATATACCAAAACACACGTTGGGTGGCTGGTGGTGTCTGGAAGTGCTGATCAGATAAATAGCAGGACAGTGAGCTGTCGTATTAATAGCGGATTACAGTCCATTCTCGTGTTGTCTCCCACACTGCGCAGCCAGGTATCTCTTGCTGTGAGAGGTAGGGGCAAATACCTTAGTAGGAGCGTGACTGTTTGTAGCAGTAAATGAAGAGGTACTGGAAGATCCATCTTCAGCTCATAACTGAATTTTGCATTTAAAGCTATCATTACAAATAACTGCCAAGGTAAGTAGGATATGTTTCTAACGTATATTTTCATCCTTGGGTGCTTATTTTAAATGCGCATGCATACAATTTATGTGTGTGATCTTTATACATTATACACACAATTTAAGTGTTTGGTCTTGATGTCTGTCTTCTTTGTATTGGCTAGTAAGAGTTGTCATCAGTCTACCTGTCTTAGCTTGTATATTCATGCATCTCCTGAGTACTTCCTTTAGTGTCCATTGTGTGCATGACGGCATATCCATTCACCTTTGGGACAGCAACAGCCTTCAACTACTGAGCAAATCACGTCTCCAGTATGGTCTGCTTCAGATCACGGCGGAAGATACTGGATGATGCTGAAACTTGTGTCCCTAAAGTGCTTATTCCAGGCGCATCCAGGCTGTATCATTATTATTATCATTATTTATAGCCAAAGCTGTGCTAATCCGCTCTGATGCCATGCAAAGCCCGCAGTCGACTCTCAGCTCTACACATGGTCTGCATTCCCTCAAATCCCACATGGAGCAAAATGTGTTTCATTCAAGGTTTGGAACAAGGTTTTAGGCATCAGTGTCAGTAGTTATCATGGCTATATAAAGGCCTCGTCCTGGCCGTGTGGAAATTACTAGGCGTTCTTACTGTGGTGCGCAGCTGATCATAGAAACGATATGTTTCTAGGAGGTTTTAGAAGAAGACTGCTGACCAAATATTGACTTTGAGAAGAGGGCTTTGCTACTCAGGCCCTCAGACCCATGGGATATACTGCATATACTCTACTTGTTGCTGCTCCAGCTGGCTTTTACGTCATGCTGTGACACATATAATGCACATAGGCTTCACGTACTGCATAACATGTTTTGGACCAGTTGGCTTATCATACTGTGTGTTCCCACGCTTCCCTGTTCTGCTCAGGCACTTTCTCTTCCCCAGATGTTCCCCTGGTCGGCCTTGTTCTCCACAGAGCCCCAGGTCCCTGGCCAGCGGTCGCCAGAGGAGATGGTGACCAACACACTGATGCTGGAGCTGGGCGCTTTGCTGAAACGTGCGGAGCGGCTCCGCCAGGAGAGGGCGACACACGGGCGCAGGCGCACCTCTTCTGTGGACTACAGTTGGCTGGCTGCGAATCCCCCGAAACAGGGCTATGAGCTCACCCCCGGGGAGGTGCTGGAGCTGCAAGACCTGTGTGCCAAGATCCGCCCCTCCCAGTGCGACCCCGTCATACTGAGGTGGGAACATCATATCTAACGTCATTCGAGGGAGTAGTTTGAACAGTTTGGGTTTATGAGATCCATGAAAGATGTCAATGCCAAGGTCCGATTCTTTCTATTCTTTCCTGCCTCCTAAGCAGCCATTTAGAAATCCTTATACTCACTTTAAGACTACCTTTTGTCTGGAATTTTAACTGCTGCAGCTTAAGTTCCAGCGTGCCATTAATCTAGCCCAGGCTTCCATTACTGTTAAAAGAAGTAACGCAGATAAACTGCATTTAACGCCCAAAAGTTGGCCTGTACTTCTGGTGGTCATGTTGTACTGATCAAATTCATAGCTTAATTATAGAATTACCAGGTAGTACTATTGGGTCCATAAGGATGAGATCAAATGCTGTGTGGCACTGAAATTGTATTAAAACTACAAACCCCAATTCCAAAAATGTTGGGACAGTATGTAAAATGCACATAAAAGCAGAAAGCAGTGATTTGTAAATTCTCTTTTACATACTGTATATTTAATTGAAAACAGTACAAAGAAAAGATATTTAATGTAGATATGGATGGATCACTTTAAGGGTGGTTTCTCCTGACTCATTTTCCTATTGAACTCTATGGAAAAATAAGTCAGGAGAAACAACCCTTCAAGTGATCCATCCATATCTACTGAATATCTGGCAGCAGAGTAATGGTTTGAGGCTCCTTTAATATGGCAGACCCTTGATGATTTACAGCCATTTAGCCAACCATGGGTTCCGTTCTATTCCCGTGCAATTTACATCTTAATCTAGTCCCACCCCCCAAATGAGATATCAAGAGTCTTTTTTGAAATCCTTTTATACCCAGTCATGATAGCATCACCTGTTTACCTGTGGAATGTTCCAAACAGGTATGACAGCTATGTCATAACACTCGAAGGCAAAAACACCAAAAGTTTTTCCTTGTACTCTTCGAGCTTCCAACTGCTTTTTCTGTCTGCCTCAAAAAAAGATGTGACCTTGTGTCCTAGATCAGCCCTCCTCAGACGCCAATGGTGCACATTCTGCCTGACTGATTGATTAATTGGACATGGATTTAAGCTGCTTTTCCAAAATAACAAACGTGAATAAAAGAATTGGATGGATCCACAAGGATCAAAGAATTTCTTGTCTAGGACAGAAAACTGCATTCAAATTCAAACTACTCTTATTTAACTGATACTTATCAGAGTATCCAGAATTCAATACATGAAACAATTAAAAAATAATACAACTTGTAAGTCCTTACTCCTGCCCCCCAATCACCATCTGACTCCTCCCACTCCAGGTTCAGGAAGCTGGTGACGGAGTTTGAGCCGGATGTCAACGAAGTGGCGCGCATCTTCCGCTCTGTGCTGAGCGACTGCCTGGAGGATGACACACTGGGGCTGGAGGAGGAGAGGATGAAGGAGGAGGCCAGTCGCTTTCACAAGCAGCGCAGCAAGAGCCTGTCATTCGTCACCTTCCGCTCCAGGTTCCGCATCAACCCCTTCCGGGGCGGGGCCCTCGCGGGGGACGAGGAGGAGGCGTGGTCAGGGGAGGAGGAGGCGACGATGCCCATAGGGATCCAAGGGAGGACAAGGAGGGTGAGGAGCATGCCAGACATTACCCCCTTGGAGGAGAGTGCACAAAGTTAAGGGAGGAGGTAGAGAGGAGGGGTGAGAGGAGAGAGACAGTCAACAAGGGATGACAAGGGTAAAGGGGCAGTATTTGGTAGGAAGACAGTGAAAGGTGTTGGAGAAACACATTCTCACTTGAATAACATTAATATTACTAAAGCTGCTAATGTATAAAGCTATAATACCTGTACATCCAATCAGGTAGACTTGAAAAAAGTGCATATATATATATATACATTGCCCGGCCAAAAAAAAAGTTGCACACTGTAAGATTTTGTTGGACCGCCTTTAGCTTTGATTATGGCGCGCATTCGTCGCGGCATTGTTTCGACAACCTTATGCGACGTCACAACATTTATTTCCGTCCAGACTTGCATTAATTTTTGGCCGAGATCTTGTATTGACGACGGGAGAGTCGAACCACTCCGTGAAGTCTTCTCCAGCACATCCCAAAGACTTTCAGTGGGGTTAAAATCAGGACTCTGGTGGCCAATTCATGTGTGAAAATGATTCCTCATGCTCCCTGAACCACTCTTTCACAATTTGAGCCCAATGAATCTTGGCATTGTCGTCCTGGAATATGCCCATTGATGGGATAACCTGGTCATTCAGTACATTCAGGTACTCAGCTGACTTCATTTTATTGCTGCATAACGTTGCTGAGCCTAGACCTGACCAATTGAAGCAACCCCAGATCATAACACTGCCTCCAGAGGCTTGTACAGTGAGCACTATGCATGACTGGTGCAACTGCAACTTTTTTTTTGGCCAGGCAGTGTATATATATATATATACACACATACATTTATTAATCTAGATTTTCATGCCCAGTGATACCATTTGATTTTGTTAATGTAAATATCTAAAACATTACATACATTGGGGTGCAAAGATTTGGGCAACCCTGGTCAAATTGCCTTTTACAATTAATATCTAAGTGAACAGAAGCTAACCTGACCAATAAATAGTACAAAGTTAAACATGACACATTTCTTCAAATTTTAAAGCAAGATTACTTTTTATTTCATTTCTTTACAGTTTCAAAAAAAAAAAGAAAAGGAAAAAGGCCCTGTGCAAAAGTTTGGAAACCCTTTTGGATTATTCTGTTACTTTTTAAAAAAGATGATTACTAAGGCCCAGGCCCAGGTGATTTACTCGTTAGGGCTTCAATGGGTCAGGTCAATATAAATCCAGGGCTGAACTATTTAGGTCTAGTTCACAGGACAACAATACAATGTACTTTAACAACAAACCTACATTGCAGAGTTTCCAGAAAGAAGCCTTAAGCGTCTGAAATATGCAAAAAAAAACCTTGAGAAGCCTGAAGCATTTTGGAACAATGTGCTTTGGACTGATGAAGCCAAAATGGAACTTTTTGGCCACAAACAAAGAAGGTATGTTTGGAGAAAAAAGGGTGAAGCATTTGTAGAGAAGAACACCTTTCCAACTGTTAAGCATGGAGGTTGATCCATTATGCTTTGGGGTTGTGTGGCAGCGGGGGGCACAGGGAATATTGCGGGTGGAAGGAAGAATGGATTCCACCAAATATCAAGAAATTCTAGAGGCTAATGTTCGAAGGTCAGTCCAGACATTGAAGTTGAAGAGAGATTGGGTATTCCAGGAAGACAATGATTCAAAGCATACCTTGAAATGAACCATGAAGTACCTCCAGGAAAGACGGATGAAGGTTTTGGAATGGCCACCACAGTCCCCAGACTTGAATATTATTTAAAATCTGTGGAGAGATCTCAAACATGCCGTGTATGGCCGAAGAATATTTCTGAGCTAGAGGAGTTCTGCCAGGAAGAATGGGGAAAAATTCCAAAAGCAAGAATTGAAAGACTCTTAGCTGGTTACAGGAAGTGTTTGCAAGCTGTTATAGTTGCCTGAGGAGGAGTTACAAAGTACTGACAGGGTTCCCAAACTTTTGCACAGGGCCGTTTTACTTTTTTAAATTATTGTATGTAATTATATTATGTAATCTTGCTTTAAAATTTGAAGAAATGTGTCATGCTTAACTTTGAACCATTTAAAGGTCAGGTTACTTCTCACTTAGAGATTAATTGTAAAATGCATTTTGACCAATGGTGCCCAAATTTTAGCACTCCACTGTATGTCTAAAAATTAAAGGTGCACTATGCAGGAATTTTAGGCTTGCTGTGGTCCTCTGTTTATAATCAAAGAAGTGTCCTTTTCCGTTCTCAACCCCGTCCAAGGTACCCTGGCCATCTAGCTACCTAACTTAGCTAGCTGGATAGCTAATCGTAACTTTACTTATAGGTCCAACTGAAATCAAATCGGTGTCGCTTTTCATTCCCTTGCTAAACTTTAGCTGTTGAATTCCAGGTTGACTCTGTGTTTTGAACCACCGTCGGCTTGTTGTTTGGCTTTGTTGTAGCCTACATAAACTTCTTCACCTCCACCATTGCAGTAGCTAGCTAACGCTCCGCTGACACCTGATCCCACCCCACAGGCTCTGTAGCCACACCCACCCCTCCCCACACAGAAAAGAGCGTAATTCACAGGAACGTCCTGAACACGCGCATAATGCACCTTTAATGAGATTCATTTGAACCAATATCTAAGAACTTTTAATTTTTCCCAATAAAGATGTCCAATGAATGTTATGTGTCCTTAGACTCCTGGAATCTCCTTCCAAACGGTGGCTGAGCTACATTGCTTCAATAAAATAAATTCATCTGCTTTCATATTTCATGGTCAGTAAACACATTTTGTCAACATACAAAATCCTCAATGTTCTTTGTCATGCTGGACCAGTTCAATGGATTTAAGGCGTTTCCATGTTTTGCTGCACTGCCACATTATAAGAAATACCTCAAAATAGACAGAACCCACCATCCCCTCTGCTGAACAATCAGAATTCCAGAGATTGGATTGGTACACTGAACATGTCACCGAGCAGCTTAGCAAACAGTGCTTTAAAAACAATACAAAGATCAGAAACAACTGTGGGCCAGCTTCTGCCACAGAATGACTACAATAACACTACCACAACATTAAATATACTGAAGATGTCCAAACAGCAAGTAAATTTATCCATAACGCACTGTTATCACATGCAGTATACCTCACACCATGGCCCTGTTACAGTGCTGGGGCAACAGTGTGAGGAATGTTAATGGTAAAAGTGGACTCACAGGTGGGCCAGTTAAAAGGTAAGCCAGAAAGATCCTGCTTAATGCGAGTGTCTACTTAATTTCCTTGTAATTATTAACTACATGCAAACAGATATGATTGCACAAACCATCACTCTGGATGGATCACTTTAAGGGTTGTTTCTCCCGACTCATTTTCGTATTGAACTCTATGGGAAAAGTCAGGAGAAGAAAACCTTAAAGTGATCCGTCTACTGCATATCTAGTAGCAGTGACGTTTTGAGGCTCGTTTGATACCTCAGGCTCTTGATGACTTACAGCCATTTAGCCAACCGTGTGCTGGAGTACAGGGCCAAAACAACAAAAAACATCACTGTCTGAACACTTTTGGAGTGCACTGTATATATATATATATATATGTATGTATGTTACTGGACAGATATAGTATGCGTGTAGTTATTACCCCCTTGGAGGAGAGGCAAAGACAACAAAAAGGACTGAGGCACATAACTACCACACAGAAACTCTGTTTTTGGGTTTATTTTCAAAATAAGATGTACATATTTTCAATATATTATTTACAACTGAACCCATAGAAACATTTAGCTAAAAAAATTAAAATGGAGTTTCAATAATATAAATTGTTATCAAGGTAAAGACACAGTTAAATAAGGATAAAGATAAATGAGGTTATACCATCCTCAAATTCACATTAGTTCTTAAAATAGGGAGAGGTAGGAAATATGAGTGAAAGAGGGAGAAAAGGGCAGGAAGAACAGTGGATAATGGAGTGACTTTGATCTCAACTGTCCAAAAATGCTGGGGACAAAACCTTTAAAGGAAATCTTAGGCTTTTTTAGGGGAAGAAAATCCAAACTAAATTTTCCACCTTAAAAGGCTACAATGCGCAACCCTTTCTGGCTATCCAAAAAGTCATATGTTTAAAAGAGATAACTGGTGAAATGTGTGACTATGTCTTAGGTCAGGGTTTTTATCAGTATCTGTGAAATTCTCATTTCTCAAGGTGACTGCAGGACTTTCATTGTTTAGTTTCCTTCCTGAAACTGCAACGTCAAGTTTTAAATGCCTGAAAGTGGCAAACAGTCGTTGCAGTGATACAGTTTATACAACCCATGTCTTTGAGAAATAAAACATTCTATAAATCAGTACATTTACCATCTCTCTGGAAAGATAATGCAATAGGAGAAAAAGGATTAACACACACCAAGGCCTCTAAATTTTCGTATGCCCATAATTCTCTCTGTCCGTCAAGAATCAACACCCTACCACACACACACACACACACACACACACTTCTCTTTCCTCAAGGTGCTTCCTACAGTATGGAGAGATCTCTCAGTCCGCAATCCTCCGCCACTGTCTCCTTATCCACTCTCAAGCCAAGAAGACAACGAAGACAATGAAGACGACGACGAGGATGAGGAAGATTTTGATGAGTAGCCAGCGGTTTGAGGAAACTGACTGAAAGTACTTGAGTATCTCGACGTGGGCAGCGTCCACGTTCAGCTGGGTGTCCTCCACGTTGGCGTCGATCCTTGATGGGGGAAGAGAGAGGGAAGAGACCTAGGGTTACCTAGGGGGGGGGGGGGGTAAATCCAATTCTCTCAGACTTTCTCATCCAACCTACTCTCTCACCTGTGTACCGTCTCCTCCTGCTCTTTCACCATGTGAGCCAGCTGCTGAAAGATGGACCCCAGCTCAACGATGGTCGACTCGATGTTCTGCATGGTGTCCGCCCGGCTCTGGATGTACAAGTCCTGAACACAGATATCACACATCATTAACTGAGGTTTCCGTTAAGGAACACGGAGAGTATGTATCAAAAGCGGCAATTCAATTAATCTGGCAGACCTTCCAATGCTTCTGGCACTGTGCTCACTGGTTAAAACTTAGACTCCAGAAAGACTGCTGACAAGCTGGCTGTGCTGTCTGCCATTAGATTTTTTCCCCCAGCAGTCAGAGCAGTCATGAATTCACACTTTAAAAGGAGACACCAATGTCCTCTTCAGTCCAATCACACAGATGCAAAGAAGTGATTTTTATCCCCTTAAGCACCACAAGCTCAGGTTGTTGTTCATAGGCATGGGAAAAGTAACAACACAATGTGTACACCACGTCTGGTTCCAAACTAATCAAGGCAGAAAACGAATAAAGGAGTCGATTGCTGCACATGTATTAAACACCATTTCTTAGCTTAGCACAATTGCAGAGCGGTTTTAGTTCAACTGTACACGACATCCAGGCAGAGAAATACAGTGCTTTGTGAGTACATAACTTGCATCATATTTGAGATTAAGAATGTTTTATACTTCAAGAGCTTGAAAACCATATAAAAGCTTCACAGTCAAGAGCATGTAGTGTTCGCTTCGACTCAATTTCACCGTCTGACCTGCCGCGGCAGAGGCAGTATCGGTGTGGTCAGAGCATTCACCTGTTCGTTTATGAGCAGCAGCTGCTGGCTGGAGCCGGAGTCCATGTCTATAGACATGTCCCTAGATCCCCTTGCATCTTCCAGCATCAACAATGAACTGTCTGGAGGAGGGAGAGGGAGAGACGTAAAGAGCCAGGGAGAAAGACAGAGGGTTGGGGATAAGGGGAGTGGTTACATCTCTCTTACTGGAGTTGCTCATTTGTAGAGGGGAGGTCGGGGGCAGGGACTGGGAAAACTGCTCTCTCCGACTGCGCTGCTGCTGAAGATTCTACAGAAACAAAGACAGGGAGGGAGGGAGAGGGAGGGAGAGGGGGGGAGAGAGACAGACAGAGAGAGTGAGACGTGACTGGGAACGACGAATAAAAAAAACTGGCTGAACATGAAAGCAATTGCATTTGCAATTACCTTCTGAAAAGGAGCATTGTATCAAAACTGTCATGAATGATTGCCTTATGATAATTGAGTATTAAGGTTATGAAAACAACGTCAGCCAAATGAATACCGTTTGAATCGCCGAAGTACAGTACAAATGTGTGTGCACTAGCCTGCCTTTGCGAACGGGACCACTTTCTGTGAGCCTTACCTCCGTTCTCACCTCCAGCACTGATTTGAAGTCAATTGACATCGACGCCAGTTTGGACTAAGATAAATGACAGAAAAGAAGAGCATAGACAGCATGTCAATAGGGTCTGGGTAATAGACTTAGCACGCCGTTACGTTACAGACTGCGCCGTGTGCCGCCTGTATCGTCACAGTCCTGTACGTGTGGAGGAGAGGCGTGCTGCCCTGACCTGCAGCGAGACCATAATGGTGTTGGAATGCGTCTGGACATGTCTTCCATTCTGACTGCAGCGGGAGATCACCAGCCCCTGCAACTGCGCTATCTGCTTATTCAGGCTGGTGATGTCCTGAGACAGACAGACAGAGAGAGAGAGGAGACAAAATAAAAGATTGTGATCAGATGGATGAAAGATACACACACATATACAGTATTTTTTTAAATCTTTCTGGACATTTCTGCATGCCTCCTAACAATACA
Organism: Synaphobranchus kaupii; assembly: GCA_029718625.1. Taxonomy (NCBI): domain Eukaryota; kingdom Metazoa; phylum Chordata; class Actinopteri; order Anguilliformes; family Synaphobranchidae; genus Synaphobranchus; species Synaphobranchus kaupii. The sequence continues at coordinate 40,144,717 of CM056385.1, read as the reverse complement.
TGTAATATTCAACAGCTGTAAAACGTCTACTTGTGTACGTAACGAGTCTATTCTACTTTGCGAGAATCATTTGGGAGTTTCATACCTGCTTAATTATGTAAGTCAGCTCTTCAATCTCCACAGCTTTGTCATCAAACAACGATTTTCTCTTGGCAACTAGAACATAAACAAAATGCTGTACTTCTCTTTACCTTGTGTATCCATGTACTTTAAAAAAATTTTTTTTACAATTAATGAAAATATAAATTAACATTATCTTACAGATTGTCAGCTTTTCCAGTTTGGCAAAAGTATTGTTCAAGTCCTTTCCTATTCTCCTGATTAAAACAGAGGGGTAGAAAAAACGAATAAAGGGACGCTTTGTTAAATGTAATGGATCCATTATAGTCATTATTGTTACAGTTAACATGTACTGGTAGGGTTATGATTTTTCGTAAATGCCCTGAGCAGGAAGCAACCAACAAGCAATAAAAGTCTCCAACCCTACGCAATCCACATCTATTCGCCCAACACAATATATTCCGTCATCATTACATTCGTTTTCATTTTGTAATGGCTAAATATATCTACAGTATGGGATTTTAGGTTCATTTGTGTAACATATTTCAGCTGGGATTTGCACGCCGTGTTATCTTTAAATGTGCAACTGTATTAACTGTAAATCAGTGACATATCAGTCATATCAGCAACAGCTGTACACAGTACTCCACTAATGTCAAACACACCAAATGATATCAGGAGTTACAAAAATAATAGCTATAAAAGTAATATTATAATGTAGGGACTGACTTTGCCATTACAGTGAAGTCACTGCGCTGTCGGATGGCATTATGGACTGGTTTAGATGTCTGGACCCCATTCTGAACAGAAAGACAAAGAGAGAGATGCAACAATGAATAGATAAGACAGACAAGTGGCAAAAGTGACATCTAGCTGAATGGTTTAATATAAATAAACTATTATAATTACAAATGTATACATGGTGATCACGCATCGTCCAAACAATTTCCAGGTCTTACCCGTCTCCCCTCCAGGGACTTGCAGGCAGACATAAACTCACTGGTGCGGTCTTGGCAAGACATGACGCCTGTACCCAAAGGCTAGGGTGCTGAGGGAGTAGGTGGAGAGGGGGATAGGGTGGCAAGGGGCGTGTCTTGCTGGAGGACTCGCTGTTGCTGTGTCTGAGAAGAGTGGAGGTACGCCACCCTGCTGGCTGCTTCTAGGACCGTGCCGACAGGTGTTCACCAGGGCATGTCACCTGCTATAGAAGCACAGGCCAGGCTTAGAATAGAATAACTTTTATTTTCCCTTTCGGGAACTTCAGTTGTAGCCACCAGCAACAACAAAAAAAGACATAGACAGTGGGGCAGACCCACAACACACAAACACACCAAATAAAGACATACAATATCAAATGAAGTGAATTAAATTAGAATACAGCCATAATTAAAAATAGCCATTACCAAATGTCCATGTCTACAAACCACTGACTTGTCCATACTGGGTGTCACTCAAGTAAGGGACTAGCAGGAGGAGAGTGAATGAGGTAAATTGGGGAATTGAGAAATGGAGAAAGGAGTGCAGTAGGATTTACACAGAGTCTCTGCGTACCTCAGCCACGTGTTCTTAACCCTTTCATGCACGGAGTCCACTACAGTGGACAGGCTTTTCAAAGTCTATTTTAACATAGTCAAAAACATCTGTGATCTCCAAAAGTTTATCAATTGAGATGAGGATTTTTTTTAGTTTAACTACATTCCTGTCACAATTGACAGCGAAAATCCATTTTAAGGAAGGTACATTATTTTCCAAGTGTGCATTTAAGGAACCACCTTTCGAACACTGAACTTCCCAACCCCCCTGGTTAGGCTACGTTAAGTTCAACTGAAATAATTAGACTCATTTTGCATGAGGGGTCAGCTGAACTCTGCTCTCGGTTTCCCCAGATTTCTGCATACCTACCATTAGCAAAACAATGATTTCAGGTGCGTTTGAATAAAGATACAAGTAGGGCTTAAAGGTTAGCCTAGGCTACAATGTAGGCAATTTTTTACTTTTATTTGTAACGTTAGCTCTTAAAGAAAACACTATCAAGAGATGTAAAAGCAGAAGTAGCATTCAAGTAGCTCCTCTGATAAGTAAACATCATTCATTGCTCTCGAAGAAATTACTGTCACTGGTTGGCATTTTAGAAGTATCGTCGCTCTTCTTCCGTGACGTCATTAGCCGATACACCAGACGGGATTTACCGGCTTCCCTTCCGCAGAAACCGATTACGCGAATCACCAGTCAATCACTGACAGCCTACCAATTTTTAACTTCTAGTATTTCTAATGGAAAATGTCGACGCAATAGAGCTGAACTATAGCATACTACAGCGCAGTAGCGTTAAGATACATTATTATCCCCACCAAAATAAAAGCACATACACGGAATATTGCACAACTTATCTATACGGCTAATGTAACGTTACGTTAGCAGCAAAATGTACAGACGGTAGGCTACGTTAGATAGCCAGTTTTATTTCTTCAGCCCTAAGTCTCCACATTGCAGTGGAATACGACACGATTGACGACGATAGGAGTTAGCTACATATATTATACGAGAAAATAATCAAAACCAACCACTTATACATCCAAAGTAACGTAAAATACAATCTTACCGGTAAATCCAGAAGTCCACGATTGGTGGATGTTGATCCGGGATGCGCAGCCAGTTACGTTTTAAACGATGACGTCAACGCCACGTATATCAGTGGGTGTGCCTGATACTACACAAATGTAGCCCGCAACTGATATTAGGCCTAACCCTACTTTTATATTTACACCAAACTTAACTTTGAATGTTTGCTTCCACGATATTAAACTACATTTGTAACTCAACTAGTTTATATGCGACTTATTTGTGGTGGTTTTTACATTGCCTGTGGAAACATTTATGACCAAACGTTTTCACTTTAATGTTTCTATTAGAAGTCCGAGTGCGGACTGTTGAGAGCTCTGTGTGGATTGTGCGGCAATTGCCTTAACTATTCCATCTTTTAAAACAGCATTTCATTCTTGTTCTTGTCTCCCTCTCCCTGGTAGCTACCTGCTCGGAGTCCCAGGCAGAGGTGGAAAGTCCAGGGATCAGAAAGTAAAAGTCCTGCCATGCATTTCTTCCACCCATGAACTTAGTCAGCTGATTTCACTCATTAGTTCTACCTCCTGGCTGAAGAATTGTGCCAATTAGCAAATCCAGGTGATTAGAACAAAATACTGGGGAGGACCGTTATTTTCTGAACTTGGGTTTTCCACCTCTGGTCCGAGGCCACCTCCTGTAACTGCTGTCCTCCTGAAACTGCTGTCCTCCTGTACCACATTACATTACATTACATTTATTTAGCAGACGCTTTTATCCAAAGCGACGTACAGTAAGTGCGTACAGAGACATTATCAAGATCACTACAGAACAGACAGGGCAAAGCACATCCTTCACATAATGTAGCAGCTATCCCTAGCAATGAGCGTCGAATGTAGTTCACAGTAAGCTGTGGGAAAATCAGCAACACCACACTACCATTCCAAATACTATTGTAAACTATAATAAACAGACAGGAAAAACACAGGGAACAGGGAACTGATATTCCTAGGTGAGGGTATCAGTCAAGGTGGAGTCTGAAGAGGTGTGTCTTCAGGCCTCGACGGAATGCAGGCAGGGTTGGAGTAGAACGTAGGGGAATGGGAAGTTCATTCCACCACTGAGGAGCTAATGTGGAAAAACTCCGCAGTCGGGACAAGCGAGAGCCTTTGACACGGAGGGGGGGAAGTGCCAGTCGCCCTGCTGTAGAAGAGCGAAGTGGTCGAGCAGGAACATAGTTCTGGATTAAGTCCTGCAGGTAGGCGGGGCCTGTCCTATTGGCTGCAGTGTAGGCCAGGGTCAGAACTTTGAACCTGATCCTGGCTGCAACTGGCAGCCAGTGGAGAGACCTCAGCAGGGGGGTTACGTGGGAAAATTTCGGGAGGTTGAACACAAGCCGGGCAGCTGCATTCTGGATCAGTTGAAGAGGCAGAATGGCGCAGGCCGGCAGGCTTGCGAGCAGGGAGTTGCAGTAGTCCAGGCGTGAGGTGACCATGGTCTGGACAAGAAGCTGGGTGGAGTAGGTGGTCAGGTACGGTCGAATCCTCCTGATGTTGTACAGGAGGAACCTGCAGGACCGTGCCGTCGCCCTGATGTGCTCTTTGAGCAGGGCTGTGCAATGTTGCCCGTAAAGGGCCAGGAGGGGTGCGGGTATTTGTTTTAGCCCAGCACTACAACACTTCATTCAACTAATTAACTAATAGTTATCCATCAAGACCTTGATAATTAATTCAGGTGTCTTAGTGCAAGGCTAGAACAAAAACCTGCACCCACACCTGCCCTTTTTTTGATTGGATTGGGCACCCCTGACCTATAGAGTTTTGCCTTGTCACTGTCACAATAGGCTTGCTTTTGTGGAGATTTTAGGCAGAGGTACGTATGCTACAAAGCACATTGTGACAAATATTTTGTGAAATGTGCTATACGCATACATTATGATTTGATTTTCCTGTCTCTGTAAGGGTGTCACAGGTCTACATACAGTTGTGACTGTTCTACGAGAACAGTAACAACCACTATCAGCACTTCCACAAATGAAACACAGAAATCAAGCATGAACATGTATTTTTGTGGATTTTATAACCCTTGTTACTGCAATCAACAGAAATGATCCATTATATGTTTTCATCAAAACTTTTTCCTGGGATAACAAACTGGCTTCTTTTTAACAAAAGAATGTATAAACTAAAATGTATACTGAGCCAAAGGAGGAACAGTCAAACCTCAACCTATAAAAATAAAAAATAAATAATCCATAATACTTCAAAAAAATCCTGTCTTTACAGTGAGACCTCCATGGCGCTGGAAATCCATCCTCTCCATTTCCGTTTGTATGAACAATCTCTCAATGCTTTTTGGACAGGCGCAACTGTTGGGCACAAGCATGTACACATACATTAAGTCCGCACGCAATGACATGTTGGTATTTTTTTCAATTGGGTCACCTTCCAGAAAGTGGTTGATGGTAAACACACATGGTAAACATCACAGTTGAAAAAATATAATGCAAGAACGGTACAAAGGTTAGTGAGTGGACATATAGCCTCTTCTTTTTGGCAGTGTGCAGGTAATATAATACAGAATATATAACTTTCCAGAAATAGCTCACATCATATTTTGTTGTTACATGGCTATGTGTCCTTGAGCACACAAAAGGTGCATTTTCACATTTGAATAAAAAGAGAATCACAACCAGGCATATGAGTTTTAAGCATGATAAAAAATCTAATTGTTAAATAAATTAGTATTTGTTAAATAAATTATGAATACATTGGTATTTATGTAGCACTTTCTGAACAATGATTTGCTTTGCAAAAGCGCATGTGTAAATGTTTATAAATAAAAATACAATTGAGAAAATAGATAAGTATACTAAATTACTTAAACTAAAATGTAAGCTACACAGTACAGAGTGTCTCATATCAAAACAGCCGATTTAAGGTCGTTTATGCTGCATGTCTAGAATGTTAGTCCAAACATAATTGGTACGCCTTCCGTTTCTGTTGTTGCAAGCATCGTTTTTTTATACCACTCTTCGGATGGAAAAATAAACCAAAACCCACGAACTTAACAGGGTGGACTAGCCCCGCCCTCTTGTGGCTAAGTGATGTTATAGCCTATAGAACAAGGTAGCGGCGCAAACACTACCGGTATTCTACATAGTTTCCAACTAAGCTTTTTCGATATCACACACATACAGGGGTTATGCCTACTTTATCAATACAGTACGTTAGTATTATCATGGTTATACGACTAGCCTATAAATATCATGAACTGGAACCCAATTACCCCAAATCTTGTAGTTGCAATCGAGTAATCAGCTAAGCCTACTTCATGATGTTAAGACGTGCCAAAGTAACGTTACAGCTCATTAAAAGTAAATGGTCGTAGCGTCTGATGATTCGTTGTCTTGAACTCTGACTTCTGTAACTTAACACATTTAGCCTACTCATAACCTAACTTACCAGTATGGTCTCTAGTTCTTCTACGTCAGCTTTGTCTTCTAGAACCCTGCAAAAAAGTTAGACCATATGGTTTGATTCGACACAGAAATAATGTATGTAGACTACTAACACAAAATAAAAGCTAGGTCGCAATTTATATAGCTAGGCTAACTAGAAAGATAGATCATTGACAGTAGCCCATGCTTCCCTGGAATCAGAATTGTAACATTACCTCAACGGGCTAATCTGTCTAGGGCAGGCATTTTAGTTGTAGGACATTTGATTATAGAATATAGCCAATATTAGCAAGCCAAATTAAAATGCATGTAGCCTCTGGTAAGTAACGAATGCCAAAATGGAGAAATGCTTTGGATAGCAGGTAACTTAGTAGGCTAAGCAACATAAAAAGAAAAAAATTCGGCGCGCAAGCTGTCCAACTGTAGCCTACCTGTCCAAATTTTCATTTATGTTGCGGATGTTGGCTGTTATAGCTTTCGTAACGCTGGTGAGACGGATAAGGGACTCCCGCAGAATTTGCTCCTTACTCAAATGTGCTGGAGCTTGAAGGAGAAGTCCCGAACCTTGTCTGCCCTCAGACCGTCGGCGATCTACTGCAGGTCTTTCCGCCATAACGCCAAAAAGAACGAATCTTTTGGGTGAACGAACTGAACTGAATCACTTACTGAAAAGATCCGTTCATTTCTCAGTTCAGTTCAGTTCACGAACGGATCTGATCAGCAGCGAGCGTGCACTGTGCAGGGAGGGGGAGGGACTGCCGCGAGCGAACGTGATTCGTCCCTTGCGAACCAGGGGCCGGTTGCACCAGCTATACGTAAGTTCAAACGTAGGCTAGTTATAACGTAAGTGTTTACTAAATTAAGGTTTATACATTACTAAATAGAAATGGGTTGCACCACACAAACTAGTTTGTACGTTGAGCTTAGTAGCTACTAAATATTTACACCTACCCCTAGGTATAAAAAAAATACACAAACTGTAACCGTCTGTTCATCTAATTGGCTACCTCCGCCGTTTCTTCAGCAAACACTGTAAAAATAGTTGACGCGTGGAAAACGTTCAGTTTCAAAACAAAGTTCTTTATAGTTCAAAAGAGAGGCAAACAGTAACTTAGGCTAAGTTTCCATATATTTTCAAAGCACATAATGGCTGTAACATAAATAAATAGGCTAAACAAACAAATAAGGATATTTTGAATTTTATTCGTAAAAACATAAACATGCACACATTGTAATTCTGTTCAATGTTCTATTTTTTTTCCCATGGAATGCAAAATAAGTAGCCTGTTAAACTCAATGCAAGTTGATTTCCGTGTTTACATTGTAGCTTATTGATTGATTGGTTATGGATTTGTTATCGTCATGATAAAGCGACAATGTTTACCTTAGTATTGAACTAAGCATTACTTAGTTTTCACTAGCTAAGACATTACTTACGTAGGCTATTGGTGGTGCAACCGAATTTAGTAAAGCGATAGTTTGAAACTAACTAGTAGCAACTAAGGACCTAGTAAATACTTTACGCGCAAACTTAGTCACAAACTTACGTATGACCGGTGCAACCCAGCCCAGTTCTGCTGTGCTGAACGAATCATTCGCATTTGCTTCTTCCTATTCCATTTCGGACGTATTGTTCTAAGTATTGTATAGCCGAAATGAGTACCGTGTTTGCGTGTTGTATACTAGAAAGTTTTTTTTTCTTTTTTTTCTCTAATTTGTTTCCTAAATTGTTCGAAATAAAGTTTATATTAAAAAAAAAATTTATAAAAAAAATTCACGGGCGGGCGGGCGCCGAGCGAGGCAGCGAGCGTGCAGAGTGGACTGATTCGTTCACTGCGTGACGTGACGTGATCCTGAGTGATAATCAGCGGCTCAAACTGCCAGAATCAGGCCCAGCAAGTTAAGACTTAAAAGTCATTGAAAACCAGCGTTCACCTCCAATATTGATATTCAACGAGGAAACTTTTAAAATATCAAGATTTGTAAACGGAGTTTGGCGCATTTGTCAAAGCGACAGCACTTCCGCATGAACTGTTCGGCCGTCAGTTCACTGAGTGAACGAACTGTGACGCAACGGTGCAAGTTCGTTCACTCAGTGAACTGACGGGCCGAACAGTTCACTGAGTGAACGAACTGTGACGCAACGGTGCAAGTTCAGTGATCCGTTCACTGAAGCTACTAGACACAGTGAGTTAACGTGACGTGATCCTGAGTGATAATCAGCGGCTCAAACTGCCAGAATCAGGCCCAGCCAGTTAAGACTTAAAAGTCATTGAAAACCAGCGTTCACCTCCAATATTGATATTCAACGAGGAAACTTTTAAAATATCAAGATTTGTAAACGGAGTTTGGCGCATTTGTCAAAGCGACAGCACTTCCGCATGAACTGTTCGGCCGTCAGTTCACTGAGTGAACGAACTGTGACGCAACGGTGCAAGTTCGTTCACTCAGTGAACTGACGGCCGAACAGTTCACTGAGTGAACGAACTGTGACGCAACGGTGCAAGTTCAGTGATCCGTTCACTGAAGCTACTAGACACAGTGAGTTAACGTGACGTGATCCTGAGTGATAATCAGCGGCTCAAACTGCCAGAATCAGGCCCCAGCCAGTTAAGACTTAAAAGTCATTGAAAACCAGCGTTCACCTCCAATATTGATATTCAACGAGGAAACTTTTAAAATATCAAGATTTGTAAACGGAGTTTGGCGCATTTGTCAAAGCGACAGCACTTCCGCATGAACTGTTCGGCCGTCAGTTCACTGAGTGAGTCGGACTACGCAGTACGCAGTCGGAGCTCCGCCCAAGCACTGAACGATTCGGTGAACGAATCTTTTTAATGAACTAATTCTAGTGATTCGTGTCACTGAAGTGAACTGTTTTGCCCATCACTAATGGCCAATAGTGCTCTGTGCCAAAAAGGACCTCAGTTCAAATGCTTGCAGCACTCGCTGTGGAATGCGCATCAATACAATCTTAACAGTTTCTGAATGGGCGTCATATGTTGTTTCATTTGAGCACGGAATTTCCATGAAATATAAATTAGAAATATATGAGAAATTGATCAAAACTAATAGCATTACCAGACATGTTTCAGAGCCCATCATCACATTTTGGAATAAGACATCAAGATAAGGTTTTCAACTTTTTAAAGTGCAGATTTTCTTCTTTAAAATGAGTATATTCAATCCTTGATGACTCAATTATAAGTTGATCAAAATTATATTTTAATGGAAAAAGCCTGTTGGAGAGGATATCAATATATTTGAATATAAAGCCCTAAAAATCACATTCTGCATTCTCAGATCAAGGCATGATGTATACCAAATGAAAGCTCTGGATCTGCCCTTCGAGTACGTATACATGATGTTATGAGTTCACACGGAAATTGTGCATTATTTGGACTGCAATCAAGTCTGGCCATTATATCTACCATAAGTCAATTATCATTCAGAGCCCCTTATAACCCTAACAGAATAAGATATCAAGAAGAGGTTTTCACCTTTAGAAAGTGCAGAGCTCTCCGTTTAATATGAGTATCTCCAGTTCTTGATGACTCAATGATAAGTTAATCAAAATAATGTTTTAATGATATCAGTCTGTTGGAATGAAATGGTGTCCATTTCCTCTCCAAGCCCCAAAAATCACATTCCGCATTCAGACATCAAGGCATGATGTATACCAAATTAAAGCTCTGGATCTGCCCTTCGAGGAAATCTACATGATGTTATGGGTTCATGCAGAAATTGTGCAATATTTGGACTGCAATCAAGTTTGGCCATTACATTTACCATAAGTTAGTTATCATTCAGAGCCCCTTATAACTCTAACGGAATAAGACATCAAGATGAGATTTTCACCTTTAGAAAGTGCAGAGCTCTCAGTTTAAGATGAGTATCTCCAGTCATTGATGACTCAATGATAAGTCAATCAAAATCATGTTTTAATTACATCAGTCTGTTGGAATGAAATGGTGTCCATTTTCTCTCCAAGCCCCAAAAATCACATTCCGCATTCAGACATCAATGCATGGTGTATACCAAATGAAAGCTCGGGATCTACCCTTCGAGGACATGCATATGATGTTACGGTTTTCACAAATAAAATATATTATTTCATGACTGGAGTCATACTGGACCATTAATTTCTCTAAATATCTGTAGATTGAAACTGGAATCACTATTAAAGCCAGTTAGACCCCAGAGTTTGATTGGACTCTTTTTAAAGATCAATTTGTGCTGTTTAATTTGATGTGGAACACTTTGTGGGGAGTAAATAGGAACACAGTCTTTTGGGATTTGGAGTGGAATTAGGACACATACATCACCAAGAGGACATATAAGTCTTCAGTCATTAAATAATAGATATTTTCTGTACAAACCCATAAGATCATATACATGTCCACGAAGGGCAGATCAAGAGCTTTCATTTGGTAAACACCATGCCTTGATTTGTGAATGCGGAATATGAATTTTGGGGCTTGGAGAGGAAATGGACACCATTTCATCTTAACAAACTGATGTAATTGAAACGTGATTTTGATCAACTTATCATTGAGTCATCAAGACCTGGAGATACCCATCTTAAACGAAGAGGTCTGCACTTTCTAAAGGTGAAAACCTCTTCTTGATGTCTTATTCTGTTAGGGTTATAAGGGGCTCCGAATGGTAATTGACTTATGGTAGATGTAATGGCCAGACTTGATTGCAGTCCAAATAATGCACAATTTCCGTGTGAACTCATAACATCATGTATACGTACTCGAAGGGCAGATCCAGAGCTTTAATTTGGTATACATCATGCCTTGATGTCTGAATGCGGAATGTGATTTTTGGGGCTTTGAGAGGAAATGGACACCATTTCATTCCAACAGACTGATATCATTAAAACATGATTTTTATTGACTTATCATTGAGTCGTCAAGAACTGGAGATACTCATATTAAACAGAGAGCTATGTACTTTCTAAAGGTGAAAACATCTTCTTGATGTCTTATTCTGTTAGGGTTATAAGGGGCTCTGAATGATAATTGACTTATGGTAGATGTAATGGCCAGACTTGATTGCAGTCCAAATAATGCACAATTTCCGTGTGAACTCATAACATCATGTATACGTACTTGAAGGGCAGATCCAGAGCTTTCATTTGGTATACATCATGCCTTGATGTGAGAATGCAGAATGTGATTTTTAGGGCTTTATATTCAAATATATTGATATCCTCTCCAACAGGCTTTTTCCATTAAAATATAATTTTGATCAACTTATAATTGAGTCATCAAGGATTGAATATACTCATTTTAAAGAAGAAAATCTGCACTTTAAAAAGTTGAAAACCTTATCTTGATGTCTTATTCCAAAAGGGTGATGAGGGGCTCTGAAACATGTCTGGTAATGCTATTAGTTTTGATCAATTTCTCATATATTTCTAATGTATATTTCATGGAAATTCCGTGCTCAAATGAAACAACATATGACGCCCATTCAGAAACTGTTAAGATTGTATTGATGCTCATTCCACAGCCAGTGCTGCAAGCATTTGAACTGAGGTCCTTTTTGGCACAGAGCACTATTGGCCATTCTGAGCTTCATTCCGCCGTTCAATTCCGGCTTTTACCCAGGCCCAAAAATGTTTCAGGGGGCGGAGCTATATATATTATAGTTCTATGGAATAAACGCTCTATGTATATTACGTTTTTACTTCCGGGTTACTTGCTGAAATTGTTGGATGAGTGCACAATTCTGCAGGTGAGTGTGCTCCTGAATTCCCTCAACAACACCCCCGGAAATAAGGGGTTCGTTTTGGTAATTTAAGTGCCCCCATTTGTGAGAAAAATCACACACTCAAAAGCTTTTTGACGAAGTGGACTCAAATATGCGTACCCAAAAGTGTGTAGGGGTCGTATTCGGACACAGCCAAAATGAAACTCCAGTTAATATGGTTTGATCAACCGTGACGCAATGTTTATGTTTATTGAAAGCGCTTATGGGATAGCTATGTTGTCAATAACAAGACGCGATCACTGAAGCCGACGAGACCTTTGACTTCATTTCCCGAATAAACCATTGTCGAAAGGCCATGTGGTGTACATCTGCAACTCGTAAACATTCTTCCACCGTACAGTGCTACAGAAAGGTAATTACTTATTTTGTAGCAAGACAAAGTTAACTATGTAATGTCTACCAGCTAACTACAACTTTTGAAAATAGCACTTTGTATGCTTCGCGTGTGATACCTAATTATATATCCATATATTTAACCAAGCTTGCATCGATAAATGGAACTAGTTAGCTGGCTTTGTAGAGAACACTAGCTAGACAGGGACCATTGAATGAACAAGCCAGCTAATGTTAGCAAGATCGTTTAAGCAGGCATGCAACTTGACGCCCCCCCCCCCGCACCACTAATGTGTTAGCTAATGTTTTATGGCTTGTCACGTTGCTAAATATACCGAAAGTCTTTTTATATGGTTACCATTTACAAAGTAACATTATACTCCATTATACATGTATCTATCTGTCAAATTATTTAAACCTAGAAAAAAAAATCGGATTATTTTGAGTAAGTTCACTAGTAAAATGCAACACTGCGTAACTTCCAATTTAAACACTCATAATTTACAATTACAGTAACAATGGTATGGATGTTGAGTTTTTTCCACACCTATGAATACATTTACCTTGACTCGACTGCATGGACTTCTTGTCTGGAGCAAGATGCTTTATTCATTCTTTCTCATAAGCCACTATCAGTCTAGCTCACTAAATATGGTGATAGATATGTTTGCTTTTTATGACTGTCCCTCAGATTTATATAACTAGGTTAGTAATCAAGTTTACGATGATCCACTTTAGTTAACAGCAGCAATAGCTAGCTTTCTGCCTTGGCTGTTTTCTTTTTGTATTTTTCTGTCATATCAGGTGTTATTCCCGATGTCAAAATATTTCAGATTTATAATATAAGTACATGTGGTCCTATGTAAGTACATACTGGCTATAGAAAGTTTGCACATCCTTTCATAAATATGCACAGTGAAAATGGTGACGTTAAATCCCCCCATGAAGTTTAATTAGAGTTTGAAGTTGGCCATCTCATATCCTTGTATATAACAGTACTACCCACATTTTGACCACAAGATGGTGCCATTTTAACAGATAGTTGAAATGGCACCATCTTGTGGTCAAAATGTGGTAGTACTATATGTGATATACATCTCATATCCTTGTATTTCACATAGTACTACCACATTTTGACCACAAGATGGTGCCATTTTAACAGATAGTTGAAATGGCACCATCTTGTGGTCAAAATGTGGTAGTACTATATGTGATATACATCTCATATCCTTGTATTTCACATAGTACTACTACATTTTGACCACAAGATGGTGCCATTTCAACTATCTGTTAAAATGGCACCATCTTGTGGTCAAAATGTGGTAGTACTGTTATATACAAGGATATGAGATGGCCAACTTCAAACTCTAATTAAACTTCATGGGGGGATTTAACCATCACCATTTTCACTGTGCATATTTATAAATATATGAAGAAATAATAATCCAAGTCACAGCTTCTCATGTGTTTTCCCGCATAATTTATGCTAACAGATATTGGTGATTTTAAACATGTTTCAACCTCTCTTTTTCACTCCAGCTTTTCTGCAGCCCCGCAAGCAATTGTGGCCCCGGTTTATCTGTGTGCAAACCCAGTGCGTACGTTCTGAAGTGTGCCGGTGTCCCAGGTGCAGTGGTATGTATATTTTATGTCTCAGACTCAGGTCCCAGGGGCCTCGTTGTCACGACTTTGGCCTGGTTCATATCTCAACACTTGTGAATTGTAGTATCAGAATCCATGTCGAGAACTAGGCCCGTTACAGGTGTCGAGAATTTACGGCAGATACAAGTCTTAAGGCCTCAGAGTGCGACCAGCAGCTGCAACAAGCCTTAAGACCGTCTGGAATCTGCCCTGGGTGGATCCATGACCCAAAACCTCTGAAATCTGTGCCGTCCTAGGCTCATAATTGGTGAAATTGTGGACACATGGCCAATAAAACTAACCGTTTGGTAAATAATGAAGAATTCAAAGACAAAGCAAATGATAACGAGCCAAACCTGCATTGTGTTAAGGAAAAAATTTAACTTGCGTTCAATTACCTAATTAAGAGCCTAATCACCTGAGTTGTTACTTCTTCTTTGTAATTGTTTGCAATATAACACAATGAGCATAATGAACATGGGTTTTTTTTCTTCTTCATGGCATGCATAGCTATTGCTAACATAACGTGGCTTAAGAGAGTAAAGATTTTAAAGTGTTCTCTCTATACAATAAAAACACCTAATTAAGAAAAAATAACAGCTTGTTAAAATTCTGGTATTGCAATTGTGGTTGGAACGAAAACCAGCATACACAGGGGTACTCCAGGACCAGGGTTGGGAACCACTGATATAGAGGATACAAGAGTTTGGCAATCCCAACAAGCCTGCCAAGTTTGGTGATTCTAGGCCAAACCAGCTCACGGGAATTTTAGGTGAAAGGGGAGAAAAAAAGAGAAAAAAAGAAAAAAAAAGAATCTGAACAAAAACAATAGGGTACCAGCAGCTACGTCCCCTAATAAACAGGCAAACTGCTGGCTATTAGCTTTGCAGCTGCAATTACTGGGATTATTATAAATTGCTGTGTAGCATTCTCTGTGTGGTCTTTTCAGCAGGTGATCTGTTCGGTAGTGCAGCATCGTGTCATATGACTCTATAAGATCTGGTTTGAGTTTGAGAGAGAGCATGTCTCTGACAGGAATTGTCTCTCATTGAAACTAGAGCAAGAGAACAAGATCTATGCAGATGCAGTCAGTAAATGTGGGCCATAGACTATATCTACTGCTGTCTTTCCTTACCAGCTCTGCTGATTAAATTATACTGAGTCAGCTCGGAGTCCATCCACAGGACTCGGACCAGTGGTTTTAAACGGACTTATCTTGCTGCAGACCTTCTCCAGTTGAGTAACAGAATCAGCAATAGCAGCAGAGTGTCTAGTTTTTGGTGTCAGAGCTAGTATTCATATCAAAGAATATGGCCATGCTTGGCACAAAATGGTGACGTTATCTGTCGTGCCACCTTTTCCAGGAGAGACGGATACCATCTAGGCGCCGGTGTGGTAGTGTTAGCTTTCACAGTGCGGGAGGCATGTCCACTCTACTGGACATGTACAGGCCTGCTACACATTTGTCTAGTACGACATTTCTATTTCTTCAGTGTGTGAAGCATCTCTGTCAGCTCTTGCAGTTGTAAATCTGAGTCTCAGTGTGACTATGAATACATAACCAATGCCTTTTTCAGCCTGAAATATTATAGTGCAATGTGAGTGTGTGTATACATCACGTTCTGTACAGTTATTTGTAGTGTAATTGACCCCTGGTTCTGCGTAGGGTAACAAGATCTGAGAATGGCTGGTAGCTCACAGAACATAGCTAGCTATAGCTCAGCCCGCTCCCTAGACATTAACATCTCACACTTTTCTGACCAGACGTCTTCTACTCTTACTCTGAAAAAATACCATACACTGTGTGCATCACAAGACTCCAAAAATGCATCCTCCTTTCCTCCACTACCACCTCCTCTCCTCCGGCCCCACAAGCCGATCTTTGTGTCCTAATCTAATATTGCTGATTACATATTAATGGTTACATATTAATTAAATGACGCAAACCGCAATGTCAGGTACACTTTATGCTGTACGTGCAACTACTTGTACTTTTGCATACTTCCGGGTAGGAGATGAGTGGAGGTGAGGAGCGAGGAATATTGGGACTCACCCTCTGTGGTGCTAGCTGCTGGCAGCTACCCCATTGTTGATTTTCAACAATGCATTTGTCTGTGTGATTCTGCATTTGTGAATGCACCCTGGTTTGCTCCTGCTCACGTCAACCAATCACATGCACACACTGGCTGTGTCACATGCACAGTGTGTGTAACATGTTTTGTGGTCTTCCTCAGTGAGGAGGGAATGAGAGTGGATTTTGTAGTAGTAAATTGGATAATTGCGGAACGGGATTGAATGATTGAATGAGTGGTTGGTACTCATGGGGGAATTGATTGATTGAAGTGGGGACGCAAGGGGCTGGGTTTCCTGAGGGAATAAATGGAACGCACCTGGAGTGAAAGGGGAGAATTGACGGAGGGTGAGCGAGAGAGGGTGGCTTGCCTCTGAGCTCCCGAAATGTTTGACAGTGTATTTTCTTTTCGTTTGGTTTATTAAGTTTGGTTAGCTTTTATTTTTGTGCCAATGTGTTGTGTTGTGTGTACGGTGGCGTACTGCAGAGCCGGTCAGTGCGACGGAGCCAGTGGAACCGGGGATATTGTGATGAGCTTTTGCTGGGGGAAACGACTTCCCCTAGACTGTAAAGAATGTGTTTGCGCCGTACTTGAGCACAGCGTGCATGGATCCCAGACCGGGTGTGAGCGGGGAACTGAGTGGCAGAGGGTGTGTACGTCTCTCCCTTGCCTAGAGTCGGTGTCCTGTGGCGAGACCGGCGAGTGTGATGAGGGCGAAGGCCTGTGACCTGAGGCTCGCCCGAGTGGGGGACAGGCATAAACCCCGTTGGCGACCACCAAAGAGTGGCGAAGCTGTCCCATTGTGTGTTGCATGTGTATGGTTATTTGTTTGGCCTGTATTTTTCTTTTATTTGGTGGTAGTCCTCCAAGTGGTGTGGGCAGGACTCCACTACTTTGTGTGTGTGTGTGTGTGTGTGTGTGTGTGTGCGTGTAGACTTTTGAGGGGGGGGGTGCGTGTAGACTTTTGAGGGGGGGCGCGCGTGTAGACTTTTGAGGGGGGGGGGCGCGTGTAGACTTTTTAGGGGGGGTGCGCGTGTAGACTTTTGAGGGGGGGCGCGCGTGTAGACTTTTGAGGGGGGGGGGGGCGCGTGTAGACTTTCTAGGGAGGGCGCGTGTAGACTTTTGAGGGGGGGGGGGCGCGTGTAGACTTTTGAGGGGGGGGGGCGCGTGTAGACTTTTGAGGGGGGGGGGGCGCGTGTAGACTTTGGTGGAAGGCATATTTCTTCATATATTTATAAATATGCACAGTGAAAATGGTGACGTTAAATCCCCCCATGAAGTTTAATTAGAGTTTGAAGTTGGCCATCTCATAGCCTTGTATATAACAGTACTACCACATTTTGACCACAAGATGGTGCCATTTTAACAGATAGTTGAAATGGCACCATCTTGTGGTCAAAATGTGGTAGTACTATATGTGATATACATCTCATATCCTTGTATTTCACATAGTACTACCACATTTTGACCACAAGATGGTGCCATTTCAACTACTAGACTTTTGAGGGGGGGGGCGCGTGTAGACTTTTGGGGGGGCGTGTAGACTTTTGAGGGGGGGAGCGTGTAGACTTTTGAGGGGGGGGGGGCGTGTAGACTTTTGAGGGGGGGGGGGCGTGTAGACTGGTGGAAGGCATATTTCTTTATATATTTACAAATATGCACAGTGAAAATGGTGACGTTAAATCCCCCCATGAAGTTTAATTAGAGTTTGAAGTTGGCCATCTCATAGCCTTGTATATAACGGTACTACCACATTTTGACCACAAGATGGTGCCATTTTAACAGATAGTTGAAATGGCACCATCTTGTGGTCAAAATGTGGTAGTACTATATGTGATATACATCTCATATCCTTGTATTTCACATAGTACTACCACATTTTGACCACAAGATGGTGCCATTTCAACTACTAGACTTTTGAGGGGGGGGCGCGTGTAGACTTTTGGGGGGGCGTGTAGACTTTTGAGGGGGGGAGCGTGTAGACTTTTGAGGGGGGGGGGCGTGTAGACTTTTGAGGGGGGGGGGCGTGTAGACTGGTGGAAGGCATATTTCTTTATATATTTATAAATATGCACAGTGAAAATGGTGACGTTAAATCCCCCCATGAAGTTTAATTAGAGTTTGAAGTTGGCCATCTCATAGCCTTGTATATAACAGTACTACCACATTTTGACCACAAGATGGTGCCATTTTAACAGATAGTTGAAATGGCACCATCTTGTGGTCAAAATGTGGTAGTACTATATGTGATATACATCTCATATCCTTGTATTTCACATAGTACTACCACATTTTGACCACAAGATGGTGCCATTTCAACTACTAGACTTTTGAGGGGGGGGGCGCGTGTAGACTTTTGAGGGGGGGAGCGTGTAGGACTTTTGAGGGGGGGGGGGGCGTGTAGACTTTTGAGGGGGGGGCGTGTAGACTTTGAGGGGGGGGGGCGTGTAGACTTTTGAGGGGGGGGGGCGTGTAGACTTTGGTGGAAGGCATATTTCTTCATATATTTATAAATATGCACAGTGAAAATGGTGACGTTAAATCCCCCCATGAAGTTTAATTAGAGTTTGAAGTTGGCCATCTCATAGCCTTGTATATAACAGTACTACCACATTTTGACCACAAGATGGTGCCATTTTAACATAGTTGAAATGGCACCATCTTGTGGTCAAAATGTGGTAGTACTATATGTGATATACATCTCATATCCTTGTATTTCACATAGTACTACCACATTTTGACCACAAGATGGTGCCATTTCAACTACTAGACTTTTGAGGGGGGGGGCGCGTGTAGACTTTTGAGGGGGGGGAGCGTGTAGACTTTTGAGGGGGGGGGGGCGTGTAGACTTTTGAGGGGGGGCGTGTAGACTTTTGAGGGGGGGGGGCGTGTAGACTTTTGAGGGGGGGGGCGTGTAGACTTTTGAGGGGGGGGGGGCGTGTAGACTTTGGTGGAAGGCATATTTCTTCATATATTTATAAATATGCACAGTGAAAATGGTGACGTTAAATCCCCCCATGAAGTTTAATTAGAGTTTGAAGTTGGCCATCTCATAGCCTTGTATATAACAGTACTACCACATTTTGACCACAAGATGGTGCCATTTTAACAGATAGTTGAAATGGCACCATCTTGTGGTCAAAATGTGGTAGTACTATATGTGATATACATCTCATATCCTTGTATTTCACATAGTACTACCACATTTTGACCACAAGATGGTGCCATTTCAACTATGGCACCATCTTGTGGTCAAAATGTGGTAGTACTGTTATATACAAGGATATGAGATGGTCTCCTCCGCATTCATTAGTGATTTTGAATTTAAAAAATATTATGTTCAAACTATTTGCATAGCCACCAGAGCGTGTGAGCGGAGTTGAGCGAAACACTAGTTTTGAATCAAATTATTTCAATAATCTGGACAGCTCATGCTATTTCTTCACCACAACAGGAAAAGATGATAGCCGATAGCCTAAACGAATGCGATTGTTACCATATTCAACAAAGGGATTAGTATCCACAAATTATGGAAAGCTTCTATTTTAGATTTATATAACAAGGAATGCAACAAAAATACTCAAATGTGTGTGTAATGCACACGTTGCCTAAAGAAAAATTGTGATTGAAATTGTGATTACTATGCTATAGGAAATTTCATACATAGGTTACTTTGTGCATTGTTAATTGGAAACGCGAACACAGAAAGGTTTGCTGTCGGTTACTGCATCCGAATGCAGCTCGTTTTCGTTCGTTTTCCAACCTTGTTGGGGGGGGGAAAAATCCCCCGTTTGGGGGAATTATTAAATAATTTTTTTCTGAAATCTGGCAGCCCTGAAAATGTATCCTTCAAAGTCCCCCATTAAATGAAACAAAGGTTTTCACAAAGTAGCTTACATATGTTATGCTGTTGGTTTATAATTTGCCTCCTTGTCTACTTTGTGTTCATTATGTTCATATGGTTAGCTAACATGCATACACATTCTCATTAAATATTTCAGATTACCCACAGTGCAGTTTGTGTGTTATAAAATGAAGAGGCATTTTGATTGATTTTTTTTTTTGATTGAATTGATTCAACATCAATTTGCTCATCGAGATCACGTTGTCAGAATACCGACAAATATTGAATAATCAAGGTTAAATATTTACATGATATTTAAAAGTTTTAATGTTTGTTGCCATCACTGACTCACTCCATTAGCTTTCAACGTGATTTCGATGAGCAAATTGATGTTGAATCCACGTCGGAATTCGCACTATCTGGGTAATTAAAGGGAGAAAGTTGCGCACCTCTACTGGGGAACGGGGATGAGTGCAGACACCAACCATACAGCATGGAGAGTGTATTCTTAATACCTGCACCTTGCAGACAGATATGCAGGGCGGCAGTGTAGTATAATGGTTAAGGAACTGGCCTTGTGACCGAAAGGTTGCAGGTTCGATTCCCAGATTGGACACTGCCGTTGTACCCTTGAGCAAGGTACTTAACCTGAATCACTTCAGTATATATCCAGCTGTTTAAATGGATAATATGTAAAAAAAAAAAACAATGCTCAAAAGTTGTGTAAGTCGCTCTGGATAAGAGCGTCTGCTAAATGCCTATAATGTAATTAAGGGAGGTTGTAAATTAATGATGAATGGTCTCCTCCGCATTCATTAAAGAGTGATTTTGAATTTAAAAATATTATGTTCAAACTTTATTTGCATAGCCACCAGAGCGTGTGAGCGGAGTTGAGCGAAACACTAGTTTTGAATCAAATTATTTCAATAATCTGGACAGCTCATGCTATTTCTTCACCACAACAGGAAAAGATGATAGCCGATAGCCTAAACCAGGGGTTCTCAATCCTGGTCCTGGGGGACCCCTGTGTATGCTGGCTTTCGTTGCAACCGCAGTTGCAATCCCAGAATTTTAACAAGCTGTTAATTTTTCTTAATTAGGTGCTTGTCATGTTTGGAGGAATTATTCACCCTCTTAAGCCACATTATATCAGAAATAGCTATGGATGCCATGTAGAATAAACACCCCATGTTCACATTGTGCTATATTATTTAAAAAAGATAAGAAAATTATTTAACAGATCCATTTAAAGACTGATTTGAATCAATAGGCTCCTAATTGGTGAAAGTGTGGACACATGGCCACTAAAATTAACCATTTCGTAGATAATGAAGAATTCAAACACAAAGCAAATGATAACGAGCCAAACCTGCATTGTCTTAAGCTTAAAGAAAAAATTGAGTTAAACACATGTGTTCAACAACCTAATTAGGAGCCTATTGATTCACTTCACTCTTTCATTTGAGTGAAAATACATTATTTTGTAACCTTTTCTT